>CAHIKZ030001587.1:0-452589 GCA_903632075.3 Acanthosepion pharaonis
AAAATTTGAATACTGGGAAATTAGTCTAAATACAAGCTGGTCAAACGTTTAAGATCATATTTAAGCAAAGCTTTAATTGATAAACATAACAAAATGTAGTAATTTGTGATCAAGCATTAGAGCGGTCAACATCTCCAACTGGTATTTCCTGCATTCCATTAGGCAAAAGACATGGCAAAGGCTAAAAAGGTTGACAGGGTTTTAACATGGCAGAATTGTCTGGCTGCAAAAAGCAAGGTCTCTCAATGTGCCATTGCTGATGAGATTGGACGTAGTAAAACTGCAGTTAGAAATTTCTTAAAAGACCCTGAGAGATACAGAACAAGAAATTTTTTGTCGGTATTGAGCAGGAAGATTCAACATTTCAGGAGGACACCAGCTGAACATTAAACCAGATTAAGGCCCTTACAGATGCAAAATGCAGCTCAAGAACAATAAGACATCTCCAAGAGAAAAATTTAAAAAACTGTAAACATCTTCAAATCCTCCTTCCATTATCACAAAACAAGTTGGTTAAGATTTACTGAGAAGCTTCAAACATGGGACATAGAAAAGTAGAAGAGAGTTTTGTTCTCTGATGAAAAAAAAAAATTAACCTGGATGGTTCAAATGGCTTCCAATGTTACTGGGCATAAGGAAATCCCACTGGAGACATTTTCTACACAACACAGTAGATGAGGTTCTATCATGATCTGGGGTATTATCTCCTTCCAAGGAACAATGGAGCTTCAAGTTATACAGGGGTGTCAAACTGTGGCTGGTTACATTGGCATGTTGGAGAGACCATCCTCATTGAATGAACACCCTTGCTCATGTAGAAATGACTGGATCTTTCAGGAGGACAACGCGGCAATCCATAATGCCCGCAGGACAAAGAATTTCTTCATAGCAAATAACATGTTTTTTTTAGACCATCCAGTGTATTCACACAACCTCCACAGAAAATGTCTGGGCTGGATGACAAGGGAAGTCTATAGAAATGGAGATCCAATCTAAACAGTGCATGATCTTGTGAAGCCATCTTCACCACTTGGGATAACATTCCAGCCAGCCTTCTGCAGACACTTATATCAACCATGCAAAAGTGAATTTTTTTGTTATTCACAATGATGGCCATGCTACTCACTACTGAAATCTCTTGTTGGGTAATTTCCTACTCTGTTTATGACTTCTTTTACATATGGGCTTGAACTTTTGAACAACTACTATTCAGCCTAATTCCCTAGTATTCAAATTTTCTCTATTAAATGATAAAAACTTTTTCAATTTTTTTATTTTTCCTTATTTTCATTTTTCAAATCACTCCTCAAATAAGTAACAATGCAAAAGGTTTTTTTTTTTCTTTATTCTCATTGTCCTTAAGATTTTGGTCAGCTGTGTATATTGGATATTGTACAAATAAATGTGTGTGTATATATATATATATATATATATATATATATATATATATATATATATATATATTGATATTATTATTATGTCTCAATTTGACATTAAAATTTGAATTAAAAGTTCCTTGAATTTTCAATGTTAAATTTGTTTTTTTTATATTTTATTTATGGCACTGGCATTTTGTTCACTTTTGGGATAATTTTTTGGGATTTTATCTGGTTACTGTATGCTTTATACCAATCTACGTTTGACTAAGATTGTTCTATAATTCTTAGAATTCCACAACACATGCATCCATTTTAATTTCCACTCTCTTAACATATGTAAATACACAAGTATTTATAAAAACATTAGATATTCAAGTCAGTCCTAAACTGAAAGATGAACATTTTGGAGAAAGTAATAATGGAAGTTAATATTTACATTAGTAACTATTGAACTACTTCTCCAAATTGTTTTCATTGAGGGGAAAAATTTGGCAAGATGTTTCTTAAAAGTGGCAAGAGATTTAAACGACATTTTCAAAAAACTTGGTTTCCTTTCAATAAAAGGTTAAGAAATGTTGGAAAGTCTTATGAATAAATCTTGTAACAATGAAGTTTCTTATTAAATTTGTTAGCAAAGGAGAAACAAAAAGTTTTGTTTTTGGTATCATTAGGCAATAAAGCCAAATGAAATTCAGAAAAAATAGAGTATTTCAGAGACTTTAAGACAAATGAAAAAAAAAAGGAATTGACTCAGAGAATAGACCTTCAAATTTTTTTACTATAATATTAAAATATAATTTGATTCCTGCCAATAAATAAAGAATATAGCCAAACACCTAAAATCCATGAAAACAATAAACTCATAAGTTGTCATAAAAGGTTCTGCATACCTAATAGTGTTTATCAAATATGGTAATCAGAAAAATTGTTTATCAAACATGATACAACATACATTAATATATTGTATACAAATTTTTCTTTGAGATTACAACATGGTACTTAAAATTGACTTTTTTCCACCACAGTTGAATTTGTTCCTCAATGGACAAATCTATTGTCTAACAAAGTGATGACGTCAAACAAAAAACTATTAAAACTGTAGCTATTTATATCATGAAACTGTCTGGTTTAATAAACAACCACAATCATTTGAAGACTGCCGATTTAACAATTGACCAGAAGATACTCACTGATTTTCTCTTCATGGAGTAAGTTTAAAAAAGGTCATACCAAAGATGAGGACAATAATAAGAATGTAAATAAAAAGATCACTGCTGAAAGGGTTGGTTTCTTGCAGAGTGCTGTATCAAATCATATTCATGGAAAGTTGGTGGGAAAAGGAAAAGTGTGATAGGAAATGGTTTACAAGTTGGAAAATGATGACCACAGACTTGAGAGGATTATCAAGCAAAGTCAATTCAATGACTTGGAGGCTGGAATTAGTACATCCAGAGCCACCATGTAGACCTGTCCAGGAAATAGGCAACAAGTTTCATATTCTTAGTGTTAAGCCACTGCTGAACCAGAGGCAATAGGAGGAAAAAAAAAAAGGACCATAGCTCAGTGGGCAAAAGTTCTTTTTTTTTCAAATGAAAGTAAATTTTTTAATTGTATTTGGAAATCAAGGTCCCGACAGTCTATAGGAAGAGTGAAGAGGCACAAAACAAAATCACTTGAAATCCAGTGTGAAGTCTTCACAATTGGTGATGATTTGAAATACATGACATCTGCTGGTATTGATCTAGAGTTTTTTTTGTTTTTTTTTTTATAAAGTCCAAAGTCAACCCAACAATCTACCAAGAGAATTTAGAGCATTTCATGTCTCTATCTGCTGATAAGCTTTATGAGGATACTGAAGAAGGGGGGATATAGTTAAATTTTTAAAAATGATTGTATTTTATATAACCTCAAAATTATTATTAATGTTTGAAAATGTTTTAAATTTTCAACCTATATATTTTTTAAACCAGAAAATTCATAACAATTGTCAAGAAACCTTACCTCATCTATCCCCTCTTCTGATCTCTCGATAATTTATCTTCCTCTCCTCAGAAAAAGACTCTCTAACCCACATGCATGGTCTTGGTGTCTACGTCAAGGAACATCCCCTCTGGCCAGAGAGTCCTCTCTCGAAATCGCATGACCAGTCATACATGTGTCTATAAACCTCTCTCCTCAATGCGGTAAGCTATCTCTTCTTATTTACCGCTCTCCATCCACTCAAGACTGTGAGATACTTGATAGCATTTCTGACAACATAGACAAGGCTCTCTCCCTCCACTAATTTGCTCACATTTTTGTGTTTGGAGACTTTAACGCCCCACCTTGTGGCTTAAAAATGCTACTACTGACCATGCAGGCATTCAAACGCTTTTATATTTATATATCCCCTCACACAGATAGTTAACTTCCCCCCACTCATTTTGCCTTTTCAACCGGGAAGGTAAAAGCCTCTCTACTCGACCTGTGCTTTTACCTCCATCCCCGAATCCTGCAGTGCCTCGCAACTGTAATTTTGGTAACTCTGACCATGCAGTAGTATCGGTTAACATCTCCTTTAACTCCACCCCTATAAAAGAACCTCCTACCACTAGAATTTCGTTCTATTATCAACGAGCTGATTGGGACGCGTTCCGTGATTTCCTCCCGCGATGTCCCCTGGGATGGAGTCTTTAAGCTCCCCGTCCAAGAATGTGCTTCTGAGGTCTCTTCCTGGGTTAAAGCTGGAATCGACGCTTTCATCCCATCAAGGAAGTATAGGGTTAAGTCACGCTCCTGCCCCTGGTTCTCGGCTGCTTGCTCAGCCGCCATCGCCCATAAGAACCACTACTTCCACCTATACCGTAGCGACATGTCTGACTGCAATAGACGTCTCTTTGTTTGCCGCCCGTAACGAGATGTAAGCGTGTCCTAAATGATGCTAAATCACTATTTGCGGCTCGAATGAAGGAACGTATTGCATCTCGAAAAATTTGGCTCCAAAGATTATTGGCGTCTCTGCAAGAGCATATTGAATAATTGCAAACCCTCTATACCTCCTTTATTCAACCAGTTCAAAGTCTTGACCTCCTCTACCGACAAGGCTGAATGCTTTGCTCGGAAATTTTCATTCAACTCGACGCTCGACTCTTCTGGTGTACCCATACCCGACTTCCCTCTTAGAACTGAGGCCATATTGAGTGGGTTAAACATAACCCCAACTTTGGTACTGGGCGTTATCTCCAATTTAGATCCCAACAAGGCGAGTGGTGGAGATGGGATACCAGCCATTGTCTTAAAGAAATGCGCGCCTGAACTGGCTTAGTGGATTTCGAAACTATACAACTACTGCCTCAAGGAATCTTGTTTTCCTGACTGCTGGAAGTCCTCTTCGATCGTTCCTGTCTTCAAGAACTCCGGCGACTCCTCTGACCCTTCCAACTACCGTCCTATCAGTCTCCTTCCCCTCTTCGGCAAAATCTTCGAAGCTCTAATCAATACCGGGGTGGTTAACCACCTCACATCCCATAATCTGCTCTCAGACAAGAAATACGGTTTCCGCTTTGCCAGATTTACAGCCGATGTGCTCACAGCCATCACGGAAACAGTCTACCGAACTCTCCAAAATAACGGGGAAGCCCGAGCCGTGGCCCTAGACATCTCCAAAGTGTTTGAAAGGGTTTGGCACGCCGGCCTTCTCCGCAAGATCCAGGGTTATGGCATTACGGGTCAATTATATAACGTAATACAATCATTCCTGTCAAACCGTGAATTGAAGGTCGTTTCAACGGATTCTCCTCCAGTTCCTATCCCACGAACGCAGGTGTTCCTCAAGGCTCCATCCTAGGCCCCACTCTATTCCTTATCTACATAAATGACCTTCCTGACGCCGTAACTTCTCAAGTCGGCATCTACGCAGATGACACCACAATTTATTCCTGCCTCAAAAACAAATCCAGTCTCGCTGACAAAACTCACCTTGCCGTGCGTCTCGAAAAGGACCTCCAATCGATTGTGAACTGGGGCATGAATTGGCTGGTCAACTTCAACGCTTCGAAGACAAAACTGCTCTCTATTAATCACCACAGAGAGCCTTCCCTTCCCTCCATTAGAATGTCTGACGCTCAACTTCTCGAGAGCAACTCTCTGCGGCTTCTCGGTCTCACGTTGACTGCTGACCTGAGATGGAATAAATACATCGAGTCAATTGCCTCGTCCACTGCGAGGAAAGTTGGCTCCCTGAGCCGCGCTAGGAAGTTTTTTTTCTCCCTGAGTCGATCCTCCAGATATACAAATCCACAATTCGCCCTTGCATGGAGTATTGCTGCCATATATGGTCTGGCGCCCCTTCTGTTTGCCTCGGGGTTCTTGATAGGCTCCAGAGGCGGATATGCAATATGGTTGGCCCTGCCCTGGCGTCTCGTCTACAGTCACTTTCTCACAGACGCACCGTCGCCTCCCTCTGTCTGTTCTACAAATACTTTCATGGAAATTGCTCCGAGGAGCTGCATTCGCTGGTTCCCAGACTTCATGAGTTCAAGCGCCCTACGAGGCTGGCATCCCGCTCTCACCCCTTCACTGTCGAAACTCCTAAATGTAGCCGTCTCTTCTACTCTAATAGCTTCATGTCTCGCACCTCTCGCCTGTGGAACTCTCTTCCCTTCTCCTGTTTCCCTGAGAGTTATAATCTCCAGCTATTCAAGTGTAATGTCAATCGACATCTCCAGTTGCCTTAATCTATCTACTACCCTCATCCTTTCTTCTATCACTCCTATCTGATCTTCCTATTTTCTGTAACCCCTTGCGTCCTAGTGGCTCCCCGCCTTGCTTGGGGTGAAATGCTTTAAAAAAAAAAATTACTGTTTCTGTTAATATATTTAATTCTCGTTGTGTCTTTATTTTTGGTGCTAACAAAGCCACAACAAACACTGAACAAGGTTGAACATACTTCAATTAGTGACTTACTAAAAAAATACTGCATGCTTACTAATTATAGAAATATTGGGTCTCATCAAAAACACCAGCTATGAATCTAAAAGATTACAAAGTGGCACTTTGATGTAAACCTTTTGTAATATACAGAAATTTCTCTAGAAAATATACAAGTTTTTAATATAGAAATCCCATTAAAACACATTTGTGCAAAATATATCATTGAATAATATAGACTTTCTGACAAAATATGAGAATAATGCAAAAATGATGGCGAAATATATAAAGAGAAACCATGATAATGTATAAATAGAAAGATAAAGAAATAATGGAAAATATAGAAATTATATTAAAATATATGATAGGATAATAAGGAAATGATGGTATAATATATTACAATAAATAAATTTTGATAAAATATATGATAAATAATAGAAAACTGTGTATATTTCTGAGTTGAGGTATTATGTACACTATTTACATTGCTCAGACTATTATCCTTATCTTTGTTGCCATATTTATCACAATGTTTCGGCCATTGTACATTCTGCCCTTCTTCAGGTGGTTGGAATATCAAACTGAACCCTTTATTTTGCTTGCTGGGGTAAACTGTTCTAGTTCCATGTGCCATGTCTAATGGATATCAGTTATCTCCTGTTAATTCCTCTCTCCAAGTTCTCCACCACTTTAAAAGATACCCCCCCATAGAGGAGAACATGACTAAAGACTGTGTGTACTCCATCCCATGCAGCTGTGGAAAGAAATATACAGGGAAAACAGGCCTCCCTCTTAAGGTAAGCCTTTAAGAACACCAAAAAGCTGTAACATGAGGGGAAGTGGGAAAAAAAAGTGGCTGACAACATATGGAGAGAAAAGGGAAATCATCACCCTCTTTAGGATCAGGTTGAAATCATAGACAAAGAACACCATTGAAAAATTCGTAAACTTAAGGAATCAGCACATATGCTAGGCCACAAAAATCTCTTGAGCTGACCAAGCATAGAAATAAATACAATATGGGAACCAGTAATAAGGAGTGCCAGAGAAAATCAATAATAACAACAAAAATTGCAATCTGGTAAAAAACATGCAATGATAACAGCAAAAATTGCAATATGAGCACTGGTTAAAATGGTTGCTGAAGACATTAATTTTATAATACCAAGAAATTCATACACAGATGTCCTCAAGGACACATTGCACAGTGATAAAGGCGTTAGTTAGATCCAGTGACAGGACCCAGAGAGCGTGAGTTCAATACTTAGATAGGGCAGTGGAGAACTTGGAGAGGGGAATTAACAGGAGATAACTGATAACTGGCATCCATTAGACATGGCACGTGGAACTAGAATAGTTTACCCCAGCAAGCAAAATAAAGGGTTCAGTTCAACATTTCAACCATCTGAAGAAGGCCGGAGCATACAACAGCTGAAACGTTGTGATAAATATGGCAACAAAGATGAGGATGATAGTCTGAGCAATGAAAATAGTGTGAATAATAGAAATTATAGTAAAAAAGATATAATAGTATAGAAATTGTCATCTGTGTATGTTTCTGAGATGAGATATTGTAACTATTTACATTGTCTAAACTGGTGTCCTCATCTTTACTGTCACATTCACAGTGTTTCAGCTGTTGTACATGCTGGCCTTCTTCAGAATCTGTCTATATTTCTGATGAGATATTGTAACTATTTACACTATTGTTCTCATCCTTACTATCACACTCACAATAATTCGGTCCCTGTACACTTCAGCCTTCTTCAGGATCTATTTATATTTCTGAGATGAGGTAATGTAACTATTCACACTGTTTAAATTGTTTAGACTGTTGTCCTCATCTTTACTGTCACATTCACAACACTTTGGCTGTTGTATGCTCCAGCTTTCTATTGTTGGACTTTCAAACCGAACTTTATTTTTTAGTCCACAGGGGTAGAGTGTTCTAATTCCACATGCCATGCCTTTGGATATCTCAGTATTCAACTTGATAACTCTCCAAGGATGAAAGGCACACTGGATAAAAACATTGACTGATCCAAAAAGTGATTTGATGCAACATGTTATTTCAATCCCTGATCTCAGTGGAGAGAACAAAAACTTGGATAGTTATCAAGTCGAATTAACTAAAACTGAGTTATCCAAAGGAATGGTATATGGAAGTAGAAAAATTTACACCTGTGGACTAAATAAAGGGTTTGGTTTGAAATTTCAACAAATATTACTTGAAGAAGGCTGGTGCATACAACGGTTGAAACATTTTAAATGTGACAATAAAAATGACAACTGTTCGAACAATGTAAATAGTGTAGAAATTGTCATTAATCAAAAACAGAAATTCGTGATGAATTTTAAACAAATAGAATTTTTTTGCAACATGCTGACACATGTTGAAATCTTCACAGTATTTAGTATTGCTGAAGTTATCACTAACATTTTTGGTTGAGATTTACAAACTCTTCTCTCCCTACTGTGTTTTATATTTACAATGCTACTACTACTGTGAATTATATTTTACCAGAATTAAATGAAGATATGCATAAAACAATGTTGCATTTTTATTAAATAAGTATTTTTTATTTTAATCATTAAATTGTTTTAAAATAGTGGGAATATTTTGCATGTTAATAAAACATTTAATTTTTCCCCCAAAAATTAATGAAAATTTATTGTACTAAGCCACATACCTGAGTAAAACCAACTGTAGTTTATACCTCTTTGCACCAACTGTCCTTTGTACCTGTTTGTACTTCACCTCAAAATTTAGTTTCAATTGGTCAATGTATGGTTATTTTAGAGGGTGTGATGGACAGAAGTTACAGGATTTTATATATAGATAGATATATCATTATCTGCATTTATATGTTTAGACAAAGATCTATGATAATAAAGTAGACCTGAATTTTTAAAGATTTTTCATTGCTTCTTTCCAGGTAAAGTGACATCTGACTGTTCAAAGAAGACTTCAGATATAACTAGTAAGATTTTCTCTTGAAAATGGATAAAAATTGGCATTGTGGTGTTATTGAGTACCTGCAGATAAAGTGTTTAGCCTCCAAGGACATTCAAACTGAGATCAACAGTGCAAAAGTAGGCAGAAGAACTTAGAAGGGGAAGAGAGAGTCTTGAGGATGACCTAAGGTCTGGACATCCACCACTGGGGTAAACATTGACCACGTTCATCACATAGTGATGGATGATAAGTGAGTGACAATAAATCAAATAGCCAATGCTATTAGCATATCTCATGAGAGAGTCGTGGTTTCTGCTCAGTCGGTTCCATATCTGAACACCTGACCAAAACTGTTTGAAGGCTGATCACATCACAAGAAAAAATGACATTGTTTGAGTCAGGTCCAGCTGGTTTCTTTGGATGTTTCCTAATTCAGGATGAGTGTTGGATTCATCACTTTGAGCTAGAGACAAAGAGACAATACATGAAAAGGAATCACTCCTCTTCATCTGCAGGAAAGGTGATGGCATCAATTTTTTGGGATGCAAAAATCATTGTGTTTATTGATTACCTTCAAATGGGCCACACATCAATGGAAAGTACTATGCTAATTTAGGCAGTTACAAAAGACTATCAAGACCAAAGGTCCAAGAAAACCAATGAAAGGGGTCTTGTTTCATTAGAATAATACTCCAGCCCACGAGTCCTTGGTTTCAATGACTGCTGTGCATGAGTGTTGCTTTGAACTAGCTGATCACTCTCCCTTTTCTCCTGATTTGGACCTATCTGACAATCATCTGTTCCCAACATGAAAAAACTTGATTGGGAACAAGTATCACAATGATGATCTGCTGTTGATTACTTTTTTGACCAACAAAAGCTTCTTCACCAATGGGACCCAAGCACTGAAACACCAATGGAAGAAGTCTGTGGACTAAATCTCATGTGGTCACATTTCATGAGGGTATCTTGGTCAGCTTATGAATTTTTCAGCCAACCTTTGTATTTCTTTCTTGCTAAAATCAAAGTACATTATGGTTATAGAATGTTCTTGAAATGTGTACAGTGCTAACACTCATTAACACCCAGCTCATTAAGTTAGTCTGTTTGAGTTATTTATTATACATTGAAATATCTTTGTAATGACTAACAGATTCAAGCAATTCATCAAACTTTACATGAAGCTTAGCAGACTCTTGAAATGCCTTACATTCTTGGTGCAAGCTTTTCAAAACCAGTCAAGTGTCAGTTCAAGATGATAAGTATTCAAGGTGACAATCATAATTTGTAAACTCATCCATGTAGATTGTCACTGAACAATTCATAAATTCTCTCATATGTTTGGAATCCATTATGGAGTCTGCCAGAAGATCTTCCTGGAACACCTGAACATGTATCCTGTTGAGAGACATTTAAAAGCAGAAACATTTTGATGTCTGCCTCATGTTTGCAAGAAATATATAAGAAATATATTATTTAATGCAGTAAAAGGTACACATTTCATAAGACTAATGCAGGAATTTTCCTCTACCACTTCATATAGCATCATTTTTAAAGATGTAATTTTTAAATATATTTTTTTTTATGGGAAACTGGTTTGAATGTTTGCTTTCTGGCTGTGAAATCTGGTTTTGAATCTCACTATAGTTGATTTTATCAAGGAGGTGACTTGTTGATGTTATCAGCCTCTGAAGGCCACATCAGCATATGATACCTTTGGAAAGTGTCTGAAGACCATACTAAGAATTAACTCAAGCCTTGTGACTGAAACGGAGTCCATGAAACTCTTCTGAGGCCACCGATGGTTGTGCTAGCATGAAGTCACAAGTCCTTGAGGGTTTGAGTGTACAAGCTTTATTCAAACTCTTGATCATGCTATATGATGTGCTCCTTCCTAGAAATATCTGCTTAACATGGTTTCAGTATAAATCTTTGGTTGGGTTTGTGGGTATTTGTTGTGCCATAGTACCTATTCTTTGGTAATGGACTCTCCCATAGATAATAAGTAGCAGTGGCAAGTCTGCAGAACGGTGTTAAGAACGTCAGTCGAGATTCGGACATTTGAAGTACCAACCATCACAACTAGATTTGCTGCGTCATTGACTATTATTTCCCGAGTTCCTAACGTTTTGTACGACTTATTAGAAATACAAGCCTCCACTGTGAAAATACTCCACAACATTCTGGCGACGAGGATTCGAAACCCACACAGGGAAAAAAACGTTTCGTTCGCCTAACCACAACATTTTGGGCGACGGACTCGTAAATCCACACGGGAAAAGAAAAAATTTTCGTTTACTTTACTCCAACATTGACGACGAAGGATTCGTTTCTCAGACGGAGAAAGAAATAAAAAACTTTTCGTACGTCTAACAACAACATTGGCGACAAAGGAATTCGTAATTCATACATAAGAAAAAATTTTCGTTCACTCTAACAATTTTGGCGACAAAGAATTCGAAATTCATACGAAAAAAAAAATAATTAGTTTCGCCATATACAACACTTTGCTACGAATGTATTTTGGTTTCATACAAAAAAAAAAAAAAATTCCGTTCACTCTACAACACTTGTCAACGTGGATTTGTAACTCATACAGAGGTGAAAAAAAAAAATTCACCTGCCATAACGTAACGTACGTGGGATTGCGTTTCATATTTTGGAAAAATAAAATAAAATTCGCTCACGTTATTTAGTGACGAAATTTGTGTTTCACACGGAGGAAAAAAAAATTTGCTCATCAAATTTTTCGACAACTCGGATTCATATAAAAAAAAAAAAACTTGGCAAAAGTTTTTTTTGAAAGACAAAACGTCAACTTAGTGACGGAAAAATCAGTCGTATTCTCAACTGAGAAAAGAATTTTATTTTTTCTCGATAAGACAGTTTGCTCAAATAGGTCACGAATTACAAATTCGTTTTGGACCCCCTGTACAATATTTAAGTATTGTGTAAACTTTTTTGCGAAGATGGAGGAATGCAAAATATATTCCAGGAATTTTTTAAGTTTCAGACGGAACAACAAAGATGACAATACTGGACCTACAGAAAACATTCCAGATACAACTTCAGCAGGAAACCTTTTAATAGACAGATTCAGTTTCAACGAGAAATGGAACTGATGCATAAGGAGTTTCAAAACAAAATTCTGGAAATAACTGAGAAGAGGAAAGAGGAAAATCTACGAAATGATTCTTTCCCAGAGAATACAATATGGAATTCAATTGAAATATTCACGTACAGTCCAGACGAAGAAATAACTTTTGAAGAGTATTTTAAAAAATATACAGATGTGTATGACGAGGACTGCCACTCGTGGTCTGAAGGAAAGAAGGTTAGACTTCTTTTAAGCAAGTTAGGAACTGCTGAGCATAATAAATTGGTAAACTACATTTTACCGAAAAAAAACTAACGAGTTAACTTTTTTACCGAGGCAGTAAATATATTAAGTGAATTATTTAGTAAAAGACATCTTTGTTTCACAAAAGGTGGAAATGTTTGAATCTGATGAAAGAGGATGAACAAGACTTCATAACGTATGCAGCTAATGTGAACGAGCATTGTGAAGAATTCAAACTAGCAGAATTAAGCTCTGACAATTTCAAGTGTTTGATATTTGTCCAGGGTTTAGTTTCAGAAAGAGACGCAGAATTGAGGAAATTGGTACTTTTAAAATTGGAAAAAGAACCGAAGATTTCGGTACAGAGTTTGGCAGAAGACTGCACAAGATATGTTAGCGTAAAGAAAGATTCAAAAAGATAGAACAGTCTGGCGTTTCGCATGTAAGAAAGGAAAATACGCTACAAAAAGAAAGTCAGTCTACCAAAAAAAGAATTCTAAAATTGCGGATTATCAAACAAAAAAAGTGAAATACCAGAAAAAAATAAACAAAAAACTCGAAGCCATGTTTTGCTTGCGGTGGACTTCACTGGTATAGATTGTCGGAGTTAGCTCCTCCTTCTGTCCTTGAACCGGCAGAGGAACAGGTCATTTCGACCTTGACCTCTCATTCATGCTCCTTACACACTGTTAACACGTCGGAGGGACTAGCAAAATTTTTTTTTTAGTTAGGCTATATTACAAACCTAGTTGTAATATACTACTAGTCATTTTAGACCTTAGTTCTCTTTAGCTAACCTCGTAGTATTTTATTATAGAGACTTTTCGGTTAGCTTAGCCAATTTCTCTTGCTGGTCTCCCTCGTCACAAGATAGTGATTTCTCCCTAGATTCTTGGAGGCGGTCGGCGGCCGAAACGGTCGGCTGCGCAGGCCCCTTGGCCTTCATTGGCCAAGGACGCCGATCAACGGGCTGTGTATTAAGTTACGCTCCCAATGTTTTTTGTCTGCCAACTTTTCTCTCTCTCTCTCTCCTTCCCAACACGTCAAGTTGGCATCCCGGCAATGACAAACAACAAGTTGGCAACACGAACTGCAGCAACAAGTTGGCACCCCGACAACGACTCAGCTTCAACAACCAACATCCTGGCATCAACCAACATCAACTTCAACAACCACCAAGCGATCATCCTGGCAACAACCCACATCAGCTTCAACCCCCAACGACGATAATCCTAGCAACAACCAACGCCAACCTCGACCATCAATGCCTGCAGTATCCAGCACTCCTGCAGCTTCCAGCACCCCCACCGTTTCCGACCATCTTCATTTCCTTTTCCTTTTAGAATAAACCTATATATATCATACATATCCTCGTTCTGTCGTCCATATCGTTTCACCGTCAGATTTAACGTCCTCAAAAAGGTTAGCGGGCCTCTTGTGACCTCGTTCACCCCTTTCTGTGATACGGGGCCACTGGACCGCCCGCTACAAAATATTGCAATTTTAGGAATAAAAAATGTTTCCACTGTGAAAGAGTGGGGCATAAAAGCTCGCACTGCAGGTCAAAAAATAAAGACAATAAAATAAGAAAATTAAAGTCCGACGAAGTGAACGACGGAATAAGCAGAAAATTTGTTACCGTCGAAATATGTAATAAAAAAAAATAAAAATGCAACTCGACACTGGTTCCGACCTATCTATCATAAATTTGAATACGTGGAAGAAGTTGGGGAAACCAACTTTAATAATGTCAAATGTAGTGATATGCAAATTAGTATAATTTGCATATGAGCAGGTAGCTCATATGATAAATGGACACCAACTAGAACGGAGGTGGAAGAAAAACTTAGCAGGATACACGACGTAACAATGGCGTCGCCGATAGGATACTCTTTGGTCCTTGAAGACCCAGAGTACGTAGACACGTGGATTCGTTGCTTTGCTGCTAATGCTAGATGTAAAAAGTTGAAAGACAACAAAAACAGAGGAGGGGAAAACGAAATCACCGACTTGTTCATGGCTACCGCTGGTTGTGAAACGATTATGAAGGTTGCTACAATGGTTTACCCTCGAGAACTAGAAGAAATGACTTTCGAAGAAATAAGTCAGGTTATTAAGGGAAACATGAGGCCAAAGAAAAGACTGGTGATTGCAGAAAGGACCAAGCTTATGGCAATGAAGCAGGAAGTGGATGAACCGATAGTAAAATATTTACACCGGTTAAGAAGTGCGAGTAAATACTGTGAATTCGAAAAACTAGGAACAGGAGAGCAGACAACGGAAGAAGAATTAATCCAACTAAGATTAATTGAAGGTATGCATAATTCAGCACATAGATATAAGTTAATGGAACAGTTACAACTTACAAACATGCCTTTGAATATGTGTATAGAATTTATACAACAGCAGGAATTAATACATACCTACAACCAAAATAAAAATAAATCCTACGAAGAAATAATGGCTGAAACATATACGGTACAAAAAAAAAAGAAAAAATTGTGCGTACTGTGGAAAAATTCATGAAATGAAAAAAGAAAAATGCCCAGCCTTTGGAAAGACGTGTTCAAAGTGTTTAAAAAAAAATCACTTCAAAGAAGTATGTAAAAAAAAAAATGTGGAATTCATTTGGTTAGAACACCAACAGAAAGCCTTTGAAAACTTAAAACAGATTCTGGCAAATAAGCCAATAGTACAAATTTTTGACCCTAAGAAGGACATAACTCTAACTACTGACGCTAGTGAGCAGTCCATATCTGGTATTTTGTCAAAAGATGGGCATCCCATAATGTACTTATCGAGGAGATTAACAACTGAACACAATTATTCGAATATAGAAAGGGAGGCACTAGCCATAGTGTGGACAACGCATAGAGCAAGACAGTTTTTGATGGGAAAAAAATTCTTGTTGAAAAGTGATCATAGACCACTGGAATTTATTTTCAACCCAAGAAAAGAGCTACCGAAAGTTACAACGTCCAGAATATTACGTTGGGCGATTAGACTGATGGCGTTCGACTTTGACATTGAATATGTTAAAGGGAATACGATACCGCACGTTGATGCCTTATCTAGATTGAGGTTTTATAGAGAGGAGGACAAAACGACGAGAATTTGAAGACACATTCTTGCACCTTGTAGAAACCGATGTAATATCTGTAGATAAAATGGCTACTGAAACTACAAATGACCCAGTGTTAAATAGAATAATGTCGAGGATAAAACAGAATCGCTGGGGAAATTGTTCAATTGCTGAAAGACCATTCAAAGAAATTAGACATAGAATGACTATAGAAAACGGGATAATATGTAATGGAGACTTGGTAGTTCCCCAGAAACACAGAGGAGACAGGTTAAAAAAAAAGTGTACACGATGACGTACATTGTGGAGTGGCAGCTACGCAAAAGAAGATTAAAATTGGAAGCCTGGTGGCGGGGTACTCAAGAGACGTAGAAGACTACGTAAAAAGATGCAAAAAATGCACAGATCTCAGGAATTTTAAGCAAAAAGAAAATACATGTATGGCCCCGAGAAGTAGAACCATGGAGCAGAGTACACATGGACCATGCCTATGTCAATGGGATAGGACTATTATTAATATTAGTAGACGCATATTCAGGTTGGCCTGAAGTGGTGAGAGTACCTGATAAAAAAAGTACCACCGTAAAACAAATATTAAGAGTAATATTTTCGAGGAATGGGACACCGAGAACATTGGTGACTGATAACGCACCAGAATTTGTGGATGCTGATTTGCATGAATGGCTAAGAAAAAATAGGATGCAGACCTTACAAGACCCCTCCCTACCACCCTCAAAGTAATGGGGCAGCGGAAAGGATGGTCCAGACGGTAAAGAAGGGCACAAAAGCATGCTTGCAACAGAAAGAGGAAATCGATGCTTTCCTACCAAGATTACTATTAAGTTACAGAACAATTCCACATGCAGGCAGGCGGAAAGTCCATCTGCCTTAATGGGCAGACAATTAAGGTCCCCTTTGACTATGTCATATGCCACAAATCAAAAGATGTGGTACAAAAGAAATAGGAATATGTAACCCTGAGTCAGCCGAATTTATTATGCAGAAAGGACATAATACTGCAATATTAAATAAAGAAAATGGGAACAGTGTTCTAGCTCATGCTGACCAAATAAGATCCCAAGGAGAAGAATCGGATGAGGAAATGCCTTCAGAGATGCCCATTATTGATGTAACAGAAGAGTTAATGCAGAATGAAACTGTGGAGGAAGAAGTAGAGAGAGATGGGTTAGAAGAGGAAGACCAGAGTATGCAAAAGGAACAATTCGATTATAGGGAAAGACGTGATAGATCTAGATCTCCAAGGGAAAGGAGAGAGATAAAGGAAGATGTTCAGGAGGGCACAAGAAGAAGTACAAGAAGTACTCGCGGCATAAGGCCCCTCCGTTATAGGGAGATGTAGTGATATGCAAATTAGTATAATTTGCATATGAGCAGGTAGCTCATATGATAAATGGACACCAACTAGAACGGAGGTGGAAGAAAAACTTAGCAGGATACACGACATAACATCAAATAAAGTCGCAAGGTCCGTGACAGGAGAAAAAAATACAATTTATTGGAGAATTTGTTACAAACGTCACGTTAAATAAAAAAACGCGAAAAGCTAAACTATTTGTCATGAAAAATACCACGAACTTACTTGGTACGGATTTCAATTATGGGATTTACCAATAAATTCTTTCTGTTACAAGGTTGAAAATTTAAACTACGAAGCTAAAAAATTAGTTAGGAAACTAAAGAGAACTTTTCCTACTGTTTTTTCTCCAGGTTTGGGAACGTGTACCAAGATTGAGGCAAAATTACAGCCAAAACAAAACGCTCAGGCGGTATTCAAAAAGAAAAGGAATTTGCTGTTTGCTTCAATTGAACAGATAGATAAAGAATTGGACAGATTAGAGAAAACGGGTTTATTTAAAAAAGTGGAATGGCTAACACCGACTATATGCATGAAAAACAAGCTTCAGAAAGTAAAAATGAAGCCGACACCGAAAAGAAAACTGAGGAACAAGTTACACGCAACCAAGGACATGCAGTATTATTAAATGATTTAAGTCAACAAGAATCTACAGAAACTGTGAGTACAACTTTAAGAAGTTCAAAGCGGAAGGTTGTTTCTGGTAACGCTTTTGGAGATATATATATATATATATATATATATATATATATATATATATATATATATATATATATATATATAAAATAATAAAAAAAGCGGATTGGCTACATGACGTACTTGGTGAAAAGGGTAAAACTCACGTGCAGTAAACAGATCAGACGACGTTTTTTTCAGACATGGTTGAAGCTTGATCTAACAAACCCCTGCAAATAATTTTACCTAAGGTACGCCGATCCAGAAGAAAAAAAAAAAGGCAACTGATCATTTAAAAGTGGATCAAAAACGTAGGAAATACGCTACGATGTTGTTAAAAAAAAAAAATTTGTTTCTGTAAAATTTGAAAATAAATAAAACTTTTTACTCCTGCGGAGTAAAGTTTTTTAGGGGTGGATGTTGTGCCATAGTACCTATTCTTTGGTAATGGACTCTCCATAGATAATAAGTAGCAGTGGCAAGTCTGCAGAACGGTGTTGAGAACGTCAGTCGAGATTCGGACATTTGAAGTACCAACAATCACAACTAGATTTGCTGCGTCATTAACTATTATTTCCCGAGTTCCTAACGTTTTGTACGACTTATTAGAAATACAAGCCTCCACTGTGAAAATACTCCACAACAGTATTGAACAAACACCAATGTGTCTGAGGAGACAAGTGTGCTTGGATTAAACTCCCTTTTACTATGTCATTAAATTCATTAGCCAACACTTTAATTAGATCATTATCTTATGTGACAATCCTGAATGTAGAATGTGGAGTCTTAAAGCTAACATTTATTTGGCTGTCTGCTGACATTGCTGCTGTTGAAACCTTGAAGACATTAGTTTGATTGTAAATAATAACTCCTCATCACAGAAATTCAAATAGAAAATAATTATAATTGTTCTAAATTTTTACATGTTATTTCTTAATCATTACATATAAGCTAGGTTAAACTACAACACTTTTTAAAATCATTCTTAATAAGTAATTTGATTTTGATCAAATTAGTATAAAAAGTAAAATAGAAAGAACTGTAAGTATTTTTTCCTAGTAATAGTATATTCCAATTTTCTTTACTTTTTGATTAATTCAAAGTGTAACATTCTTTATAGTTTTATGAAATTTCAAGTATTCTGTTTTATTTAAAAAATATACATTACCTTTAATTCCTGAAGAACTTTCCATGCACAATTCCCTTGTAGTTATTGTATAGTTGATACAAAGAGACAACAAAATAAAATGTTTCAATTAGATTTATTCCATTGCATTTTATATGATACATCTGAAAGATTTCTGTATAACTTAACTTTTCTTCAGAGGACTGCACATTAGTTTAAATTTTTTTGAATAAATGTCCTCATCCAAGAAATGGATATCTGCCTATATTTCTCAAGCCTGACATTGGGTTAATACTGGGGTTAGTCATGCCCATCACTGGTTTAATTAGTGGCTTATTTATGCCTGACATTGTCATCATTGGGTTAGTCATACCTGACATTGCCAACATTGGGTTAGTTAAGTGTGACATTGTCATCATTGGGTTAGTTAAGTGTGACATTGACATCATTGGGTTTTTCATGCGTGACATTGTCATCATTGGGTTAGTTAAGTATGACATTGACATCATTGGGTTATTCATGCGTGACATTGCCATCATTGGGTTATTCATGCGTGACATTGCCATCATTGGGTTATTCATTCCTGACATTGCCATCATTGGGTTATTCATTCCTGACATTGCCATCATTGGGTTATTCATTCCTGACATTGCCATCATTGGGTTAGTCATGCGAGACATTGCCATCATTGGATTAGTCATGCGAGACATTGCCATCATTGGGTTAGTCATGTGTGACATTGCCATCATTGGGTTAGTCATGCGTGACATTGCCATCATTGGGTTAGTCATGCGAGACATTGCCATCATTGGATTAGTCATGCCTGACATTGCCATCATTGGATTAGTCATGCCTGACATTGCCATCATTGGGTTAGTCATGCCTGACATTGGCATCATTGGGTTATTCATGTGTGACATTGCCATCATTGGGTTATACATGCCTGACATTGCTATCATTGGGTTACTTAGGTGTGACATTGCCATCATTGGGTTAGTTATACTCATTGATGGATTCATAAAGTGCATGGAATTCATCATTGGATTTGTCAAACCTGGATTTGGTGCCATCATCAGATTTGTCGCTGCTGACAAGGGGTTAGCTAACCTTAATGGGTTTATTAGTGATTTTAGCATTATGTCGCTCATTGCTTGAAAAAAGTAGCCTGAATTCAAACCTGTTACTGGATTTGTCATTAGACTGGCTAATGCTGGGTTTCCAAGTCTTATCATTAAAGAAAATTGTGCAGGATTCATTACAAGCCATGGTAGAAGATTGGCAGATGAATTTATATTTGACAGAGTAACCAATCTTGGTAGCATTCTAGTCAATAGAGAATTGCCTGGATTTTCTCCCAAAGTGTATTGTCCAAAGAATGGAGTATTAGGTTTATTCACAGGGTTTTGATCTAATTTTTGTGGGTTGTGTGCTGAGTTAATTTGCTTAGTGGTGTCAGGTGTTTGGTTCATTAGTTGATTAATTATACCTGATACTGGATTTACTGAATTAATTAAATCACGAAATGGGTTGGAAGTCATTGGTATTGGGTTTATCATTGGATTAGTCATGACTGTTAATGGGTTTCTTAGGCCTTGCATGGGGTTTAACATTGGATTTCTTAGGCCTTGCATGGGGTTTAACATTGGATTTCTTAGGCCTTGCATGGGGTTTAACATTGGGTTTGTTAGACCTTGCATGGTGCTTAACATTGGGTTTGTTTGACCTTGCATGGAATTTAACATTGGGTTTGTTAGACCGTACATGTGATTTAACATTGGGTTTCTTAGGCCTTGCATGGGGTTTAACATTGAGTTTGTTAGACCATGAATGGGGTTTAACATTGGGTTTGTTAGACCATACATGTGATTTAACATTGGATTTGTCAGACCATGCATTGGGTTTAACATTGGGTTCCTTAGGCCTTGCATGGGGTTAAACATGGGGTTTGTTAGACTATACATGTGATTTAACATTGGGTTTGTTAAACCATGCATGGGGTTTAACATTGGGTTTGTTAGACCATGCATGGGGTTTAACATTGGGTTTGTTAAGCCATGCATGGGGTTTAACATTGGGTTTGTTAGACCATGCATGGAGTTTAACATTGGATTTGTTAGGCCTTGCATGGGGTTTATCATTGGATTTGTCAGACCATGCATGGGGTTTAACATTGGATTTGTCAGACCATGCATGGGGTTTAACATTGGGTTTCTTAGGCCTTGCATGGGGTTTAACATTGGGTTTGTTAGACCTTGCATGGGATTTAACAAATTCTGCATTGGGTCAGTTAAGCCTTGCATGGGATTTAATAGACTCTGCATTGGATTAGGTTGACTTTGCATTGGATTTAAGAATGGGTTGGTTAGGCCTTGCATTGGATTTAACATTGAGTTACTTATGAGTTCCATTGACATCTGGGGAAACATGCCTTGTATTGGTATTAATTGTTGTTCTTTTGATACATCAGCTTGAGAAGTTCTGTTTAGATTTGGTGAAATATCCTTTCTTGAGTTTTTTGATACAATTCTGTGTCCTTTCTTTCCTAAAATTTTCTTAATTATATCAGGTATAATTTTTTTAAAATCTAATTCTTTTTTACCATTTTGTATGACATGTGCATTATTATATTCCTTTCTATTCATAGCATCCAATTTGTGGGAAGATTTTTTCCTACCTGCAATTAAATAATAATGTTATGAATTAAAATGTATTATTTGGTTGCAAATAAATATTTGTGTATGTTTTAGGATAGGTGCTTAAGTGAAGTGGATCAGGGGAATTTTATTTTGTTTGATTTTTTTTTTAGGAAATTTTCCGCCCCACCATGTTTATTTCTCTCCCATTTCCCCTTGTTTATTAATTTTAAACTTTTCTTTAGAGCTCAAAAAAGAAACAGTAATTATTATAGTTGATTCAAATTTTTACTTGTATACTTTATTGCATATTGAGAAAAAAATTCTAACAACCTTGTATCAAGAGTAGTTCAAAAGACAGGCTAAACCACAACTATCAATGATAAAAGTCCAAAGCTCATTTATTACTGTGGTTCATAATCATTTTCAAAGCTTGTATCACTTTGAGATTTCAAAATCTAAAATGTGAAAAGTAATTAAAAATCTAGTAGGTATGATTCATTACTTTAATACAGGTTCATATTCCTTTTCCAAAATCTTTCTCATCAGTTTCTGGAGGTCTTGAAAATCCTATTTTGCTCTGCTTTTCTCCATTTCTTTATATTGTTCTCTTGTATTATGTTAAAGCTAAGTTATGGTTGCATACTGTATATCCATATTGTGTGCACACTTCTGTTGCTTGTCTCTCACAGGTGAGCTCTCTGCATTTAATAAACTTCATTAAAACTTGCTCTATAATCAAGTGAGGGCATAGTCCTGCCCAAAACATTTTGTTTGCTTTGGATGACAAATAAACCATCATCAGCAAACTTCTGATACAATCAAGGGTATGTATTTTCTCGATCTAGCCAATAAATTGAAACTTGTAAATATGTTTTATTCTGCTTTAAAATGATGTAAACATTAGAGGAGTTAGAATCTTGAACAGATAATGTAGATTTTTTTTTAATTAATGCCAGTGTACCACAAGGCTCTATCTTTAGATTTATATTGTTCTTAGTTTTAATTAACAACCTTCTTGATGTCATCAGTTGGCATATATACTTATGACACAGCTATTTACTCCTCTGTTAATGATGAACCTGATTGGTTTAATAAGGTCAAATTGACAGCTGATCTAAAAAAAAAAATGACATACAATCTGTTGTTAACTGGGGCAATAAAGAAGTTGTTAATTTTTATCACCTCCAAAATGAAACTTCTATCTTTTAATCATCTTAAAGAACCTGATGCTAACCTCCAAGAGAGTAACTCATTGTACCTACTTGGGTTTAGTGGAAAGATTACATTGAATTATATATTAGGTCTGCTGCTAGAAAAGTTGGTTCTCTAAGTAATGTCAGACAATTTTTTATGTCAGGATCTATCTTTCCCTTTTGTTGACCATTTGTGCATGCATTGAATATTGCTGTCACATTTGATCTGGTGCTCCTGTTATGTACTTATAGATTCTTTAGAAAATCCAAAGAAGGATCTACAATGTTATTGGTCCTGATCTGGCATCTTGGCTTCAGTCCCTTTTCCATCACTGTAACATAGCTTCCCCGTGCCTTTTCTAAAAACAGTTTCATGGTAATTGTTCTGATGACATTTCCTCTTTGATAGCTAGATTTTATGGATTTAAGTGTGGTACTAGATTGGCATCTAGGTCCCATCATTTTATAGTTGAAATGGCTAGATTTAACCATAAGTTATGCTAACAGTTTCTTTTATCTCATTTCTCATCTTGTGAAACTCTCTTCTGGTATCTTCTGTTTACTTAATTCCTATTTTTTTAATTTTCTTTGTGGCTTTATTGCCTTACTTGGAGTGAAATGATTAAAAATATGCTGTAAAATATTCAGTAAATGTTTACTCATAAAATGAGTTACAGAAGATTCACCCTTTATTGTCATATCACCACAACCCACCTCTGACTTTCTGCTCTAACATAATAAAACAGGAGGCATTACCTTCGGAGCTAGCCATGTATAATTATAGAATAATAACTTCATTGTTGTTTGTATATATGTATAATATATAATAAGAAAAATGTGCTGAAGAGAAATGACTAATGCATTTTCAGCTCTAATACCCCAGGATCAATAGTCTTGTTATGTAATAGTTGTCAGAAATCTACTAATAAACTTCTTGATAAATCACTTATTAATTATCTTGATTATCCTTTTAAACAATCACACTTCAAAAGATAACTTCCAAAATTTAAACAAAGTATTAAAGAACAGAAAGTTTTCATTACAAACAAAGTAAAGAGTGTTGAAATGCTATGCAGTTTGAATCCTCCTATATGACAGTGAATATTACACAATTTCCACACAGATCAAGAGGGAACTTGAGGCAAAAGAAATGTCGGTCTACAGAAGCATACAAACAATGGAGCATGTGTGAAACAGGGAAGTTTCTGATTCTAAATGTGTTTCCTAAAGAAACACATTTAGAATCAGAAAGAGACAGTTAAAATTTCTTGCATTCATAATGAGGAAAAGTGGCCTGGTAATTTTGACACTGACAGGATATATTAAAGCAAAAAAGATTGTGGGAAGAAGAAAGTAATCTACAAAACAAGCATGTGTAAATGAATGGTAGAACTGGAAGAAGGGAAAATAAAGAAGCAAACATTGTAAAGTAAAACAAAGAATATGAAGAAGGGTCACAGAACATAAAGATGTCTTCAATTGTATTATTAAAAGTCTAAGCAAAGAATATTTTTGGAATTTAAAAAGAATATTTTTATGCACTTATTTATATTTTGTCTTCATTTTGGTTGTTATTGTTTTAATGGTTTTAGTTGTTGTATTCTCTGACCATCTCTAAATGCCTCTTGCATTAGGTAACATTCTGAAAATTTCGAATTGAACACCTTATTCAACCCATAAGGATAAACTGTTCTCATTCTGTTGTCTATACTAGAAGAGATAACTCATGTTAGTTAATTATTCCGTTATTTTGTTCATTTAATTATTTCACTGAACTTGAATAAATAGATTTCACTATCTAATGCGGGGACTGAAAAAGGATGAGGAGTTATCCTTATGTACATTTGGACTATTGTCCTCATCTTTGTTGTTAATTTCACATCTCTCAGCTGTTGCGTTCCCTAATTTTCTTCAGGTATCTCTTGATCTGAGTAACTTTTAGGGAATTTTGATCTGAACACTTTATAGGGGTAAATTGATCTCATTCTGCTGTCCATATCTAGGGATGTCTTCTTCTTATTTAGTGTTGCTTAGTTATTGCTCACCCTGTTTCCACTGAATCTAAGTTTGCACTACCCAACCTAGGGATTGAACTCACCAAATTCACAAATCCACTAAGTTATTGTCCTATCGGACAGTCTTAAATCTAGAACTTGGAACTTTAAACCTAATGTTCTTTTATCTTGCCTGCTGCTGGCATGGCTGCTATATTCTTATGGCGGCTACTGGTGAAGCCTTGCTCTCATTTAACTTTATTAACAACTCCCCGAAATCTATTTTCTCAAAATTAATTTTACATTTGACTGATAAAAATGCTTAAAATTGGCAAGTAGAAATGTGATAATGAAACAGATTATTTTGTGTACAAAGCTTTCATTTTAAAACTCCACTTTCGTTCTGACAGATTATCGAACATTGTGTGTTATAAGAATTGACTAAGTCTAATTTGGTTCTGGCAAAGAGTCACAAATGTGAAATAGATAATGAATATTAAACTCACTACTCAGTAGTAATGACCTGTGAGACCCACTTCTTCTTTTTATGTACTGTGTCCCTTCAAAAAGGAATGTGATGATGGTTCTCCACAACTTCCTATTTCTCTTACCAAATTTTTACTGCTCTTGTCAGTCCCTGTAGACTTATGGCCACATCACATTGAAACACACGTTCCCATATGATCACTGAAGTTAAGCAACATTGAAACTGATCAATACCTAGATGATCTCTTGTATATACCAGGTTCTATATGCTTGGATGTATGGGTGGTGTAATAGGTAATCTTAATTGTTAATTGAAGTTCCAATTTCTATTGAATTCGTTATAGTCACTTACGCTCATATACCTTTGGGAAAAGTATGAATCCACCTCTTCTCTCCTCAGCTATGGGTTAATTAGTAAGACTTGCATCACTAAGCCACTATTATGTTTTAAAAAATTCTTACAATCTAAAAAAACATTTCTGGCAAAGAGTCGATAAGTTGTAAAAAAATGAATCAATCAACCAGTTCCTGTTTTACCATGCATTTACACAAGCTTGCCATTTTCCCTCTGTCCCTCTTGCCTTCATTATGTCCTGTGAGTGTCAGATTCTCCAAGCCCTCTTTCCTTATTGTACACATACTCAAGATCATTTCTTTTGTCTCAAGTGTCTTCTTCGTCTGTGAGGAAATTGTACAGGATTTACGGCTATATAGAATATAAATATAGAATATTACATAGCATTTCAGTACCCTTTTCTTTGTTTCTAACGAAATTTTCCTGTTTCTTAATACTTTGCTTAGCTTTTGGAAGGATATTTCTATGCTCTTTCAAGTACTGATAACACATTTTCCACATCAATCATTGCTACACAAGGCACTTCGAGCATTGCATATTATAATGTAAGAAGAAATTTATGCTATTATTAGAAACAAGAAATTGATTAAAATGTTCTTATTATATCAAAAAAGAAAAAATGTCCGTGTATTTCGTTTAAGTTATCTTTAAACCGACAAATTTAAAAATGTTAAAAGCGAAATTAATAAGAGTTAATATCGCAGTCTTACCTGTAACGCATCTTATTATGCAACGCGTATAAGAAACAAAGTTGTTAGAGTTTCCACCACAACCAGTGTAGTTAAATTCTAGGCACTTGTTTGTTGTTCCATCAAAATAGTATCGTTTGTAAGTTTTATTACAGTTGCCCTCGTCTTTTTTCTCTTCGCATTCTGAAAAGGATTGAAAGTAAAATGAGAAATTTCACAGGAAGAAAAAGACATTTTTGAAGGCTTCATTCGTTTGATTCTGGAACTTTAACCTACTTTGCAATTATCATTTGTAAGTAGGGTTAAGGGCCAAATGCAAAGGGTTCAGATTTTTTTTTCTTTTCAGTGGCAGCTTAAAACCAGCACTATAGAAATGGATATATTAATTTGTTGTTTATTACTTTGGGTCAAGGTAGGGAAGTGAAATAGGCAACTTCATATTAGCAATACCAGGTACAAAGCATTACCTACATTACATTAGAATATAGATACTGGTAAAGTTTCGAAAAGATTCATTCTGTGTTTTAGAATTTGTTTTTATGTGTTAAATTTGTCGCGGCCGCCATTAGCCCCTCCTTACAAAAACAACCTTGACCTTCACAACCCCTCATCTCGCAGATTTAAGTCCAGCAGCATGCGAGAACCTGGACGACTGGCCCAATATGGTTGGGTCAAAACCGTACCTCGTGAGCATCGGATTAGGCAGTGATTCCCAAACATTGAACAATATGGGGAGTAATTTTTTATCTACGGTTTTCTACTCCCTCTAGCCAGGGAGTACTTGAACAAATCGTTCCACATATTGTTAGCCTCTTTTTTTTTTTTTTTTTTCGCCCGAACCAAAGCGGCTCGACTTGTCGGGGGAGGAGTATCGCTCTTACTGGTCTTGGGCACCAGCGGCGGATTATCTCAGTAACTCTGAGTTTTCGCTTGGCTGGCGATTGGCTCTGAATCGGCTGCCTCTCAATGACAAGATCTTCATATGGGGCTTGTTGGATTTGCCAGACTGTGAACGGTGTGACCTTGGTTTTATTGGGATTTTCCCAATTATATTGGTAACAAAAATATTGTGACGCCGGCAAGAAGAAAGGAACACAAACACAGTTGAAAAATGCATGAAAAAACATGTATTTGTAGGAAAACAGAAGTAAAGTTTCTAATTGCAAACAGTCGGTTTGCGGGACTTATCTGCAAAATGCGTCCTTATAACAGTTTTATCTTTCCTGTTTGGCTTGGTTGAAGAAAACAGAGTCCTGACTCCTGTGCTTCAGTTGCTGTCGAAGTCCTCACGCGTGTCCTGATGTTTAGATGACGGAGTGCAGATGGGTAACGTGTTGTCTCTGAGGTTCCCGACAAGCAAAAGAGGAAGAGCGTTTGTAAAAAACGCTCACGTGGGGATTTGGTGAAAGTCTAAAAAGGTAGCCTGTGATTGGTTGTTTTTCATCCAATCACAGGGCACCCAGTTAGCGACTAATAATTTCAATAGTTTAGAAGAAACGGCTTCGCATGCCTTCTAACATTGTCCTCGGGTCCGCCCCTTATAGGACCATGTCGGCGAGGTGACGGCTCGTCTCGCTCCCGTAAAGCTCGTGCTCATTGATCGCGCATACGCGTGTCACCCCCGTATTCTGGGTGAAACGGATGGTGTTTCTGACTCTGCTGGCCACGACAAAACAGGAGGAAGTCTTGCGAGGCAATCGTCTTTCTCATCAGGATCTGATCCGATTCTTTGAGCATTAGCTCAAGATAAAGATTAGAACTGATAGAAAACGTTTGCATTCGACAGTCTTCAGCGAAAGGTTGTTAACTGGGGCGAGCTTGGTTCGTGTGAACGGGGCTAGCCTTGATTTTCTCTTTTAGGTCAACTTAAGTCACATCGGTGTGGTTTCCTGTGGAGCCGTCCCCTTGGTTAGGTTAGACAAGCTTTTGTGTACCTAGTTAATGTGAGTAAATGTTGTTCCTTGCCTGTTCCCGGCTGCATCTTTGGTTATGATCCAAGTTGAGATTCCCAACCTCCCCAGTTTGTTTTGGTCCCTTTTATCTCGACTGGGTCAGCTTTTATATTTCCCATGTCCGTCTATATTTTCTCCTTTTCCCACTCCTTTAGCGAGAGAGCCTCTTGATTGTGTCCAATGGACAGAATACAGCGGCCTCTTCTTTCTTGAGGGTTGGACGGGTCAGTTATGTTTAGTTTGCTTTGTGTTTATATTTAGTTTGTTATTGTCTCCCTCCCCTCTCATTCGTCACGATTAAATTTTTAAATATAATAATTTATTATCATTCCATTTTTATGGCATGAGGCGCGTTTTGTAGGACCCCCTTGAGAGAATGTGGTATTATGGTGTATGGAGGATCGATTGGTGACGGAAGAGTTTTTATAGTTAACGCGAAAATTGTAATGAGTGAATGGGTCATGAATCGGTTTAGCTAGGTATAAGTTAGTGATGACCAGACTCACCGCCTTTTTGGCCTTTTGCTACAATTATATATTTTTACATAATAAATATCATCTGCTCGGCCTAGGGGCCTGGATCAAAGTGTAGTACGCTACCTTTGTGAGCTCCGGTGCTTCGACGAGAGAATACTCTTCGGCGTGATCCCGTTTCTGCGGTCGATCTGCCCTGGAAGACGTATCGCCTCTAAGACTCCAGCTTCGTCAAGTGCTACACTTCGGCGAGATCCCGCCTCCGCGGTTGATCCGCCATGAACGTCGTATCACTACTCTGACTCGGCCCTGTTTATGGATTTCCGCCTTCGTCAAGTGCTACACTTCGTCGCGATCCCGCCTCCGTGGTTGATCCGCCCTGGAATTCGTATCACTATACTGACTCGGCCCTGTTTAGGGACTCGTCCTAACCAATCCAACGAATCTTCATGCGTCATCGATCAACCAGCTGCTGTCGCCGACAATTCTACACTCGTTTCGCCGATACAACTGAATCAACTTTCCCTGAAGGAAACCGGTCCTACCGGACCCGACACCGATACAAACATATTTCTCCATCAGTACACTCTTGTACATTTTGGATAAATAAAATCGACGTTTATTGTTTTTTAAACCTCTGCCTTTGTCCCCTCATTGTCTTGGCTGTTCACACCTTTCTTTTAAATCTTGCGGGGGCGACATCCTTATCGGCCCCGCAACAAATTCATTCTATGCAGAAAATAGCTGACTCCAAAGTGAAATTACTGTCATTGTAAATTTTATTTTTATTAGATAAAGCATTGTTAATCGTTAGTATTAATTTTGATACGTATTTACTTTTATCTTTAATTTTTGTTGCTATTTATCGAAAATTTTATCCGGGCCGTTACACTAGGCCAATGCATGGTCTGTGCAGAATCGGAAATATAGGATAAGAAGCTTTCATCTCTTTTGGTTCGAGAAAACCTGATAGAATGCACCAGCTGCTTTAACAGCTTCACAAAAGAAGAAATTTATCTTATAAAACAAACCTATCACTCCATTCCACGACCTGTTTCAACGCAATATGTCTGTTATTCCACAATATTGCTGCTAATAAACTAACACTATGTGTGTTGAGTTCTCTTAGCTTAGCGTTTAAAGCAGCAGGTGTATCTGAAACCAAAGGCCCATGTTCGAATCTCGCCGAGAGTTTACTATTTATTTTCGACCCGAACTGTGTATTTACTGCTGTAGATTAAAGTTACGATTAAAAAGCAACTAAAATTTCAATGAAAGTAAATTGTAACCAAAATTAATAATCAAGTTTGGTACAAGCTCAATTTGTAATAGAAAAACACAGAATCCAAAGTTTGGTTAGAAAACTTCTATGGTGAATTTCTGAGATATTATTATTTATATTCGGACTAATGTCCCGATTTTTGTTGTTATTATCATAATGATTTGGTCGTTGTGCCTTCTTCAGGTGTCTTTCGAACCGGGTAATTTTCAGGAAATTTCGAACTGAAGTTCTTTTTTTTTTAATCTAATGTGGGTAGATGGTTTTCGTTCTGAGACATTGAGTAGAGACAGTCCTTTGTAACATCCTCTAATTTTTTTAGAGAGAAGACATAACACATTTCTAATTTGTTGGAATATTTTCGTTTTAGAAAATAAAGATTCATTGTTATTCTTCTGACTTCTCCCACGCCGTCTTTATTCTTTCTTATTATAAATGATTGATTAATTAGGTATCTACTTCAACGGTCAGATATTGGCATGGTCGCCTGACAAATGCAAAAAAAAAAAAAAAAATTTTAAATCATTAAATTGTTTGGCATGTACAACAAAATGTGATTTTCATACGAATTTTAAAAACTGATTAAATTAATTTAATTTTTCGGAGAAATAATTGTGTGAAACTGATCCAAGTAATCGCTTTCTAACTGTCCAAGTCTCTGCCAACTGACAAAAACGGATGCTGTCCTCCTTGCTTGCGTACTCTCGCGAATTCTCGTCGCTCCGAGACAGTGTCTTTCTTAAATTAAGGTGTCATTCTCTTCTGCACTCCTCCCTGATCTGATTACATAAATGACCCGGAGATGACGGTCGCCTTTGTCGAGTACTTCTACGTAAAGGTGAACGGGTTCCGCCCACTTGGTCTCTTTCGTTACTGGTATCATCATCGTTGTCTTCAGCATCTGTTTCCGCTGGTTCCGTAGGTGAATAATCTGCCCTTGTGTTGAAAAACAGCGGCGAATCTGAGTCGCTTTTAGATGACTTATCACTACCGTCATCTTCCTACGAAGCAGATCTATGGAGCGGGCGGAGGTCTCTGATATGGCTTGTTGTTCCATTAATGAAAACTGAATGCGGACCGTAGACCCGTGTTACTGTTTCTTTTTTGAATTGCGTCGAACGTCGACCATGTGGGGTCTTTACCCAAACTGCATCTCCCGCTCTGTAAACTCCAGGATCCGTGTGTTCAATTGGTGGTGCGACATCGACACCTTTTATGCGGGCTTGATAGTTGTATATAGTGTTGGCTGCTGCGTCGTCTTTTGGCGTCACGTTATACCATAATGGAACATTCCGATTGAGGATGGATACGCTTGATGGTGCGATGGCATCTCCGCGATGCCATTCCCTGATGGTTGATAGGAACATCGAAATATAAGTCGAACGCCCCAGTTCTCGGCAAACCTCGTGAATATAACCCCGTAGTATGCCGCGCCATTTTCGATGAGCAGCTCGGCAGGTGGCCATCTTTTGTAGAATAGCAACTGGTGTGGTAACGGCCGATAGATAGAAAACCGACTAGGGCCGCAGTCAGTCAGAGTCAGGTAATGCTGGCCTTCATAATGGGTTATGTCTATCACAAACCTGCTCCAATTCTCGCACACATCCAATCGTCCAGCTTTCCAATGCACTGGCGCAGGATCAATGGATTGGCACAATTCGAACTCTCCAACTACCGCCCGAAGACCTCAGGGTGGATTCGTCGGACAAAGTACAAGGTGCACTTCACACCGGGATGCCCACTACTTAGATGGATGGTTTGAATGTGGGTTGATTCTTGCTCTTCCAGAGATGCGGCGCACAATGATTCTGATTCTTTCCAAGTTGCGCCTAGCCAACGTTGAGACACTCCAGTGTGCTGATCGGCTCGGTTTGCATGGGATCTCACGAGCACTGTCAACAGTCAATTTATATTCCTCCACCAGTTCCTTGATTGTGTTGAGCCGACGTCTTAACATTTCTGTCGCCGCCTTCGTGCTCACTCAAGACTTGCCATACAGCGTATCAGAAACACATCGATGCACACACGTTGAGTCAGACTTCAGATGAACCACAGTCGCTCTCCGTTGCAGTGCCATGTTGATGCCTCTCAAGATCGCGTCGAGCTCTGCCAGGTTGATATGCTTGTCTTCACGTTCTGATCGCTGCCAACAGGTACCTTCAACCAGGGATTTGCCGCTTTCCACAACGACGCCAGTGGTCAAGGAGCTTGCATCAATCCACAGGGTAACTTCGCGTCCATCAACACACTAATCACATTGCACTGGATCCTTTTGTGCCAATCTGGTAATGATGTCCGTCAGCATCCGAGTCAGGGGTGGATCCAGCACCTCATCGTCCCAGCCAGTCGTTACCAAGTTCGCGTGCCGTTTTATAAATGCAGTTGCGACGCGGAGCCAGGCACACACTGGTAAATGTCCAGTCAACTTTCCACACAGGGAGAAGATACTCCGACGAGTGAGCACGTAAGGTAGCGGTGGGAGATCACTCTCGTGACTCCATTGCAATTTGCCCCGCTTTTCCCGGAGACGTAATCCCAGCACACGGGCACCATACTCTAAACGCTCTGGATTCTTACTTGTCAGTCCGAATTGCTGAAGATGCGCTCGTACACGTGCCGCAGTGCGTATACTTTCATTGACAAATATGTTATTGATGTATGAGGATGTGGCTCTATGGGTGGTCTTGTCCTGTGCGACCGCTGCATTCACGATTGATCGCATGATCAGCGGTGCCACGTTGAGCCCAAACGAGTGAGGCAATATCTTTGCCAATCAATCTGAACTGTTTGAAAGTGCCATAATGATTTGTTGACGTGGATCTGCAAATAAGCACAGCGCAAATCCAGCATGACGACATCCGATTCTTCTTGTCGCTACTCCTTCAATTTTTGCGCGCAAACACCTGCATCCACGGTGTGCGCATCCACATACTGATTGAGCTCCCGATAATCCATGACCGGCCGGACCTTCTGTTTGTTTCCTGCAGCACAGCCATTAGAGGGACCAGACCATTGGGGGCCCAAGTTCTTCCTCAAGATACGGAAGTAACCATTCGTTATCCATCCAGGTTCGTAGTTCACGAATATACCTCTCCCTGGGCGGTTTTGGTACTGGATACTTGGCTGTCTGGTTCTTCAACGTGGGTGGTGTCTAGTCATCAGACTTCTTCCAAGACACAGATCTTCTTGTTCTGGTCATACTCCGCATGGAAGTCAGGTTCGTTGATGGTGATGGCCACGCACAAAGGTCGGTCAAGTTGAGGAAAGCTCACAGTCCATTCGCTGGACACACATGCTCCCCCCAGCTTCTTAATAATGTCAAATCCGAGCAGCAGGTCGAAACCAAATAATTTGTCGTCCACAACCAGAGCCCCAACATCAATAGGGGGCCTCTTGTTCACGTCAAGTTGAATAAGTCATACCCCAGAGCACTTGAGGGTCCTTTCACTAATAGTGAGCACGTCCACTTCCTTCCTCTTACAAGAGCGACAAAGCTGTCTGCTTTCGAGCGATCAAGAACAGCCTGTGTCTAGCAAGGCTGAACTCCTTATTCCATTGATGCGTACAGTAATTGCGGGTAGCGCCCCCTTCGTATGGAGCTCGGGGAGTAGACTGGCACTAAGGTGTCATTCTCTTCTCAATAATTATCGAAATATTTTTAAAAGAAAAATTGCGTCTTTAAAACTGTGTTGCTTAAGGGGTTGGCATTACTGTGAGTGAAACTGTAGTCAAAATGAACGAATATGATAAAAGAAAGAAACACTCTGATATGCGGATGTCGAAATCTTACTTGCTGTTTTAAAGAGATCTCTAATAAAATGGCTGTTTAATACTAATAGAATTTTACACAGCCTTTGATATTTTCTTCTTCAATCACAAACAAAATGAAGCCTTCGAAAAATCAGACGACACTTAGGAAGAGCGTTCTTTGAACTCAAATGAAAAACAAATTGTGCAATAGGAAAAAAGCAAACATAGCTTTTAAACTGTGCCATACTATAAAAAGAGGCAATTGTTTTATAATTTTGACATGTTTAGGTCCTCTGGTGTGGAATAAAGATTTAAAACAAAAATAAAATTTAGATAACGCATGTCCAAGAATCTGAATCTCTATTACTTAGCATGTTGAATCTCTACTTAGTCTTTTGATTCTTTTTATTTTTCAAACACTGGATCATTTAATTCTTAATATTATCTTGCATTTTATTATTAATCTGGACAATTGTCTCTTTTATCATAATTTCAGTTGCTTTTCATTGCAACTAATGTCGTTGCAGTAAAATTAGGTAGTAATAACACCATACGAAAATATACACTTTCCTCTTTACTAAGTGAGCGACAAAGAAAACTATCTCTCTCCCTCTCTTCTATATATTTAATTTCCTTTCCTTCCTTCTATTGTTCCTATCCTCGGTAACGGACATGAACCCGGACTTAGTTTATGTGGTTCAGTGAACGTCATAAAAAATCAACCAAAAATCAAACGGGAAACACGGATGTGTCAGCCCCAATAAAAAGAAGAAAACAACGTACGAGACGAGAGACGCCGCAGTGGAGATGAACTTGATTCGAGGTAGCAGTTCGAGACACAAGGGTTGGTGATTCATCGGCTGTCAGTTTGACCTGACGTACAACTCCAGAAGAGAAAGCATGAATGCAACGAATTAATTTCCGTCAACCAGAAGGAACACAACAACCCTGTATGAACTCTCAAATCACAAAAAGAACTATGATGATAGCCAACCATATTAAATACTGTAACCAAATGGAGTCAATAATAAATGGTACTATAGACAGTAAATTTGGCCTTTACTTCATCTCTATATGCCATATCGTCATTGTATGGATTTCAGTAAATAACGCTGATCAGAAATAACCTCTCATCAAGAATCAAACTCACATTCCTTTTTGTCTCGGGACGTCTGTCTGAGCGCAACAGCTGCTTTGCCGATTAAGCAATGGAAGCTGCTTTTTGCATAAGCTCTAACTAGTTACCTCCACTATTTTGGCATAAATTTTCGATGCCTAAAGTTTAAAATGAATTTTTAAAAATGAAAAACATTCTTGAAAATTTCATTTTAGCTTTAATTGAAAACTAAGTGATTTAATTTATTATTTCCAGTAAGTGAAATATTCTGGTGTATTTCAGATAGAAATTATATAGATTGGAATATCAAATTTAATTTCGATTTCTTAAAATTTTCTTAAAAGCGGCCATTTTCTTAATTTTAAGAAATTTGTAAACAAAACAAATTTATCGATTTTAAAATTTCCCACACCCAAATGTATTTCTGACATGTTATTTAAGTAAAATTAGAAAAATTTAAAGTTAAATTAATCTGATTTGAAATAAATATTACTTACAGCATAAAAAATTAATATACAACCATTTGTTAATGATTGATAATGTTTACTGAGCCAATAATTGATGTACGATTGAATGACGAATGATGACAGCTAGTTATGGATTACATGAATTGACATAAATTTCCGAAAACTAATTTCAAATATGAATGAAATAAAGTTTAAAAATAATTTAAATTTATTAGACATTAGTTTTAAAATTAAATTAAACGTATTTATCAAAATAACTGTCATTAAAAGGAATAAACTGAAAAAATTAAAAAGAAATTACGAACAAAAAAAACCCTTTTGTTTCTCTAAAGGAGAAACAAAAAATTTTTTTGTTCGTAATAAAAAGTTTAAAAAAAAATTCTCTATTGAAGTATGACCCACACTAATATAAATATTTAAAATAAAAAATATTTAACGAAATAGTAATTGAAAAAGTAAAATTTACTTTAAATTTTTAAACTGAAAGGAAAACCTGTTGATAAATAGTAACGAGTGAATTTCTCTGTAAAGAGACAAAACTATTGGATCACGTGACTTTTTCATAATAATGTCAGTTCGAGCATACCATAGCCGAAAAGAAGGAACGTATGAATTAAAAATATAAAAAAATAGAATAGTGCAACTATGTTTATTAATCTTTTCAGTTTTGGATTCGTAAATTATTTTCCACTTAATTACTATATCACATTCAATAAATAGCCCAATAGAGAAATTTACATGATTTTTAAACTATTATAAATTATTATAATTAAATTTAAAAAAAAAAGAAGAAAAAACTTCTTGTAAAAATTCATTATTCACTGGAAGAATTTTATTTCTTTAGACAATAGTGTCCTTAATATAAGTTATTTACAAAAGCAATTAAAAGCTTTTCTAATTAAACAATGTCATAGTTTTGTTGCATTTATTATTTTTCCATTCAGAGCAGATTTTCAGTTAGAATAGTGCAAATTTAAAAAAAATTAGGTGATTTACATTCTCCAAGAAGTCCTACTTTAACGAAAAAAAAATAATCAGGAAATTGAAAGGTATTTTGCGAAATTTCATGAAATTAAGTGGGGGTAGCATGTAAAAAATATTTTTTACCAAAATTTTCTAAAAAAAATTTCAAACAGAATTTCATTCGTTTGCGAATAAGTTCTGAAAATTCATTAAAATCGGACAATTATTTGATTTTTACAAGAATTTCCAAATCAATATGTTTTCAACGGAAAAAAGCGTAAAAAGTCAATGTTATTATTATAACGTAAACAAAACAAGATTTTAACCAAAATTTCTAACGTGTTAGAAAGGATTATTTTTTTTTTAAATAATCAAAATAATTAAAATAATACTTTGGTCTTTCATCTTAATAATAACATAAACATTTTGACGATAAAACTTTTTTTTTTTTAAGTTTGTGACCATTTTCATTACGCTATGTTGTTTTCCCGCGAAAAAGTGGAGGTCAAACATACCTATATCTTTAATTCTTTATTTTCCATAAATATCAGCTTCACTGATATATTTCATGTTTGTTTATAGGCACTAATAATATTAGTTGTAATATTATCTTAAATCTTGCTACTAGATGATGCATTTTCAATTATTATTAAGTTTTGACTAGTATTTTAATTTTTGTAAATTTTTATCGCAACTTCTCAGAATATAATTCTAAGGTTTTCAGTAATTGAAATTAAGATGAAAACAATACATGTTTTGTCCAAAATAAATAATAATTGACAACGCTTTGTTCAAGATATTATTATTACTGCTATTATTAGTTGTAGAATTTCTACATTCTCTGTTTTAAACTTATTAAAAGTGGATCACAGCAAAGTATTCTTAGTTTGTGAAAAACCCATTAAAATCGGCTCCAGAGTTCAGTTACGAAACAATGCTTTCTGATTGGTCCATAAATAATAATGTCATGAATCTGCCTACGTACGCAGAGTTGACCTTGAGTTGACATCTTCAGAGTTCAACGCACCAAAAATTGGTAAACATGTTCTCGAGCTTCCCACGTGATCAAGAAAACTTATAAATATGAAACTTCGACGCAACTTAGCGAGTCCTTAAAATAATCAACTCGTTACACGAATCTATGAAACCCAACTTCCTCACTAAAACAATATAATGAAGTTGTTTAACATCATATTTTTATTAAAATCATATCAGCGTGTGAAATTCAATTTCTTCCGTGACTTCAACAACTTTGACGGCTCGACACAGAAATGTAAGAAACCCAACTTTCTGGCTGAAAGTTAAATTTATAAATTTCAAAATAACTTGGTGAATTCACTTTTCGACATCAACTCATCAAGTAACGAATTCAATCAAGACGAGATTCATAAACCCACTTACTCATAAAGGAAATTCATAAACCCACTTACTATGTAAAGGAAATCGTCTCGTTTACAGTCAAAGCGAGACAACTCTGCAGTAAGTCGACCAACTAATTTCAAATTATTTCAATCAATTTCACCATCAACACAAACTGTTTAATTTCTTACCAATCATATAAATACTTGTTTAAATTTGTTGATATTCATACACACAATTTCTGAATACCATTTACAATATTACTTTAGATCACACAAACAAGAAGTCTAAAGTGTTTTAAACAACTTCATTATATCGTTTGTATTTGTTGCGTTACATAAAAAAAAATATTTATTGTTAAACAGATATCCGTCAACTTGATTATTTCTCTTCTTGTTGTCTTTATTGCATTTGATTTGGTAAAAATAGTAGAGGGTCAGTTTCATTTGTATTTGTCACCAATACAGATTGGCTAATCCTCTACATAATGTATCTAAAATAAACGTGAAAGATGGAAGCCTAGGAAGTTTAGATGAAAATAAAGAACAAAAGCTATATGATTATAGAATTGGACTTTGGTCACTGATAAAACATTGATAAAGACGGGGTTTCCGAGGAAAAATGGGTTTGTCTTTTGCCAGAATTTCCAATCTACGTTGTTTATTAACGATTTGAGAATGACGGTTTTAGAAGTTGCTATAATAGATTAAAGGGAATAAAAGTGAAATAAACACTGATAAGAAATGAATGATAATTGTTCAGCCATTAATTACTTCAGTTATTCCATTTTATATGCTTGTGTTTTTAATAACATAAAAGTAGGCATCCGTTTATCTCGCGAAATAAAGGTAGAGGCCTGTTTGCAAATTCAATCCTTTGGTAGTGAGAGTGAGACTTGGGCGATAGTATATTGAGGCCGTGTGCTGCCCAGATTACATGCCCCCCCCCCACCTATTCATTTCGGCTGTACTGATAAAATCCAAAGGAATACAAGTTATTACATTTGATGCTGGCTTGTCTATAGGAGTTGCCGGAAAGTGGTCAGTGTTGACAGCCAACCGTCTTCGGTGCTGCACTCCAGGTTTTTTGTCTGAATTTACTTTCATAGCCTTTTCCGTCTTTGGATATCATTGCAAAGCAGAGGAGGCTTAAAATCAAGGTTTTCCTTCAACTAGATGGACTGCTTTCCTGGACTGTCGAGCTCCATCTACCCGAGCAGCTGGTTATGGGGCGACAGCTGTTTGCCTTCGCACATTCTCTGGCTTGGAGCTGGACCGAGTTGTCAGAGGTTATTTGAAACTCATGCCACGGAAACATTTTAAATAGTGGGAGCTTGTCCCCACTATCACACTCGGCTATGACAATCTTTGGAACATATATAATGTATATATATAAACTTTACATACTTTACATGTTTTAGAAGTTCCTCAAAAATTAAGGGTATTTTAAATATATAAAGCATTAGTTGAACAAAAACACTAGAAAGTAAGATAAATTACGAAATAGTCGTACATAAATAAACACAAATATCGAAAAGTTTGTTAATTTTAGAAGAAAGATTTAAAACAAAAATGAAAAAAATGAAAATATATATTGGGATTTAAACCTAAAATACTCTAAGGTTATGCAGTTATTATATAATAAAATAATTTATACTTTATATTTTAGCAGTACTAAGAGCTAAACTATCAATTGATAAAAATTGAACGAGTGTGGAAAATACAAAGTTCATAAATATAACTTTAGGTAAGCAAAAACAGAAAGTAAAAATAAGACAAACAAATTTTTTTCCACTTTGTCATAGATTTTCCTAATATTTATATTAGTTCTGACCATTAGACCCGCGTTTTAATTTGCGAGGGAGCCATGTACATAATATTAGATAGATATTAGTTGATAACACAACAATACTCACACATACACACAGTAAAAAGAACCTTAAAATATTGGAGGCCATTCTACATTAAAACAAAGCAAACCACACTCAGCAAAATTACATTTCAAACTAGTCACAACATATTACAATGCATTTAAACATATGGTTCTGTTGATAACATTTCTTGTCATAGAGTCACATTACGAATTTACGACCTGCGTCTGCTATTCCGTGACCGTCATCGTCGCATAGCAAACTTCTATGTAAACAAAACAGGATGTCATTTTGACGGTGCGTCTCTCTGTTGTTATGCCTATATAATCACCTCTGATGATGGCTCATGTGATCCGAAAGCTTAGATCGACGACCAATATAGTAAAGAAATGTTGGACAATTTTTGTCTTTATTTTCTCTTGAAACTAAAGACGCTTGGAACAACTCATGATAAAACATAACAGACATTCGTTGTCTGTTATATTCAACAATATATATATATATATATATATATATATATATATATATATATATATATAATATGCTGCGTGTGTATAATTATGATAATATCATTTTAATGTATGGTATATATTTGGTTAGATTGATGTGAGTTTTGTGACCCTGGGTTTGATGCTTTTGCGATCGTCAGACAAACTCTCTCTCTCTCTCTCTCTCTATATATATATATATATATATATATATATATATATATATGTGTGTGTGTGTGTGTGTGTGTGTGTGTGTGTGTGTGTGTAATCTAGAATCTGCTACATTTATAGAGGAATAGTGCTCAATATCGGAGATAGAATATTTATACTTATAGCGAGTTAACATAGGAATCAACACTATAAATCGTATTGGAGCGTAGAACTGACAGTCGCCATGTAGTATTTATTCCTATTTCAACAATGTTTATATCTATTTATCTACACGGAAAAAATATTTATTTTACAATAAATATATATTTCAACATAATCTCTTTCTTTTTCAGTGAACTTAATTTATTAAATCGAATATTCTGAGGTGAAAATTTCAAGAAAAATTACGTGTATCAGGATGCAAATTTATTGACCCGCCCTCGAAACTGTGCAAAAATAATAAATTAGAATTCAAAAAATAATCTGTAGCCATCAAGTTGTCATTTTGAAGAGAGTTTGCTTAAGGTTACTTTACATAAGAGAGAGAGAGAGAGAGAGAGAGAGAGAGAGAGAGAGAGAGAGAGAGAGAGAGAACAATAAAAGAAAGCAAAAATTGAGAACTACTTTCAAATACCCAAACCGATCATTCTATTCCAGAGAAAAAGGAAGTTCTGATAATCGTGAAAAAAGTACAAAAAAAAAAACAAAAAAAAAAACAAACTGCCAGATCGTTGACGCGGTCGTATCAGTAGATAACTGAATGAAAGTGAGAAGTTAGAGAAATGCTGTGACCTTGCCAAAAGCTGAGAAATATCTGGAATATGAAGGCTAGAATCGCGACCTGAATATCAGGTATTCCTGGAACTGCGTCAAAAATAATGGAATCGAGATAAGAAGAGTTAGAAATCTGAGGAAGAATTGCACCTGTATAGACCACCGTTACGATACTAATCAGAGGAAACTGATATCAATTTTCAGTGATATTTCTGAAGACATCTTGCATGACCATAATGATATATGAGATAATAATAATAATAGCAATAACAATAATAATAATAATAATAATAGGAAGAACAAGAATAAGAAGAATTGTAGTGAGTGTGGAATAATAATAACACCTTTCACACAGTCCCTTCAAAATCGGAGGATTGAGGAAGAAGAAAAGGAATTAGCGAGACTATATGAAATTTTCTTTGTATCAATGGAAACCTTACCTTCACAGAAATTGACTGGTGAGCTGTTTAGAAGAAGGAAAGAAATTCACGAGCCTATGTGAAATTTGTTTTTAGACCAATTAAAACCTTGTCTTCACAGAAGACCAATTAAAACCTTGTCTTCACAGAAGACCAATTAAAACCTTGTCTTCACAGTCAGCCAAGAAGTTTCGAAGTTAATAAGCTTTAAAAGATATCGGGCAAGCAGAAAAGTTCCGCAATTGAAAAAAAGTGAATGCACTGAAAAACTTATATGACGGAATGATACCAAAAGATTTCCAGTAAATTGTGCACATAAGGATAATAACTGCCTGGAAAACGAAAGAAAATGAGATTTATGGAAAATATGTAGGAAGTTGAAATGATTCCAAAAATATAGGAGAAATAACAAGCAAAATGTATTGTTTACTATTCAATGAAGTGCGAAAGAAAACACCGAAATTGGACTGACTGATAAGATCAAATCAAATTCAAATTCATCTTCGACTCAACCCAAATGCCAACCAATTGTAAAAATTGATAATTGTTTACTTCTTGCGAAGTTTTAAATATTGATTGCTTTGCGTGCAAAAAAGTTGATATTAAAAAGCAAACGAATTGGCACCCTGATCTGCGCGATTCAATCAAGCTAAGTTACTGTTGTGGATTCCGAGATGAATTCGTTCTCCAATGAAGAACAAACGCAATAATTAAATATAAGAAATAAAATGTATTTACACAATCATACACAGGGTAATACTGGTTAGTAGCAAATACAGATAGATATATACAGTCTCGAAGTCGGACTTCCTTAGAGTCAACGTGCTTGTAACTGACTTCTACAAGAGGCTACCTCACTATCTCCGTTCGTATATTCTCTCTCTCTCCGACTACTCCGTCACTATCCGACTACCCTCACTGACTGTCTAACTCTGGGTATTTAACGGCAGCAGTCCAGGTACACTGGTAGAGTCCACTTATATGAAAAAAGGGTGGACCCCATAACATAGATATTTTAAAATCTTTAGATCCCTTTCTGGGGGAGTTAATATTTTTTCATTTCGTTTACGAAAAAATCACACTTTTCTCGTTTTAACTTTGAACCCGAAGTGTTGAAGTCTTCTAAAAAACTTCGTTTTTATAAATTTATTGTCTTTAATTCAATTTTCGCTAATAAATATAATATCATCCAGATATTTGTTATCATTCGATACGAAAGAGCAGTTTTGATTGAATGTACGAGATTCATGGAAGATTGTAGTTTATAACAGTAAATTCGACCTTGTCTATGATAAGGTTCATGGTGGCCAAAAGTGGTTAAGGCACGTCAGCGTATATGACGGTTCCGTATAGGATGCAGGTTCGAATTTGTCTATGAACGAATATTTTCTATGAAAATTTCTCGACATTCAGGCCGGTAAATGTTATTTAATACTGTTTATCATAAACAGAGCATTTGCTTAAATACTTGTATCTATAAAATAACAACGTTAAACATAAATAAAAATGTCTTTTAATAAATAAATTGTCGGACCTTGTCCATTTCTTAACATATGACGTCATTTGTTTATTTATTCGATACGCCAGAGCAGTTATGAATGTACGAGATTCATGGAAGATTTAGTTTATAACAGTAAATTCGACCTTGTAAATATAAGGTTCATGGTGGCTGAGTGGTTAAGGCACGTCAGCGTATATGACGGTTCCGTATAGGATGCAGGTTCGAATCCTGTCAATGAACGAATATTTTCTATGAAAATTTCTCGGACATTCAGGCCGGTAAATGTTATTTAATACTGTTTATCATAAACAGAGCATTTGCTTAAATACTTGTATCTATAAAATAACAACGTTAAACATAAAAAAAAATGTCTTTTATAAATAAATTGTCGGATATATTATATTTTTTAATATATATATATATATATATATATATATATACGCCTTTATATATATATTAATCAGGGAAAAAATGAGATTCATGGAATATTATAGATTTATAAGTTAGTAAATTTAAATAATCTTATGTTAGAACAAAGGTTAAAATGGTTTTCCTTGGGTGGCAATTGTTATTCTTAAGAATAAAATTAGTGAGAAACAATTCCAGTTTATTTTATTTGAAAAAGAAACTAATATTTTCTATTTTTAAATTTATTTAAAAACAATCTTATTCAATTTAAATGAACTAAAAATGTTTAAACATAAAAATAATATTTGTTATCAATATATATATATAGGGAAAATATATATATATAATAAATAAATATTAAGATATATTATATAATATATATTTAAATATTTTTTTAAATATCAACTATTTAAAATAAGAATCAAAGAAGCATTTAAAACAAAAATGCAGACATTTGAATCTTGAACTTCATTTTAACAAATAGGGAAACATTACTTTAACATTCATTTTGAAAATTCTTAAATGATATGTTAAAAATATAAATATATAAACGATTTTTAAATATAAACAAGAAAAAAAAATTTATCCCATACATATATATGGGAATTTTAAATTATAATTTATTAAATGATTTATATATTTTATATCCATGTTAAAATAAAAAAAAAAATTAAAAAAAAAAAATAAATACAAAAAGTTAATTTTTTAAATTTTAAAATTTAAATATTGATATATATAATATATGCAATGATAATAATTGTTAAAATTTTATACTTTTATATACAAAAAAGTATACAATGATTTGCAATATATATTTATGAAAATATTAAAAAATATTTCATATGAACTCACATTTAAATAACTATAAAATTTTGAAGAACAAATCATTTTAAAGTTTGATGAATATATGTAACAAGAAGTTTTTTTTTTTTAAAGAAATTTAAATAAACAGATTTAAAATTCTTATAATTTAAATATGATATAAATATATAATATCCATATATTTTCAGAATGAAAATCAATATATTTTGTTAAACAATTCAAATATTATAAACCATTTTCATTGATATTTAAATAAAAATGTTTAACTTATTTTATAGCCAAAATGTACAATGATAATTTTATTTGATTTCATAAAATTTATAGATAAAAAAAAAATCAAAAAAAAATTTTTTAACAAGAAAAAAATCATTTTAATTGAATAAAACAAAAAGAAAATAAATCATTTTTTTATATATGATTGGATATTCAAAATAAATTTTATTATTATTTTTAAAAGAAATTTAAAAAAAAAACATATTCAAAATAGATTTAAATTTTATTAAAAAATAACACCAATTAAAATTTTTGAATTGATATTTATATATGAAAATTTTTATTTTTTTCTCATTTAATAAAACAAAAATAAAAAAATGTTGTGTTATTATTATTTATTTTTAAATTGTTTCTTGTTTTTGTTTTAAATATTAAATATGGTTGTTAAAATGAAAAAGCATTAAATTTTTAAAAATATTCAAAAATTTGATCCCTAAGAATCAATTTGAAAACAAAAATATTCAAAATAGAAAAAAAAATTAAATAAAAGACTTTTCCGGATAATACATTTATGAAATTTTTTTTTTTATTTGTGATTCAGTTGAATCTATATTTAATATAAATTGAATTTTAATTATATCATTAAATTTAAAAAATTTTTAATTAATTATAGAAATATATAAATTAATTAAATTCGTTTTCATATTTATATAAATAAAAATATTAATCACATTATTTAAAGAAGAATTTTTCTTTCGGTTATTTATAAAATTAATATATAAACAAACATATATTTTGATTAAAAAAAAAAAAATGTTTCTAGAAGTCCAAACCTGTTAAGGAATGTTCAGAAAACAGAAATATTTTTAAATATATTTAATAAATTTAAAAAATATTTAAGCTTTTTCGGATTTTTAAATTTCAACATTTATTTCTTTTAAAATTTTGAAAAAATGTATTAAAAACATTGTTGTTAAATTTTTTTTTTTTATATTTGGTTTTGTTAAAACAAGAAAAGCTTTATTTATTTAAATAACAATTAAATTATAGAATTTCTAAAACACAAATACAAACAAGATTTGAAACAATACATTATATGTTTATATATTAAATTCACCACTTTAAATCAATTAAAATTTTTAAAAAAATTTAAATAAAAAAAATATTATTGAAAATTAGATATTCTAGAGTATATGTTTATATATATAAATTTTTTTCCGAATTCTGAATTTATGTATATATTTTAAATTTAGTAATATAATATATATATATTTTAAAATATTGTAAATTAAATGAAAGTTAAAATAATCTATTTTAAATACCTTTATATAAATATAACAAAGCAAAATATTTGGGATGAAATCTATTTCAAAAAATATTAGACAAACAATATAAATATCAAAATTTTCAAAATTGATATTATTTTCTATGTTTATTTTTTTTTTAAAATATATATATATATTATATATATACATATATATATAAAAATATAAATATAAAATAATTAGGTTTTCTTTGAATGTTTTTAGAATATCAAGTTAAAATTATATTTTTAGATTTTATAAATAAAGAAAAATTAAAAATAAAAAACGGGGACAAATTCAGAATCCTTCAATAAAAATCAATTTTTTTTCAAAAATGTTTTTTTTAAAAATCTTAAAAAATTATTGAAATTTTTATTTGACCATAATGTTTTTTATATCAAAAAATAAATTAGGACTAATTTTTATAACTAATAATCAATTCTATTTTTTTTTGGTTTAGTAAATTTTTGATAATTATTTGAAAATATATATATTTATTTATATATTTATAATTTCATATTTTAAAAAATGCAACAATTTGATAAATTTGATGTTAAAAAAATTTTTTTTTCAATAATTATTTACACATTTATTTTTTTGTTTTATATTTTAAATTTAGAATTAAATAAAGAATATATTTATATATAATAAAATTTAAAATATATATAAATAATCAATATATATTAACAGGAAAAAAAAAATATGACAAAAAATCCAACATTAGAAAAAAACAAATTTAATAAAAAATGATTTTAAAAATTTTAAATTTATTTATATAAATAATTTTATACATTATACAATTCAATTTAAGAAAAAAATTTAAAAATTTTGAAGAAAAATAATACACACGTTTATTTTTAGGATAAAAACAATTTTTCAAAGATATTATTTTATTTTTTAAAAATATAAAGAAAAAAAATAATGTTACACAATGAATAATTCAATTTGGTACAAAGAATACAATATACACACATAAACATAAATATATATATATATATATATATATATATATAAATATATATATATATATATATATATATATATATAAATAAAAATAAATGGTGAAAATATAAAAAAATAAAAAAATCATGGAAAATATAAATCATTAAAAAAGTAAATATAAAATGAAAATAAAAATAACAAAAAGAAAAAAAGTTTGAAAAAAGGATTTCAATAAAATGGTTTTTTTAAAATAGTTTTATTTTTTTTAAGAATGTTCTTTAAAAAAAATATAGGAATTTAAACATGGGAATTGAATATTGAATTTTCAAAATAGAAATAAAAAAATTTATAGAGAAAAAAGGATATTTTAAATAATGCCATAAAAAATAAAATGAATAATTAAAAAAGAAAATGTCAAAATAAAACATTTATATAAAAAATAACAATTTTTAAATTAAAAATTATTATATATAATTATAAAAAATTTATATTCAGATATAAATACATATATATATAATATTTTACATAAATATATATTTTAATTGAATATATTATTTCTGAGTTGAAATTTTAGAAAAAAACATTATTTGAAATTTGTTATAAGTATACAAAATATATATATATATATATATATATATGACATTATAAAGACAATTTGTAAATTTTTCAAACCGATTCAGACAGTTTGAGAAATTAAAAATTTTAAAAAATTAAAATAAATTGAATAATGTTTATTTTTTGTGGAATCGTCGTTTTGTCATTCATGTATATCAAATATACGATATATACAGACACATATAGTAACATAAATTTTCACACATAAGGGAATACACATATATACACATATATACACACACGGACATGTGGTTTTATATATATATATATATATATATATATATATTTATATATATGAAATGTAAATTTAAATATAATATCAATCAAATATATATATGTATAAAATATAATATAAAATATATTATATATATTTTTATATATATATTTATATAATTATATATATATATATATATATATATATATATATATATATATTTGGTTGGATAGATGTGAGTTTGTGACCCTGGGTTTCAAATTTTTTTAGCGATCGTCAGACAAACTGATTAATGTTTAAAAAATTTGGGTTTATGTAGATTGCGTGTATTGGTGTTATTGTGGAAGTGGTGGGGGAAATTTCGTCGTTTTGTCATTCATCGTACTAACGCAAACATCGATGTATGCAGACACATATACACACTTGGTCGTCCGTCGGGACTCATACATATATAAACATATGTGGGCAGTTGGAAGGCTATGACACATGTATGATTATACGGGTGGTGTTATATCTATACATACGCATTTGTATGTTGAAATGTTGAAATCTAAACATTGGAAGTGTGACGGAAATGTCTCGTTGATGTGTACATGTCATATGTATTTTCCAGCTGAAAAATATTTCCTCGCATGTATGTATATGCGTGTGGTGGTATTTTGTGTAAAATTATGATAGGTAAAAAGATTATTATTATTTATATTTTTTTTTTAAATTTTAAAAAAAAAAAAAAAAAGGGCTTTATTTGTTATATTTAAAGCTGGTTATTTGTTTGTTTTGGTGACTGTGTATATATGTAACAGGTAGAAATTTGTAATCCTTATTGGTTAATTTATATGGTGATGTTTAGTTTAATATTCAATGTGCTGGGTGAGAGGGTAGTTCAATTTAATAATGGGTTTATATGGTATGATGTGATAGTAATGTTTCAATGGATTGGAGACAGAAATTAAATTGTGATTGTTGGTGGTTTGTTTGTTTTATCCGTTTGGTATGAATTCGGATAATAGGTACTTGTTCTCATGCCTACATTTGGAGATTATCTCTGATTTTTTGTTTAGTAAGTTCTTTTGCGGTTTGTGTGATATTATTGCTACTTTTTTCGTGTAGGCAAAGTAGGCATTTTTTCGTAATGTTGTTGTAGGCAGGGCTTTTTTTCAATATTTCCCAACTTATTGTTGGTGTGATGTTTTTGTCTTTTTGCTGCCATATGTATGTACAAAGTGTTGTGCTGTTCGAATATTTCCTGTTGTTGAATGAAAGGTTGTGATTGTTATTCCTCATTTTGAATGGGCCTTCGGTGGCACCGATGTAGTGCATAGTGTTGTTGTTTGTACTTACCTTGACCTTGTATATAGTGTTCGTAAGTTGGCAATTTCCCTGGAGTGGACATGTTGTTCTGTTTCTGCAGTTGCATATTGGATCCTTGGTTACATTTTTGTAGGTTGTCATTTTTTTTGTTGTGGCTTTTAATTATTTCTTATGTTTTTTTGTACAGCTGTAGCTGATCTTTACGTTATTTTTGTTGAATATTTTTGATAATTTGTTTTCTTCAGTGAAGTGTTTTTCTATTAAGTTTAGGAATATTTTGCCTATGTTCGTTTTAACAATTTTGTTATATGGTGGATTAAACCAGATAATGCTTCTCTTTCTGTTTCTGCGTTTTGGCTGTGGAGGTATATATTGTAGTTGTTGTGTGTAACCACTTGCTTTTAGTGCTTCGTTGTATGGTGCTTTTTTACTATTGAAAATGTTTATGTTAGATGAGTTCTCAGATAGTCTGCGGCTGATTGATTTTGGTATTTGTTTGATGATAGAAGGTGGATGGTTGGAGGATGTGTGTACGTAAGTTGGGGTGTCATTTTCTTTTTTGTATGGTTCATACGTGTTGTTGATCAGGTTAAGAGTGACGTCAAGGAAGTTTACTATTGTTGTGCCTGTATTTATCTCTATTTTGAATCCAATGTTTTTTAGGGCGTTCACTATTTTCTTCCTGAATTTGTCTACTTTGGGGCCATTGGATTCCCTTATTAAGATAAAACCGTCATCTCTGTATAATCCTGTGTCCTTTCTCTCTAGGATTCTGGCCAGGTATGATAGGATGAGTATGCCTACTAATTCACATATTTTTGATCCATCGTAGCTGCCCATTGTTACGTCAATGTGGAATTTTAACACTAGGTTTCACGCTTTTGCGATCTCTAAAGATTGAAACCTAGGGTTACAAATTCACATCCATACAACGAAATATGTTAGCTGATATTGAGCGCTTTCCATTAAGTACCGCATATATATAATATATATATATATATATATATATATATATATATATATATATATATAAATCACATAGACCCACACAGGCACACACATATATATAATATACATATTGATATGAGAGTATATATATATATGTGTGAAAGTATATATATATATATGTGTGTGTGAATATATATATATATATATATATATATATATATATATATATATATATACTCTCAGGCACATAGATATGTATATGTATATGTGTGTGTGTTGGATCAATTTTTGCGAATTGCTTATCTTAAACTGAAAATGTAATCTAACGCACTTAAAACGATTTAGCGTTGGAAAACCAATTAAGTTTGAATCAAAAGAGAATAAAGATGAAATCATTTAATCCAAAATTCTCCCAAATTTTGAATCCGAAGACTACAAAGTGGAATTTCTTTTATAAAATTTGAAATATTTTAAGACGTCGAAAAAAGTAAGGTTTCCTATTCCACTACAAAAAGGAAAAAAAAATCCGACCAAGATAGAGATTACTTCACATAGAATTTTGAAATAAAATACTGAAAATCTAACGAGAATGATGCCATATAGGCTCCAGATACTGAACGAGCATTTCAATAATTACTTTAAATATGACCCTTCTATATATGACATTTTTAAAACATGATCTTTTTATATATGACCTTTTTAAAATATGATCCCTCTATATATGACCTTATTTAAAAATATGATCCCTCTAAGTTTTACCTTTTTAAAATATGACCATTCTACATATATGATATTTTAAAAACATGATCTTTTTATATATGACCTTTTTAAAATATGATCCTTCTATATATGACCTTATTTAAATATATGATCCCTCTAAGTTTTACCTTTTTAAAATATGATCCTTCTATGCATGACTTTTTTAAAAATATGATCCTTTTATATATAACCATAATAACTATGATCCTTTTAAATTTGACTCATCTAAATAGTTTTGAGTATTCATCTGCGATATATTTTGCCAAATCCGATCGAAACAAAGTCCTCTGAAAATTGCGAGCACGCAAATAATCTGTCGCAACTAAGGAATGATTAAATATATTTTTAATCTATTTGCAGCAAAGAATCACCAAACCCCCACCAGTCAACCCATTTGTCGATCTTTTAGCGTTTTCAATAATTACCTTTTGGATACATATATGCATTTTTATTAGGTTCGGTTTTGACTTGAGGTTTGGCTAAAGGAATGCTTCGAATGTGCGTGTATTTTCCGAAATCCGGTGAAATTCTACGCGAATTGAAGTCAATTGATCTTTTAACTATGCGATGACTTTGCATCGTGTTGGATACGCTGTAAGGAGTTGTTGGTATATAATATGATGGATAAAACGATCCTAGGCTAGGTATTTGTGGACTCATATAAGAAGCGAGCGTTGAGGGCGTGATATAAGGCGTGCGCCCACTCACGTATGAAGCTAGTCCTGACGTCATTAGGTTATCTATGTGGCTATTCGCGTACGGAGAAAGTCTTGATGTCATTATGCTAGGTATCTGTGAACTCAAGAAAGAACCGAGCGGTAACTGTGTTAAATAAGGCGTGTATGCGCTGAGATATGAAGCGAGTCCTTGCGTCATTATGTTTGCCATGTGGTTGCTCGTATATGGTGAATGTCCTGGCGTCATTAGCCCAGGCATCTGTGAACTCATATAAGAAGCGAGTGTTGATGGCGTTATATAAGGGGTTTGTCCACTCAAGTATGAAGCGAGACCCGACGTCATTAGGTTTGTCATGTGGTTGCTCGTATATGGTGAAAGTCCTGGCGTCATTAGCCCAGGCATCTGTGAACTCATATAAGAAGCGATTGTTGAGGGCGTTATATAAGGTGTTTGTCCACTCAGGTATGAAGCGAGTCCCGACGTCATTAGGTTTGTCATGTGGTTGCTCGTATATGGTGAAAGTCCTGGCGTCATTAGCCCAGGCATCTGTGAACTCATATAAGAAGCGAGTGTTGATGGCGTTATATAAGGGGTTTGTCCACTCAGGTATGAAGCGAGTCCCGACGTCATTAGGTTTGTCATGTGGTTGCTCGTATATGGTGAAAGTCCTGGCGTCATTAGCCCAGGCATCTGTGAACTCATATAAGAAGTGATTGCTGAGGGCGTTATATAAGGTGTTTGTCCACTCAGGTATGAAGCGAGTCCCGACGTCATTAGGTTTGTCATGTGGTTGCTCGTATATGGTGAAAGTCCTGGCGTCATTAGCCCAGGCATCTGTGAACTCATATAAGAAGTGATTGCTGAGGGCGTTATATAAGGTGTTTGTCCACTCAGGTATGAAGCGAGTCCCGACGTCATTAGGTTTGTCATGTGGTTGCTCGTATATGGTGAAAGTCCTGGCGTCATTAGCCCAGGCATCTGTGAACTCATATAAGAAGCGAGTGTTGAGGGCGTTATATAAGGTGTTTGTCCACTCAGGTATGAAGCGAGTCCCGACGTCATTAGGTTTGTCATGTGGTTGCTCGTATATGGTGAAAGTCCTGGCGTCATTAGCCCAGGCATCTGTGAACTCATATAAGAAGTGATTGTTGAGGGCGTTATATAAGGTGTTTGTCCACTCAGGTATGAAGCGAGTCCCGACGTCATTAGGTTTGTCATGTGGTTGCTCGTATATGGTGAAAGTCCTGGCGTCATTAGCCCAGGCATCTGTGAACTCATATAAGAAGCGAGTGTTGAGGGCGTTATATAAGGTGTTTGTCCACTCAGGTATGAAGCGAGTCCCGACGTCATTAGGGTTTGTCATGTGGTTGCTCGTATATGGTGAAAGTCCTGGCGTCATTAGCCCAGGCATCTGTGAACTCATATAAGAAGTGATTGTTGAGGGCGTTATATAAGGTGTTTGTCCACTCAGGTATGAAGCGAGTCCCGACGTCATTAGGTTTGTCATGTGGTTGCTCGTATATGGTGAAAGTCCTGGCGTCATTAGCCCAGGCATCTGTGAACTCATGTAAGAAACTGGTATTTTAGGGATGAAATATGGTGTGTTTCCATTGATATATGTAGATATTCCTGATGTCATGAGGTTTGGCATTTGTCCGCTAGTGTACGGAGCGATACCTAATGACATTAAGCTGGGTACATGCGAACTCATATAAGAAGCGTACGACGGCATATAAAAAGCGTGTTTCGGTGTTAAATAAGGTGTTTGCCGACCGATGTATGAAGCATGTCCTGCATTTATAATGTTAGGCATTTGGCCGCTGGTATAAGAAGCAAGTCCTGATGGCATTAAACTGGGTACATACGAATTCATATAGGAAGCAATAGTTGACGGCATTAAATAAGGTTTTTGCCCAACCTGGTATGAAGCAAGTCCAGGTATCATTCTGTTAGACATTTGACCGCTCGTGTATGAAGCGAATCTTGATGGCATTAGACTAGGTCTATAAGTATTCATATAAGAAGCAATCTTCGCTGTGTTTAAATAAGGCTCATATCCACTTATGTAACGAGAATATGACGACGGCATCATATTTGCTATATAATTGCCAATATAAGAAGGTATCTGGTGTACATTTCCATTCATATAACTACCATATACATAGTTAGATCTTTCTTCTGTGTTAGGTAGTCTCAAACCGTTATATAAGCCTTTCGTCGAAAATGGAATATTATTTAGCATTGTACCTCTCATATACGAACCGTACATTTTTGTTGGCATCATATTTGGCATTTGAGGATATATGCTGCTATAAGATGGTCTTGCAATGTTCATTGAATTTCCCATTAGTCTTTGCATGTTCGGATCATAAACTTGTGTCATAGTTGGCATTTTACCAATCTTATAATGACCATACATTTCAGGATTTTTCAAATTGACTTTGCCTCTTAAATAAAAACCATAGGGTACAGACGGAGAAAGCTTGTCTCGATAACGTGTTTGATTATTCGTGTATGTAGCGAGTCCTTTATGGTAGGAGCCATAGTCTCCGAATAAACGCTTCTTCTCTGGGTGTTTCCTTCCAATAAGATAGGAATCGTATGGTCTGAGTTCTGTGTTTGCTCGCAGAAACGACGTATGTCTTCTATAAATGTGTTTACCAAATGGTTCCGGTCGTCTGATGAACTTCATATAATATTCTTTTATTGCCATGGGTTTATCTAGTCGGAAAAAGAAATAAAATTTTGATTTGGTATAGCATCGAAGCAATTTACTTCATTCTTGTAATTATTATCTTGTTCATAAATAATTCTGACAATATTTTTATTTGTATAACCTATTGAATCGAGAAACACATTAAGTCGACTTCTACAATGAAAATTGAAATTTATGAAACTCAGTGCACGGAGGCCCATCTGTAACCTGAAATACTTTAAAATTGTTGATTTTACAATAATTTTCGCATGTAAACGTCTTGAGAAATTTTATCAAAAATCCGTGTATGGGAGCTTATACGTAGTACAATAATGGCGATTTTATTTTTGGTGATCCAGTATAGTAATTTTTTTTATGGACAAACTTGATATAAATTAGACTGTAGCAAATTCTGTGGTTTCGAAGTCCTTGACAAACCTTGAAAAAACTTGTAGCCTTAAAAATTAGAGTAGAAAGAGTTATGATTATACTTAAATAAAAAGAAAATCGCACAAATTTGCGTATTTCTTAACAAAAAGATTGAGTTGAATTTTTTTCTATTTGTTTATTTCAATTAATAACAGTGACTCTCTGATATTTGTAAGTAGAAAAAATATAAAGTAGCAAACCAATTTATCTAAATATATTATGTACATTAGATTTTAGAATAGTTGGAATAAAGAGAATTTACAGTTTGTTTATCAAGATTCGTTTCTTTCGTGTGTAAGGAAAACAAATATTTCTTATTAATTCGATTTGTAAGCTTACACCGAAATAATATACATTTGAAAATATGTTGATTTGATATTTTTACAGTAAGTTTCACCCTTTACAAGGCTCGACGGCAACTCGAGGTAGAGTGTTACGTTAGGAAATTTGTACGGACAGGAGGGGAAGAAAACGGTTTTTAGCTTTGAACAGGCTAAGATTGTAGAGATCGGGGAAACACCCTCTTGGGAGTTGGTTCCACAGAGTAGTTGTTCGCGGGAAGAAGCTGCCTGGGTGGAATTTACTTCTCACCGTTGGAATGTGGGTGGTTTGTTACAATGTAAGTGGCATGGCGGGTCCTTGCCGTGAAGGTTAGAACAGGCGGGACCAGGAAAGGTAGTTTGTCCGTGCACTTTCCGTGGAAGTAGCGATATAGCAGCGAGAGGATTGCCATATCCCGCGTGTGAGAGAGAAGTTGGAGGGTGGAGAATAATTTGTAACCCACAAAGGCTCGGAGACGCTTTTGAGCTGGCGAGTGAGTTCTGGGCAGCTTTGAATGCAATTAAAAGAAGGTTACAATAAAAAGGAAAGTACTGTTATAGCAACATCAATAATAATGATGATTGTAAGAATTCCGGTTCCGGTCACTAGGGAATGCTGGGATGAAGACGGATCCAGCGAGGAGTTTAAATAAATACGTTGTTGATACTTGATTTGTTGTATCATGTTTGTGCTGCTTCGACTTTTCAGCGACCAGTGTCATGTAACGTATCTCCCACAACCACCACCTAAAGACCAGTGAAACATGGTGTCAGACAGGGGTTCTTTCTAAAAGAAGAAAATTATTTTCTAGAAGAACAGGACCCAAATTAAAAAAAAATTCTTTTAGTCTAAAAAAAAAAAAAAAGAAAAAAGTGCAAACTTCAAATTAACTACACCAGAACCAATTGATTTTATAAGCCCGAGAAATTGGCAGAAATGTTCGCAGAGATTTTAACGCTTTTGAGAAGCATCGAAACTCTGGAAGAAGATAACAAAACTCAAGTAAGTATATTAATATATAGCATGGAAAGCGAAACCGAATTCCGGACATTTTTTTTCTCACGACGAGTAGACGCAATTGTGTACGATGCAGTTTTGGACAAATTCAATGCCTACTTCATGCATAAAATAAACATAATTCATGAAAGGGCAAAATTTTATCTTCGAGTTCAATTTCACCTTTATTCGCGCATTGCATTGCAGAAGCATAGTGAATTTCCTAAGGAGAATGACCAAATGAGGGACCGTCTTCTTGTGATAGGACTAAAAGAATTGAAAACCTATCTGAAATTGCTGATTTGAAACTCGAGAAAGCTACAGAGATAGCCAGGAACAGTGAATAAATAAAATCTCAAATGAAAGAAATCTACGAGAAAAATGTAGACGAACTAAAGACACAGAGAAACCTGTTGCGGTCGCCATTAGCCGCTCCTTAGAAAGACGACCATGACCTTCACAACCCCTGATCTCGCAGATTTAAGTCAAATAACATGCGAGAAACCGGACGACTAGTCCAATATGGTTGAGGCCAAACCGTACCTCGTGAGCATCGGATTATGCAGCGCTTGTTCAAACATCGAACAACATTGAGATTAATTTAATATCTATGGTTTTCTACTCCCTCTAGCCAGGGAGTACTTGAATAAACCGCTCCACATATTATTAGCCCCTTTTTTCGTCCATCCGAAATGCTCGGCCTGGAGGATTGATTGGTGACGGACGAGTTCTTATGGTGAATGAGTAAATTGTAATGTCTGGATGGGTTGTGAATCAAATTAGCTAGGTATAAGATAGTGAAGACCAGCCTTACCCCCTCCCCCTTTTCGGCCTTGTGCCACAATTTTGTATTTTTTACAAAATAAATCTCGCCTGGGGGCCTAGATCAAAGTGTAGGAGTTGTAGGCTCAGTGGTGTTTAGCGCGTCGCTTTCTACAAATTGGACAAGCTCTTGCATTCACGTACAGTTAAGTTTTGAATTTCTAAAACCTTTTTGAAGTCTTTAGTTTTACTTTATTTGTGTGTCTGTTTCTTTTCTTTTTTTGTTTTTATTCCATTTTTCCTTTCTTGCGATTTTTTACCCTCCCCATTGTTTTGTTTATTTGTTATGGAATTAACACATTAATTCCATCTATATTTTACGCGCGCGCGAGTTTCCTCCCTTCCTTTCACACTCGTGCGTGTGTGCGCGCGGTTTGCACCCCTTCCTTCCTCTCACAGCTAGATGTAGCAGTAACCTGGAGGAGGAACTTCGCTAGCTCCTACTGACTTCATCAGTAGGAGCTAGCGATTTTGAATTTTTTCCCGCGCGTTTCGCGGCGTCTCAAACGGCCAGCGTTTGCAAACCAGTTGCTTCCCGATCTTCAACCTGACTAGACGGGCAACTCATTTATTCCGTGCCCTGAACCCATATGCGGGCCGGAATATCTTATTTCAACAGTGTCGACCTCACACCTTACCAAGACTTCTTCTCGTCGTGACGTTACTCGAAGGTCAACCAAGTTGCTTCCCGATCTTCAACCTTACTAGACGGGCAACTCATTTATTCCGTGCCCTTAACCCATATGCGAGCCGGAATATCTTATCTCAACGATGTTGACCCCACACTTTTCTTCTCATCTTGACGTTACCCGCAGGTCAACCTGTTGCTCCGTTTTCGACCAGAAAACGTTTGAGACACATCGTTCGAGACGCGACACAGTCGCAAGCAGAACTTATCTCTCGTCAGTGAACCAATCGTAAATACAGACAGGGATATCCTACTGACGAACAACTTGCTATCCGCAGGTTAGACCTTTTCCGTTTTCGACCAGAAGACGTTCGAGACACACGACACAGTCGTGGGCAAAACTTCGTATTCAACAGGTGACTTACATTTATCCCTCGTCAGTCAATAGTAAATACAGACAGGGATATCTTACTGACGAACAGATATTCTTCGTCCCTTCTGGACTCGCCATAATTAACTTCTCATAGACGATGCAACCAACCGCAACTAGCTCTTCGTCCTTTTTGGCTAGACGTCCACAGCATTCCATTAAAATTTTCAACAGTTAATTCAAGACCTGACCGAACTCTGAGACCCTACTTTGAACCTGAACACAAAAGAAAAAACACGAAATCACATACACTCTCAATTCATTGGACTCTAATCTGCTTTGAACCAGTACCTTAAAAAATTGCATAACATCACTCTCAACGCCAAAAAAATCCACAGTGAGTACTCCTTTCTATCTGTGCGCACATACACCTCGTGTTTAACGAGTTCCTTTTTCCAGAACCTTGTAAAACTCTTTTTCCCGCCTTGTTCATCTTGAATTCCTATTTTGGCGCGGAACCTTTTTCTCTGATCTCGTACCACGAGATAATCTACTTGTTTCCATCTAATAAAACTAAAAGTTACACATGTTTTACAAACAGACGTCTTTGTCATTTTATTCCGGCTATCTCTTTGATGTTTATTAATTTATGCACTCGTTGATTGATTATTTTTTCTCACTTTCATTTGAATTATTTTTTTTACATTGCTTTTCGGTAGTTTAGTGTGGTATTGGCATTTACATCTGTTTACATTAAACCAGTCGATCGTATAAACGGTTCCGCAACATTTTTGTATTTTGGTTTAATATTTATTTTTTGGATTATTTTTCGGTTTATACTTTTTGAAAAAAAAAAAAACGGAAAAAGAAAAGAACAAAAAGTTGAAAAGGAAAAAATTTAAAAAAAAGAATACAGTTATTTTCGTTTGGTCCGGACAAAACACAAACGCAAACATGACTCCACCAACGGAATCACCGCCGGTGCAAACTCAAAATTTGTCACCTGCGAAAACACAGGCCTGGTCCCAGAGTAGACCGAAGAAAAAGACTCTTCGTATTACGAAGAACAACGGCTGAAATACGAAGAGTACGTGAATGGGAATGAGTTTATCACAATTCCGGAGGCCTTGGACGCTATCAAGGTCAAAGTTATTCTCTGCTGACATCGGATGTCAAAACCCATAGACTGATTGAGTCAGCAGAGACAATGTAGAGGATGCTCTAAAGACCCTCAAGATTGCCCCCCAAAATGTTAGCCCGCAGAAGCAATGCCATGTGGGACATTCTGCTTGGTTCGGAACAAGAGGCGAAGCAGCTGGCCGGAAACATCTTGTCCACAACAAACTTGCGCCTCCAAACGGAATACATGGGGACGAGAAAGACGCGTATTACTGTCCACGGCGTTCCTGTCGACATTACCCAAGACAGAATAGGAGCGTTTTTCGCCAAATTCGGCCAAGTGGAGGAAGTTAGTGCGCTCAGAAGCAAGTCAGGCATAGCGACGGGAGACATGGTACTCCAGGTGGTCCTGGATAGGGACAACTTCCGGGACATACCAAATGTATTGACTTGCCGGGAGAAGAAGATACTGGTGGTAGTGGAGGGTAGGAAGCCGTGTTGTTGGGCGTGTGGTGCCGTGGGGCACATGGCAAAAGAGTGCCCCGGGAAAAAGGCCCAGCAGACTACAAAAGAGACTCCAGCAGTAGCAGCAGCAACAGCAGTGACAGAGGTGGCACCAACAAAGGAAAAGGCTGGCCCGGGAGCCTGGACGGAAGTGAGGAAAGGGGGAAAAGTGGCATCTCCACCCTCTCCTCAAGTGCGGCAGGAGAAGCAACAAGAACAACAAAAACCCCAGCAGAAGCCCCAGCAGCAGCAGCAGCAGCAAGAGAAGCTTCAGCAGCAACAACCTCCTCGGCAACATCAACAGAAACACCAGCATTCGAAACAGCAACAAGAGCAGCAGAAACAAGAGCAGCAGAAACATCAAAAACTGGAACAGTAGAAGCAGCATCAAAAACGGCAGCAGCAACAAGAGCAGCAGCACCTCCACAAACAGAAGCAGGTGGAGGAAGAAACACCAATGGAGATAGATAAAATGCCTCCACCGCGAACTGCGTCCCTGAAAAGGAGCAGGGAGGAAGATCCGGAGGAAATAGAACAGACTGACCGAAGCAAGGAGGAGCGAAGCATGGACAGAACCAGGCGGTGCTCCTTCCCGGCTTCGCCAATAAGATATTCCATCTCCCCCAAAGTTAGGAGCGTCCCTTCTTCCCCTTCCCGTGCTCTAACCCCCTCCTCCCCCATTACACCCCTGAGTTCACCGGCTACCCTGCACGCGTCCACTTCCTCCCCCCCCACCAGAGGGAGAAAAGAAAAGAAAAAGTACTTCCCGGGTCCAGATGGGATCTGTAAAGTAGATTAGGAGGAGGCAAAAAAGGCCTGTCGAAACAAAAAAGGGCCCTTTTGGGGCTCCTATTTAACCTTGACGAGGTAGATGGGAAATCGGTAGAGGATCCACGAAACTTCCCTAATGCCCCAGGTGTCATCACCGTCGTAAGAGACACTGGGGCATGGGGCATACTTGAAAGTGTGGAGCCATATATATGAGGCTCGAGAAGCTTATCCGAAAATAAGGGTAATGGAAGAAAATAACGAAGACCTCAAAAAAAAAAAAAAAAAAAAATGAGGCATTTTTGCTCTGGGAGGGTCCCGGTTCTGCTCCATCCCTCTTTTTATAGGGCCATAAAATTAATTTACCCCACGTCGTTGTCGGTGTTGTCCTGAGTGGTCGTATGACGACCGAGTTGGGTAAAGGAAACCTGGGACAATCCATCGGGGTCCTGCAGATTTCCACCCGGTATGTGAATAGGTTAATTCTGTTTTTTATATTTTACAGGACTTAGAAGATGGAAATTAAGATAGCGACGTTGAATGCAAGGGGCTTGAGGGATCGGGGTAAGGCTGCCCGCTTGCTCCGGGACCTCTTGTCCTTTGGTGCGGATGTTGCCGTGATCGAAGAGACCCACTTTGTTTGCACTTCCGATGCGTGTGTGCTGGAGGATGACTTTGTCGTCTATTCAGCATATGGGGACCGGTTTGCCAGAAGAGTTTCTTTGCTTGTCAGACGTATTCTTGATGCGAAGGTGGACCTTGTACATACCGATGCCGAGGGGCGGTTGATCGTGGCCGATATTGCCGTGAAAAGTGGTTCGTTCCGAGTCGTTGCGGTTTATGCGCCCAATGACCGGGAGGAGCGGGTCTCGTTTTTTCGGCGGTTGGGGCCGTTCCTAGTGGATTCGACGCGCCTAGTTTTAATGGGGGACTGGAATGCCATCCTGGACCCCAAGTTAGACAGGGGGCGGGGTGCTAGCGGGAGAAGGGGCGATCGTAGCCTGGTTGATCTGATCGACGATTATGGTCTTGTCGATAGATACCGGGTCGATCATCCCGGGGGGAAAATGTGGACGTGGGCTCTTAATTGGCCTTGTGACAAGGTAGTTAGCTACCTTGACAGAATGTTAGTTAGAAGAGCCGACGTAGATCTTTTAGATTGTCCCACGTTCCACTGGGTAGGCTATTCGCACCACAAACTCGATTGTGCCCGGGTGGCGTTAGGAACTAGGCCTAGAATGACTGGGTACTGGAAGTTCAATCTGTCCTTACTGGACAGGCGGGACTTCCAGGAACAGCTAACTAGATTAGTGCAGCGGGAACTAGTGGGGGCGGTTTTCGGGAATAAATGGTGGGAGCGACTTAAGTGTAGGATTAGGTGATTTCGGCAAACGGCTCGCTTTAGATAGAGCTGAAAAGGTGAAGACGCTTAAGGCTAGTTTTTTCCCGGGCGGAGGCTGGGGGGATCCCCTAAGATAGCCTTAGCTAGGGAGGCCCTGGATCGTTCGAATAGCGAGCGTTACATGGGCCAGATAATTAGACATAAGTTAAGCAAGATGTCTTCCGAAGCCGTGAACTTGGGCACAGGTCCGTCGAGGTGGCGATCGTTGCATTCGTGAAGTCAAATCCCCGGAGGGGCACACTCTTGGGGCCACTGACGACATGTGCGAGGCGTTTCGGCGCCTTTTCGAGAGCCGGTTTACCAAGGAGCCTGGTCTCCGTGAGGAGGAGTTTTGCAGCTATTTGGCTGATTTTCCTCGGCTTTCGCCGACTGAAGCGGCTAGCTGCGAGGGAGAGATCACGGAGGGCGAAGTCTACGCGGCATTGAAGAAGGTCGGCAGAGGCAAGTCGCCCGGTCTGGATGGTTTGTTTTATGAATTGTACTTGAGGCTGGCGCACATCTTTGTTCCGATTCGGTCGGTGTCCATCCCCAATCGGATCACCAGGGGTGTGATCACTCTGTTGAAAAAGGTGGTGGGGGGAACCTAGATGATTACAGGCCCATAACTCTGCTAAACACAGAGTTAAAGATTTTGGCCAAGATCCTGCAGGAGCGTTTGCAGTCAGTTGCCGAGTCTCTGTTGGGTCCTGAGCAGACTTGTTCTGTGAGGGGCCGAACAATTCAGAGCAACCTGCATCTGATCCGCACGATCATAGAGGGTGTAAAAGACGACGAAGAAGCCGTGCTGATCAATTTAGATCAGTCCAAGGCATTTGATAGGGTTGATCATCGCTACCTTGCTACTGTCCTACAGGCCGCTGGATTCGAACCCAACTTCTGCCGTTGGATTAGCCTCCTTTATCGCTCCCCCAGTGATGTGGTACAGGTGAACGGAAGGTTGTCGGACGCTTTTGTGCTGTCTAGGTCGGTTCGTCAGGGTTGTCCGCCGTCGCCTCTCCTTTATGCTTTGGCGTTGGAGCCTCTCCTTCGCCGGCTGAAGGACGAGTCGTGCAGTCCGGCCCTACGTGGTATCGCCGTACCTGGAGGGTCTCGAGCCAGGTTTTCCGCGTACGCCGACGACGTATCTGCTTTCGTGTCGTCCTGCAGCGACATTGAAGCGGTGCAGAAGGCGCTTGATCGGCACGAGAAGGTGACAGAGGCCAAGATAAACCGCGACAAGTCGTCCGGCTGCGGTTAGGTGCCTGGAAGTGGGTAGCTTTTTCGGGCCGCTTCGGTTGGACGGACGGTCCGGTCCGCATTCTTGGAGTGTGGTTTGGGCCCGACCTCCAGCTGGAGAAGAATTGGTCTGAAGTACGAGCAAAGGTCGATTCTGCCGGTCAGACTTGGAATCGACGGAGGTTGTCCGTGAAGGGCAGAGCGGAGGTGTGTGCTACATACATTTTCCCCATGATTCTTTATCGATTGTCCGTACTTTCTCTCTGTAAGACCCATAGGAAGGCGCTCGAGCGATCGCTATCCTCCATTTTATGGAGCGGACGCGGGAATCGGGTCGACAGACGAGTCTTCACTAAACGTCCGCGTCATGGGGGGGCTGGGAATGACGCACCTGGTGAGTCACATCCGTGCATCTAGGTTGGCTTTCCTACGCCGCGCATTGACTGGAGGAGATCCGATTCTGGAGTGTATTGTTAGGGACGCGTTCCCTAGCCTTATCATCAGTCCCCCCATCTCGCGGATTGAGCGCCGTCGTAAACCCCGGGATCAATCGGTTTTCCTTCGCGAGTGTCGGTCGGCCATGAGGGCCGTTCCCCGGTCCAGTGACCTTTCTCGGCCTAGGAAGATCTTCTATCGTGAATTAGTGGAGGGGCCCGCGAAGAATCCCCTACGAGATACTCTCGGCTTGTCGGAGGAGGAGTACTACTCCTACTGGTCTTGGGCGCCAGCAGCGGATTACCTCAGTAACCCTGAGTTTTCGCTTAGCTGGCGATTGGCTCGGAATCGGCTGCCTCTCAACGACAAGGCTTTCATATGGGGCTTGGCGGATTTGCCAGACTGTGAACGGTGTGGCCTTGGTTTAGAGGAAACGGCTTCGCACGCCTTCTACCATTGCCCCGGGTCCGCCCCTTATGGGACCATGTCGGCGAGCTGACGGCTCGTCTCGCTCCCGAACAGCTTGTATCCATTGATCGTGCATACGCGTGTGACAATGTGTCGCCCCCGTATTCCGGGGTGAAACGGATGGTGTTTCTGACGCTGCTGGCCACGGCTCGAATGGTGATTTGGACGACGCGGAAGGAGAAAGTCTTGCGAGGTGATCGTCTTTCTCATCAGGATCTGATTCTTTGAGCATCAGCTCAAGATGAAGATTAGAACTGATAGAAAACGATTGCATTCGACAGTCTTTAGCGAAAGGTGGGTAAAAGAGCTTGGTTCGTGTGAACGGGGCTAGCCTTGATTTTCTCTTCTAGGTCAACCTATGGCACATCGGGGTGGTTTCCTGTGGAACCCTCCCCTTGGTTAGGTTAAAAAAAAGCTTCAGTGTACCTAGTTAATGTGAGTAAATATAGGCCCTGGCCTGTATCCCAGCTGCTCTTTGGTTATGATCCAAGTTGAATTTCCCAACCTCCCCAGTTTGTTTTGGTCCCCTTTCATCTCGACTGGGTCAGCTTTATACTTTTTCCCCATTCCATAATATTTTATCCTTTTCCCACTTCCTTAGCGAGAGCGCCTCTTGATTCTGTCCTCTGGGCAGAATACCCTCTGTTTTGAGGGTTGGACGGTCCCTACTAACATCAATTATGTTTAGTTTGCATTTTGTGTTGATTTTAGTTTATTATTGGGTTCATTTCACCTCCCCTCTCATTTTATCATTATTAGAATTTTATGTATATTGTCTATCTTCATCAATTTTTTATGGCGTGGGGCGCGTTTTGTAGGAGAGGATGTGGTATTATGGTGGATGGAGGATTGAACGGTGATGGATGAGTTCTTGTGGTGAATGAGTAAATTGTAATGTATGAATGGGCCGTGAATCTGATTAGCTAGGTATAAGATAGTTAGTGTTGACCAGCCTCTACCCCTCCCCTTTTCGGCCTTGTGCCACAATTTGTACTTTTTGTATGAATAAATATCCTGGATCAAAGTGTAGTACGCTGCCTTTGTGAGCTTCCGGTGCTTTGTCAAGAGTGTTACTCTTCGGCGCGATCCCGTCTCCGCGGTCGATCCGCCCTGGAAGACGTATCACTGTTCTGACTTGGCCCTGTTTAGGGACTCAGTCTTCGCCAAGTGTTACACTTCGGCGCGATCCCGTTTCCGCGGTCGATCCGCCCTGTGAAGTCGTATCACTATTCTCACTTGGCCCTGTTTGGGACGATCGTCCTGTTCCGATTATTCTCCCAACGAATCTCGTCGACGTCGATCAACCTGCTGCTGTTCCTGACTATTCTCCCGTCTGGCAGTCGACCAGCTACCGCCGATTTTCAACTTTACATTTCGTTTCGCTGATACGACCGAAATCAATTATACCCCTAAACAAAACCAGTCATACCGGACCCGACACCGATATAAAACATATTTCTCCAGAGTACACTTGTACATTTTGGATAAATAAAATCGACGTTATTGTTTCTTAAACCTTTCCTTTGTCCCCTTATTGTCTTAGCTGTTCACACCTTTCTTCATAAAGCTTGCGGGGGCGACATCCTTATCGGCCCCGCAACACACCTGAGTTACTTTTTTGGCGCCACAATTGCTGTATTTTCGAGCAATAAATCTCGAGTCACTTTGTTGGCAGGTTACTATCTCAAATAATAATAATAATAATAATAATAATAAATAACAAATAACTAATAATAATAATAACAACAATAATAATAATAAAAGGGTGCATAATTGTAAGGAAATTCATTTGCTGAACATCATTAACATCTTAAGAGAGATGTTATTTTCCTTTAAGATCTTAACATCTCCTTTAAGAGAGATGTTATTTTCAAATATTTTATGACAAGCAGAGTAAAAAATCTTATAATATTTTAATATAGAAATTGGATTCAAAATTAGAAAAGGTATTCATTAAGTCGATAGAAAAAAATAATTTATATTATTTTAAAATTAGAAATGATATTTAAAAGCTGAGGAAAGTCCTGGAAATTGAATGCAGTATAATAAAAGTTTTGAAGAAACAAATGCATTGAAAGAATATGAAAGCAGGATTTATATAGCAATGTCAAAATTGTCAATTATTAATATTTTTTATTATAGTTTCTTTCATCTTAATGTCTGTTACTTTTTTTTATCGCAATACTCACGCCATCATTCTACGGCCATATGAGTTGTCAGCATAGTTGCAAAAAAAAAAGCAATAAAACATTTGAAAGAACTTCTAGTAAAAAAATTAATAGTTGATAATTCTTATAATATATTTCAGAACAGGATAAAGCGAATCTTACTTTGTTGTCCGGCTGTTTTCGCTGTAAAAAAGGAAAAAAAATAATGAATGAATCTAATAACGTTTAAATTAATTGTTTTAATTGCCTTTTAATTTTAACTAATTAATTTTATTACTTTATTACTATTATTATTCTTCAACTTTATTACTAATTAACTATTACTCTAATTGATATAGAATTTTTTTCAATGAATTCTTTTCATTTATTTAGCATTTTTATTTTCTGGAATTTAATTTTCAAATTCTAAATATCTACAACATTGGTTGCGTAAAATGGTCAAAACAATTTAGTTTCATCATTCAAGTTATGCATTATAAATATTCATTAAAATATTAACACTGTTGCATTTGAGATTATTTTAAAATTAAGACGGTTTCCCTGACAAGGTAGAAATTCAATGGCAACAATTGCAAGATATGTAACGGATATTTTCATTCAGTTTGTCTTTATGTCTCTGAAGATTCAAGTAGAAAAGACCATTTTTCATGAAATTTTACTTATAGGTGAAGAGGTGAACGGTAATAACGCTACCGGTAAAAAATAGCACAGATAAAAATGGCACAAGATAAAAACAGACTTTAAGCAGCTTAAAATTAAACACCAGTGGCTGTTTAATTTTAAGCTATTTAAAGTTAAATTTCTAATCAGAGAACAGTTGTCTGTTTATTTACTTCTGGTTCAGTTGTCCGGGAACCGTCAAGTACACGCCATTGGTGTCAGTGGCTATACCACAACCCCATCATGAAAATCATATTAAGTAATAAAGGAAAAGTTAAGATTTGCTTGCACGGATACATGTATATAAAACAGAAGATCAATTGCTATCAGATGGAAGTGTGTTAAAGAGAACATCTTTTTGTAAAGGTACCATGACCACCAGTCTTGATATGACTGATCCTGAACCAGCGAATGACGTTCCTAATTATGCAGCTATTTCAGCCACAAAAGGTATTAATAACATGAAGAGAAAGACATCAGAAACAAAAGATAAATCTACATTTTTGCTTATATCAAAGAATAAAAAAAAGGCTATATAATATATTTAAAAACAAATTTCATTCAAAACTAACGTTTTTTGCCAATAGTGTATATTTCAATAAACTTATTTTTTCCCCTATATTTTTGAACTTGTGCCATTTTTACCCGGCCTTTATTACCTGTGTCATTATTATCTAAATTCAGACGATAAGACAATAAAAAAATACAAGTGAACAACTGACTAAAGTTCTGAGATTATGCATCGCTATGATTTGGTAATGTATTAAAATCATAATTATCATTTTTGTGACTTGTAATGGAGCGTTTGTGTTAGTCAATTCTTCAGCATTCAGCATTCATTATAATATTTATAATGATAGCATAGCCAGAAATATGAAAAATCTAGTAGTCTGTATACATGACTCTATCGAACTAATGAAAACGTTATATCGAATGGAATAATAAAATGAGAATGGAATAATTCATCAAGTTTGTTGTGTTCGTACGTCAGATTCTTATTGTAAATAAAACATTTTATAGATACGTAGGGCGAACGTAAAAGTAAAATATGGATAAAATAATTAAAAGTGGTTACCTCCAAAAAAGTGATACCTAAGGTTTAAAAAGCATTTTTAAAATGAAAAATCTTTCTTAAAGCTTTTATTTTAGATTTAATTCCAAGTTAATAGATTAAATTTAATATTTCCAATAAACAAAATACTTTGCTGCATTTCAAACCGAAATTAAATTGATTGAAATCCTTTTTCTTAAATCGCTGAAATCGGCCATATTGACAAATCTGTCAACATGATATACATTTCTTTATTAAAAAATCTTACAAAAATAAAATATACTTTTCTGAAACTTTATTTAAAGAAGATTCGCAGATTTAAAGTTTAATTAATGTGAATTAAAATAAATATTATTAACTTTTAGTTTAAAATATCACAGAAAAGCATTTTTAACACGGTGGTGGGTGTTTTTATGGAGTTTTAACAGATTCATCTATCGCTTAATGTTTGGCATTTTTAAGTAAAGGACACATAGATGTAAACATTACCTAACTTACAATGTGAACGCCTTTTATGTTTCTTTTAACTACTCAGTAATCTTTAAAATTTAGGAAAATATTCTAAGTAATTTAGGAATTTTTTTACTTCGAAAATCTTACTTAGGAAATGTTAAAAAAACGTTTACTTTTTAAAATGTTAGAAAAATGACCAATAAATTTTAAATTTACTATAGTTAACGCTCTTATTTTCTGATAATATCGTGTACATACGTCCGTATTTATAAAAATCGGCACGTTTATACATCCACACAAACACAAACAAACAAATTCAAAATCTAAAATACTGGGTTTCGCTGAATTGTAGTAAGTGTTTCCATTTATAATTAGGTTTTACTTTACAATATCACCTACCTGCTATAAATTATATATATTATATAGAATTTTAAAAGATTTAGAATTTTATATATTATTCTAATTAAAATTTTTAAAAAAGAAAAACAATGCTTGTAAAAATTCATTATTCATCGAAAGATATTTTATTAAGAACGTCCATAATATATATTAATCTTATTCATAAAAACAATTAAAAGCTTTTCTAATTAAATAATGCCTTAGCTTGAATGAATTTTTTATTTTAAGATTCAGAACAGATTTTCTGTAACCGGGGACCATAATTAATGTAAAGATTAAACGCTACAAAAAACGAATTTCTTAAAATTCATAAAATTAAAAGTGTGTGTTGGGTGGGAGTGTGGGGGATAACAGATGTAAAATAAAATATTTTCTAAAAGATTTTCTAAAAAAAAAATTCCTGAAATAATTTCATTCATTTGTTAATAAGTCGTGAAAGTTTCATTAAAATCCGACAATTATCAGATTTTTACAAGAATTTCCAATGTTTTTTTAACCCCAAAAGAGGCTCAAATTTCCTATACTAATTTATGCAATAAAAACAATTTTTAACGAAAATTTCGAAAAGTTCTAAAAAGGATTAAAATGTATAATTTAATAATAAAAAATCCTTTCACCTTTCCTCTTAATAATAACAAAGATTTTGACGATAAAACTGTTCTTATTGAGTTTGGGCTATTTGTTCATTATGTATGCTCATTTTTGGCGAATACCAAATTAGGAGGGGGTACCTAATTAGAATTAAAGACCAAGACTCCAATCAGTAATTAAATGATTTTGAATTTAAAGCCGTAAGTAAACACTTTTCCTGTTAAACTGATACAGATTTGCTGAACATTTGCTGCTTAGTTGCCTAAACTTAACCAGTTGGGCAATGGCATGTCCCCTATGGGCTGACGCACATTGCATCTTTGTGAGCATAGTGTTGAAGCATCATAGCCGGGTGGCGAATTAGATGTTTTTGTAAGTTTAAAGAGTGAGGTAGACAAGGAGACTTGGGAATCACAACTAGATTTTCTCGTCAGAGAAAACATTCCCAACCTCGTGAAAGAATGGCTACAATTGTCAGAATTATTTAGAATCTTCTCAATGACAAGTAAAAGCAATACATCTCGTGTGTTGTGTATCATGCGAGTTCCTTTTTTGAGAGGCCAAATTACAATAGACTCTTTTCCTCTATCTCTTTATACAATTTTCTAGTTAAATAAGTTAAAAAATAAAAGAGAATGATAAAAAAATGTATTGTTAGTAACGCTATACTCGCTGCGTGAATGCGTACAGCCATAAACAACTGAATGATAGACAGCTAAACATCTTAGAAATGTAAACAATGGAAAAGGTGCCTATTCGCTGTTTGTATTCTATGTGTATATTACATGCATTGGATACAATTAAGTAAAACATCACTTTTATCAAAATCATGTTTATTTTAAATACATTTGTACTTTTTGAGTACAGTAAATGGATATATAGATTAGTCAACGGCGTAGCCAGGGCCAGCAGTAAATACGCTAATTTTATATCTCGTGTATGATGCGACCACCTTAAAATTAGCTTCTAAATTAGGTCTTCAAAAATCGCATGATATGCGAGTATGTACGGTATTTATGTAGCCCGTTTCTATATTTCTTTGCATAGCATACGATCACTGAAGTTAAACAACGACGAGCCTGGTCAATGCTTAGATGGGTGACCACTTGGGAATACTAGGTGTTGTAAGCTTGGATGCGCGGGTGGTGTAATGGATAACGGCTCGGAATTTTAATCAGAGTACTGAGTTCCAATTCCAGTTGGGTTCGTTATATTCACCTACGCTACCTCTTCTCCTTCTAGCTATACGTTAATTAGTAGGACTTGTATCATTAAAACCATTATTATCTAAAAAATAAATTTAAAAAAATAACAATTAAAAAATGAAATAAAATTACGTACAAAATACTTAGATTTCGGTATTAACTAACCCATAGAGGTTGATATGCCTCTAAACAAAATCAACCATCATTTGTATAGTAAATTAGTGTCTATGAAGAACAATAAACTCTACTTTGGTGCATTTGTAAGCTTAACTGCCTCACTATTAACCGTTTATTCTAATTTTCTATTTATGCAATCGTCTCTCAGAGTTTGTGATAAAAATGCCTTTTATTATGTCTGCAGGTGGTTTGGTCTTACAAATGGCACAATAATACGAATTACCAAAAATCTTATAAAAACAATGGTTTAATTTCTCATTTTAGCCGACCTATTTGCAATTCATGAGAATATTTCAGATCTTTGCAATTAAATATAATATACTTACCGACTAAAACAAAGAATAAAATGAACAAAACTCCGAGGACATTTTTAAGATCCATTATCATTATTTTCTATAAATCTGAAAATAAAAGAAACGTTTTACATTTTTTAGTATATGCATTAAGATTTCATGTTTTTTTTTTAAATAAATATTGACCGATGTAATTTTTTTGAGACAATAAATAGATAAAATAAAATAAAAATGAACAAAAAAAACACCGATTTATAATGTATTTATAGTGTGCACTCTCTTCACATTTTACTGCTAATGGACTTAGATTAACGCCGCTAGGTAACGTTGTATATATATATATATATATATATATATATATATATATATATATATATATATATATATGTGTGTGTGTGTGTGTGTGTGTGTGTGTGTGTGTGTGTGTTTATACATTATTTTTATAGATACAAATATTTAAGCAAATGCTCTGTTTATAATAAACAGTATTGAACAACATTTACCGGCCTGAATGATGAAATTTTCATAGAAAAATTCGTCCTCCGACAGGAATCGAATCTGTATCATATAACCTGACGTGACTTTTAACCGATTCATATATATATATATATATATATATATATATATATATATATATATATATATATATATATATATATATATATAAAGGACATAAATACTCAAAAGTTTTTTTGTTCTAGGACATAGTAGTGACAACGTAGCACTATTTTCCTCCGGGAAACATCCAAGGCAGCTGACTACTTAATTTCAACCCAATTACGTGGCGTACACACAATAGTTAAGTACATAAATGTTTTTTGGCATTTACGTGTGTACAGATAGCTATAAAAAAGAAAAAGAAAAAAGGAACTCCCTCTTTCTTTTGTGAACCATGTTGGTCTTTATAAAAAAATATACATAAAAATCCTCCACATGTTGAATTAGTTTTTTTTCTGTAAGCTTTCATCCTCATCAACACCAAGTCGTAACTCTTCTCGTTACAAATTGGAGACAAACAACAACATCGTCCATCACAATTTTGTTGCACCTCTTCGCTACAATATAATTGCTGTCTTCTGATTTTGTGTGAATCAGTCGCTTCTATACCGAATTTTAGTACGACAACTGAACCCCTTCTTAGTGTACTAGATGTCGCTAATACGATGTTCGATTCTTCAGTCCTCGCCAGGAAATCACTTTTTATTCACCAAGGAAGAAGGCGTTCAAGATTTAGAATGTTAATGAATCTTTTCAAAATTATAAATAATCGCCATTATTGATTCTTAATTAAAAAATATGTAAGATACTATTCTTTCGTACATATATGAAAGAATAACTGCGAGTTGTGAGAAAAAGCAACAGAAAAAAAAACAACGATGAAAGGAATATTTGTCAAAAGATGAATGATACTTGACAAAACTTCATTGAGGAAATTCAAATGCTATTTTATCTGAACGCGAATGAAAATTGAGAAACCCATGTGAGAAACTGGGAAGTTTTAAGGAAAAGGAAACAAAAAGGACACTTATACTTTGTATCAGAAATAGAGAGTTAAAATTTCTGAGACACATAATGAGGAAAGTAGGCTGAGAGAATTTGGCAAGCATGGGGACATATTGAAGGCAATAAATACAGAGGGAAATAGCGAATTAGCTACCTAATAAGCTTGTGTAAATGGATGGCAAAACAGATTTGGAGGGATAGTAAAAAGATAAGCATTGCTATAAACTATAAAGAATAGGAAGTGGTGGAGAGCCATGATCGCCAACGTTCTGAAAAGTCACAGCACATAGAAAAAGAATGGTGACTCGGTTAAACATAGATTCATACAATCATGACAAGTGATTTTAATGCAGAGGTGCCGGTAATTTAAATTCCAGTCTAGTCTGTTACACTAATACACTCGGGGGAGTCATGAAACCATATATTCCCTCACGTTAAATAACACGTAGAGGGTAAATAAACAGGGTTAAGTAACAGGTCAGGCTGGGTTTTAGAACCTTGAGTACCAGCCAGTGTAGAAGGATAACCTTGAATTTCAAACAGTGGAGAAGGTAACGAGAAATCACTACCATCTTTCCTTAGAAGTCATTGTAATTCACATATATTAAAGAAAACTTTGTGAAGAGTCACGATCGCCTACAACCTGAAGAGACATAGCTTTTAAAAATATAATTAGATATTCCATGTTCAGTGGTAAAGCATTTTGTTTGTGTATAGTCATTGTCGTTAATTCTTAATAAATCCTAATTTGAGGTTGAGTCATAAATAATTTCCTGTTTGTTTATCAACTTTATTTTTCAAAGAATAAAGTACCATTATATTTTATTCAATTATATATTCACCATTATTTGCATTGACTTTCTGCGTCAGTTTAAACTGAAGGATATTGCTCTATTATACAGGGAGTGATGGATAAATTGTAGTCTAAATTACGCACAAATGAAAGTAACACTGACATCTCATTTTAACATATATATTTACCAAAAATATTAAAGAGTAAATATATTCAATAATATCGACATTGGCTTCAACCATAGCTTCCAGACGACTTCGGAATCTCCTGTAACTCTTCTAGACGGTCTCCTTGTTTAAGTTGGTGAATGCTGCCATAATTCTTGCCTTCAGTTCATCTTTGGTGTTATAAGGAGTTTTGTTGGTCTCTCGCTCAACTGAGTCCCACACATAATAGTCAAGAGGGTTGCAGTCTATGGTCGCAGAAATTGTCTGAGAGCTATGACTGGGTTCTCTTGTTTGTGTGGCATGGTGCAGAGTCCTGTTGTCAGACATAGGATCTTCCAGCAGCCACCCTCTTGACCCAAGACAGCACTATCTCCACAAGGCACTTGATATAGGGCTCTGTGTTGAGTCTGAGGCCCTGTTGAAAGATGAATGGAGGCATAACTTCACCAACACGAGTGATCATTCCAAGAATCTTCATAATGTCCATTAGACTCATCCAACTCTTTCCGAATCCTCTGCATTGTCTTCAGATTGACGCTCAAACACTCTGAAATGGTCGTATTCGAGTTTCCGTTGCGAGTGCCAAGCGGTGTAGCATGCCGTTTCCAAACTTCTGGCGGAGTGGATTTTGTCATGGTGGTCTTTTTCTCACAGACGGTGCCCAACTGACCCTACTATACTGTGCAGTCGACAAAATAAAAAACAAACGCGATTGCGCGAAAGTAAAAATATAAAATGGCGACATCGCACCATGTAGTTACCAATTTACTATTTCTGTTGTCATATGTTATTTTAGTTATTCCACCAGAAACCTTTTCGATAACCTCAGTAAAATTCAACAGGTTTTGATATGAAAAAGATTTCAACGAGCTCATGAATTTGGTCTTCACCAGAGAAGACATTTCCTTAGCGATTTGCAGAGATTGAAAAAGGTGCAAAGCCAGGTGAATATGGCGGGTGGAGGAGAACAAACCAACCGAGATCCAAACTGAAGGAGAATTTCATCTTTATTTTATCCTCTTTGTTTTTGCACGACATGCCACTGTCGTGCAAAATAATATAGTTTAGTGTACTTCAAATTTATTCTTACTTGTAACGTATGATTAGTATTTAGGGTGATGTATTTTTAATGAAAAATTACTTTGATTTTTTTAGTAATGTGGCTCGCCTTATAATGGAATATCTCATGCGGCTGACTTCTTGAAAAACATTGCGCACACCTGATTTAAATAAATTTGTTTGGCAGCTTTCTCGTTCCTTCCCCTTCTTGCTTTTAATATTAAAATGTAAGTGGCAAATTCCATAAAGAAACGTGTCCCATAAATTTCAACAGTCTCTTCGGGATCTTAAGCACAAATGTCCTGCTTGGTTTACATTTTTGTCGTTACTCATATATTCAGTTCATGGTATTCGAAGCGTCTTTATGTAGAATCACAAAGTCTTCTCTTCATCAGTGCGAAGATTGTCCAGAATTTACTGCCAAATAGGTGGATTAATTTATTTTTGGTTGATTACATCACATCTGAGCACTTATCTTTGTTTCCAACGAATTTTTCCTGCTTCTTAATATTTTTATAAGTTTCTGGAACGCACATTTCGCTATCCCAAGGTGGTCAAACTAAGTAATATGCAACGTAACAATCAAACTGATACCATTATATAGTCTAAATTTGACAACAAATACAATCCTATTACATTCCGATAGGGCCTTTATCAAAATATTTATTCATCAATGAATATCTTGTTGTACATCACAAATTACTCTCATCCATCGAGTTTATCCTTTAAGTGTCAAAGAAAGGCTTTAATCATTACACTTGCAGAAAAGGAATAATAACAGTTACAGGAAAAAAAGCTGAAAAGTTCCCCGAATTTGACTAATTCACCAAATATCAGAAATTGTTTGGAAATCCCTTCTTCGTCATCTCAAAGCCTATGCACTAGTCCATTCTCTAAAGGCCTGTTCCTTCCTATCTACCTATTTATATCTATCCTTCCTATCTATCTATCTATCTATCTATCTGTTCATACTTAGATAAATTTTGCATGTTCCTCTGGGTTTTTTCCTTAATATCTGTACCAGGCAAAGCTTTAAGGATTGCTTACGATCTGACCTCACTGAAAAGTCCTGGATCTCGTATGATGTCTGAAGTTAAACAGCGTCGAATCTTGTCAGCTCTTAAAGGAGTGGCCACGTAATGATCACCAAATATGATCATCAGTCTTTGGTGTTTTCTCATACAAACCAACCTTGCTCATTATTACAGAAATTTTCGAGAAAAATTGGTTTTAAACACATAAGCAAATATATGTCTTCTTTATCTGGACCTAATTTTGTTAATTATACAATGAAGAAAGGAAACCTACCTCTCATTGTAGGAAATGAACATGTACTGGTATCTTGCCGAGACTAAACGCCCTGCTGTCTTTACAAGAATTGCTTGTGAAAATGTCTACTAAGAATTGTTGGAATCGATTTCAGAAATGTCATAAGAAATGTATTCAATTCTGAGCACGTCTTCTCTAGCGCAAGTAAACAAACGGAAGGTGTACAAAAATGAATTTAATGATTAATCAGAAAATTAATCATTCTTTTCAATTTATTTATGACCGACAGGTGTCACCAGCATCAATCTTTTCTATCGCCCATAGAACAAATTTTAAAAAAATATGAAAGAAGATTGATAGCATAATGAACAGAAAGGGAAAAGTTATTATCTTCACCGAACATATCTGTACATCTCTCCCCCCGCCTCTCTCTCTCTTTCTCTATCTATCTATCTATCTATCTATCTATCTATCTATCTATATATATATATATATATATATATATATATATATATATATATATATCAGATTTAAGAAAAAACAAATCATGGCTTTCAGCAGGTAAGCAAATTATGATCAATAATTAACAAAAACATGGTCTTTCATTTGTAAATACACCGATACTTTGTATCCATGAAATAAACAAAAATATTAAAGAGTTCTTATACTGATTTTTGGACATATAGAAATTATAGTTTCTATATATGTATGATCGGAGTTGGTCTTTGGATGAATCAAAAATTAATTAAAGTAATGATTGAATAAGTGGCTTGCGAGTTGAAATAACAATGGTAAATGCATTGATAAATATTTGAGTTTAACTTTAAATTATTCCAATGGGAATCATAAGTATGAATACAGGTCCCTATTTGAAGTAGAGGGTAAAAAAAATGAAAAATTGACATGATTTTCTATTTCACTGAGGCGGGCATTAAATATATGAAACCGTTATTGTCTCCTGTCTTCTCTTTATTATAGATGCTTTTTTCTCACTAAAAGCAAAAACCGACTTTGATATAACTTTCTTCCATTTTTCCTTACAATTAAAAACTGAATGGTCCATTATTTACCTGAAGTAACGGTAGAGCGTAACACATGTGCTAAATAAATGATTTTCACATCAAATTCTCCAGTCTATCTTCATGACAAATATTTTGACGATAAAATCATTTTTATTTAAGACCTGGATATTTTCTCATCACACTGTGTGTATGTGTTTTTTTTTTTTTTTTTTTTTTCATATATAGACTATTTAAGCATGGTCCTTCTGAGGGACTTTTTAGATAAAGATTCCAGTTTTTCTATCCTGTAAAATTAAGAGAAGTCTTAAGAACATTCGTTTTTAATTACGCTTTTTAACAATGAGTGTTGAAAAATGTTACACCTACACAGGAATGTGTATCAGCATCAGACAACAGAAACCAATATGCATTCTATAAATGAAGGCATGAAATCTTCAGAACTTATTGAACATTTGAAGAAAGTACACCCCAAAGATGTAAACAAAAAGTGGCATGTTTTCATGCACTTCTAGGAAAAACCACACCGATCCAGTGATGGTTTTGTGTACATCATACAACATCTCATTGCAGATTGCTAGATTTAGTAAGCCTTATACAATTAGAGAAGAGTTTATTCCGCCAACAGTAAGAGAAGGTCTGCACACGCTTTTACACAAGTTACCCGAACAAATTAAATCTGTTCCTTTCAGCGATAATTCTGTTCAAAGAAGAGTTGATGAAATGGCTAAAACATGCTGAGGATAAGAGAATTTAGATTGCAATTCGAGGAATCTACTCTAAAGCTTTACACTGGCTTATGGTCGTTTAGTTAAAGATGAAAGTTTGCTTCAAGAACTTGCAAGTCAACGAGAAATAAGCACGAAAGGGTGACCCAGTTGCTGAGAATTTTCAAAGAAATACATTACCAATATTCTTGCTTGTGCCACAGATGGGGTACAATCAATGATAGTCTGCCAGTGAGGCTTTATCAATTTCTTGAAAAAAAAACGCCGGACCTTTTGTATTTACGGCGCATTGTAATCCATAGGCAACATCTGGTCGGGAAAGTGGTTGATTTCCCGTTCATTGAGCACTTCTTATCGCAGTAAATAAAATCGAGTCACATTCTTTCAATTCTTGACAGCTCTGTACTAAAAATGATTTTGAATGTTGTTGCATACAAAAATCAGATGACTATCAAAATCTGGGATGTTTCTACTCCCTTTTTTAACAGTTGCTGAATTCTTCCAAGACTCTGTTATCTTTGATGATGAACTAAGTAATATCAAGGAAAACGTTACTTATTATTTTTTTTTAATTTTTTCAATCCAAGGAAAACAATAAAGCTACTAAGTTTCAAGGGGTTAATGAGTTTGAGAGAATATGAGAAAAAGAAATGAGCGAAAAATAAAAGAACATTATTTAAGATAGACAATAACGATTAACATTGCATAACATTTTTGAAGACTGAAAGCAAGAAGTCGGAAGAGAGTTCCACAAACGAGAAGTGCGAGAGAGAAAGCTGTTAGCATAGAACTTCCGGTTAAATCTATTTCAACGGTAAAAGGATGAGACACTGCCGTTAATCTAGTACTGCATTTAAATTCATAAAGTCCATGTACCATTTTGAAAAATACGAAACTGTGGCACAAGGTTAAAAGTGAGGATAGAGGAAGGCTGGTCTTCAATCTGTCTTATCCAAAATGATATTGAGCTAAGGCCAATGTTAAAAAAAGATCTGACCGTTAGCTTGCACTGTAGAATAAAATCAGAATATATCTTACCTACTCAAAACCATATTTAGTAGAGTAATGTTTTAATGCCGTTAACTATATTCTTTCCAAGCAAAGACTGAAAATTACTGAACATCTGGATCAAAGAATTCTTCCAGCCTGATGTTGATAATCTGATATCCCCCAACCAATTACAGCCGTCGCATTAAAACTGTAAATAATTACAATTTCGTGTTGTAAAGCCAACTAAATAAATTGATTTACTTGTGTTTTTTAGTGAAGGCCTACATGAGTTTACAGTGTTAGATAAGTTGTCGCTTTGGAATTTACAGTAGAACTAGAAATACCAAGAAAAGTGTCTTCATATGGTTGTTGTAAGTGGAACCCTATGGATGCCGTCTGGGAGCTAAGGCGGTGACAGCTAGAAAGAAAATTGGAAATCATTTATCATGTCTCACGATGTGAAACGATAGAAGTAAATTCCAAAAGATCGGTTTTCTTGTCAGATGGCTGAACTGTTCTTTAAAGGAGCGTTAAGTCAATATAGCTAAGCTAACTAGATTAAATCTCAGGTCCTGCATTCTCCTCGGAAGTCTACTCGTAAGGCTTTTGCTAAATAATGATATACAAGATAAAAAGGAATACTTTCCTTTACCGACGCGTTTCGTCCTATGATGGGCTATATCAAGGCAAATGTCAGACTTAGCATCAGCAGAAGGCAGTTGAGGAGGAGAGCTTGGAAAATCTGATACTCATAGGACAGAGGAAAGCAGCACGTAACATACAACATGATGAGCTTGAGTAAATGGATGGTAGAAAAGGGTTTGAGATAAATAACAAAAAGACAAAACTTATTAATAGTTACAAGGGACAGAAAGATGTGGAGGGCCATGATTGCCTACGTCCTGAAGATACACGACACATAAAAGAAGAAAACCTAGAAATCTATAAACCGAAAGAGTATATATATATATATATATATATATATATATATATATATATATATATATATATATAGGGTTATGTAAATGAAATAGCTAGATATTAGCGACCGTATACGCGCGTGCTGGCGCGCATAAGTTGGTAAGCAAATAAATAATTACCAAATTTAGCCAAGAATTGTAGACTAATAGTGCTCAATGTGAATAGACAGAGCAAAGAAATATATATCAACAAATACACATATATCTACGTTTGGTGTGCGACTCGAGTTTCGCTGGTTACCCAACTCGTCAGGCACAAGATATAGCGTATAGTTTATTTTAAAAAAAAGTTTACAGATGCTCATGGGGTGGACGCTGATTCATAGTCCAGAATTGAAATAGTACAAAAATAGTGCTAAAATAATACCGGGGTTTAAGTGCAGGAAATGAGCTGTAGTTATGAGTCAATAATAAAAAAAAAAAAAGAAAAAGAAAAAAGGAATTGAAGTACGCTTAAAATTTGTACGATTGCCGTTGTTCGTAAAATACGTTTGACTGGTTAAAGGGAGGTAACAGTGTATGACCTAAAATAAGAGTGGGCGGAAAATTAAAATTTGAAATTAAATTTAGACGAAAATTGGATTAACCAAGATTACAATATTTTTTATGCATACACGTAGACATACACTCATTCTGTTTATTGAGTAGATGTGGATTATTAATAGGATGAATAATTTTTTGTATAAACATAGATTGCACGTGTCCCCCCGCCCGGGAATGGATAGATTTTAGCGACCGATTCCTAATTCACTGCGGGTGTGTAGCTGTCTGTTTTGGTACCCCAAGTGTGTTGTGGCATTTGCCTATTTTTGTTGTTAAGTGTCATTTTATGATGATAAAACCTTTTTTTTCCAATTATTAGCAGTTGACCCGAAATAAAATATAATTTGGTCATTATGCTTGATGCTGGACTTATAAATAACTCCTTTCTACACACATTCAAAGGACAGATGTTCTCTTTTCGGAAATTGCATTTTTGATCATCATAGCTACCGTTGTAATTATTTTTGCTTAAGTATTTATTAAGGGTTACACTATTGTTCTGGGCTATATATTGATCAAGGTTTCTAGTGCAGCTCTAACTAACCTTAATGTTGTTCTTGTTGTATATTTTTTTGAGAAAAGAGTTATGGTTAAAGTGCCTTGTATACTAGTTTAAGGAAGATTCTGCCGATGTTGGGCCCGACGTTACTATTGAAAGGTGGGTTCAATATCATGGAAAATCATATTAAAAAAAAATTATATATATATATATATATATATATATATATATATATATATTACGTTATGACTGAAAGGTGGTTTGAACCCAACTTTCAATAGTAACGTCGGGCGCATCACCGGCAGAATCTTCCTTAAACTAGTATACAAGGCACTTTAACCATAACCCTTTTCTAAAAAAAAAACAAAACAAAAAAACAAGAACAACATTAACTGTGTGCCTTAATAAATTTTCTTTGAATGAGTGTGGGGAAGGAAGAGAATTATTTCAGTTTATTACAATACGTGGAAATAATAAAAACAGTATGCAAAAAAAAAGTGAATGGTTTAGAGAGGAAAGCAGGGATATAAAGAAAGAAGTTTAGAGAATTTGGTGATTTAATTAGAAAAATAGGAAGTTAAGAAAAATATTTGAGAGAGAAGTAAAAACAATGGAAGAAGTAGATTAAAGAAAGAAGCTTATGAAGAAAAATAAAAAAACGCACACAGAAAGTAAAGAAAAGTACGAAACGTACAAGGAAAGAAAAAACTTCGAGGAGAAGAGAAAGAAATGTGCAAAGAAAGAAAGGAAAAGAACGCTTGGAGAAAGAAAAAGTAAAGAAAGGAACCCAGAAAAAAGAAAAATATACAAAGAATAGAAAATAAAAGAAACGCTCAGAGAGTGAAAAGAAAACGTACAAAAAGAAAAAAAAAAGAAAGAAAGAAAGAAAGAAAGGTAGAAAAAAAAGAAAAGAAATGCCTGTGGAGATAAGGTATATAGAAAGAAAAGAAACGCACAGAGAAAGAAAAAAAGAAGAAAAGAACGTATATAGAAAGAAATGAATAGAAAAAAAACGTACAAAGAAAATGTGAAAGGAATGCTCAAAAAGAAAAGAACGAATAATATAAAAGTAAAAAGGCACAAAGAAACGGAAGGAACGTGCAAATAAAAAAGATCATGCAGTGAAAAGAAATGTTAAAAAAAAGGGAAAGAAACAGTGAACAAAGAAAGAACGCGTAGTGAAAAAACACACAAAGAAAGGAAAACGAATAAAAGAAAGTAAGAATGTAGAGTGAAAAGAAAGATGAATGGTTAAATAATAAAAACAACAATAACTTAATTTGAAATGCAATTATATAATACGCAGTTTTTATCGAAGGATTATAAAGCAAATCACGCCTCATTTGTTTATGATGCGCGTGCAATAAAAGGACAGAATACGCGATCTGCGTTCAAAAATATGGAAGAAAAACAAGCGTAAATAGACGCCAATGAAATCGCACAGGTGATTGAAAAGGACGGGTGGGGAAAGTTGGGTTTATCTTTTATTATTATACAGCTGCGACTCTTAATTTTTGCGTTTTCCATTTAAGTAAGCGATATTCATTCCAAACAAGACTCACGAAATTTTCTATCAATATTCCTTTTCATCAAGAGATGACCGGGTTATTACAGACAAGTAATCACCGCTAAACCGTTCACTATAGTTCTATTTGGTTTGGTCGGAAGATTTTATATTGTAAATTTTATTGGTCATTAAATTTTCGAATTTAATGATCATCCAAGCGTAAATTACAAAATTAAGCAACATTTGAAAATCCAATGTGCTATCATTAAAAAAAAAAAAATAGGTACTCCCACGGACTTAAAAAAAAAAAAAGCGAGAAATTATTTTAAATAATTTAAATTTTGGTACTAACTGAAAAGACAATGACCTAAAATAGCCCCCACAAAAAAGAAAAAAAAAGAAGCGATGCCTACGGATTAAAAAATTCATTTTAAAAGTAAAAAATCTTGATGCTTTTATTTTAGTTTTAATTAAAAGCTAATTGATTAAATTTAATATTTCCAATAAACAATATATTTTGCTGTATTTCAAACCGAATTTAAATTATTGGAATGTTTTTAAATCTCTAAAATCGGCCATACTGACAAATCTGTCAACACCGTATAATTCTATTTAAAGAAATGTTTCAAAAATACTTTTCTGAAACTTTATTTGAGAAAAATTAACTGATTTAAAGTTTAATCTGAATTAAAACATTACTTTCAGTTAATATTGCAAAAAAGCATTTAACCCGGAGATGGTTGATTTTATGAGGTATTGAAACAGTTATCAATAAACAGACGATTACGAAATTTAGGTAAGTGGAGGGGAGATACTGAAAAAATGATATGAATACAACGTAAACACCTTTAGATAATTTTTTTTTAACTACGCAGTAATCTTTATTTAGGGAAATATTCTAAGTAATCTAATATTTTATTGGATTTCAAGTACTTTGGCGAAACAAAGACGCTTGTTGTGGAAATGTTAGAAATATGCCAATAAAATTTATTTATTATAGTCACCGTTCTTATTTTCTGATGTGTATGGATATCCGTACTTACAAAAATCGGCACATTTATAGATGAAAAAAATATGTCTTTTTTTTTAAAATACTGGACGGTCGCTGTACTGTGAAAAAACATTGGAAGCTCCCCCCCCCTCCGCCAAAAAAAAAAAAAAAAAAATTAAATAGTACACACGAGATATCGATAAGTGGAGGTGAAATATAACCCCAAAATATTTCCCCAAAGTATTTTAATAAAGTAACCTAAATATTTTAACAAAAGGATACAAGATTTGCTTAGCAGTAGTGCCCATTAAGTACTATATAAATCGTTTGCAAATATCAAATCTGCAACGTTTCGTATATGCGGTCCTTGGAAATGGCAGACAATATGAGAAAAGTTAAAACAATTTGTATGACTGTTTTTGTTTTTTGTCCAAACATTCAGGAAACGAGACAAATCTGGAAACATTCACAAAATATTAGGTTGTTTAGAAATTAATGTAAGATTTCATTTTTTTTTTATTTCAGTCAGCATTTTTAATAAAACACACAAGTTGCCTAAAATTCTGTATCATTTGAAATCTGATTTTATACTTTTCTTTCTATTTAATCCGTTTTTAATATAACTCGCATTTTTTGTCAATTTTCAGACCTTCGAAGTTAATATGTCAAAACAGGATAATGACTAAGTTTATTTCCGTGTTTTGTTTTATGGATTACAGCTGATTGTTTGCGGGGTGGGGGGGTCTATGTATGTGTGTGTGTGTGTGTGTGTGTATAGATGAGAATGTATTTCCGTAAAATTTTTACCGGTCTGACGATTGCGTTTCGCATGAAACAGACTGTCCCTGTGGGTTTTGACTTCAAGGTCCACTTATATATATTCGCGCGCATGTGTGTGTGTGTGTGTGTGTGTGCGCGCGCGCGCGTGCGCAGAAGTAACTGACTTAGGATGTTTCTTTTTGCGGTTGACGTAGTTTGGTGTTCATGTAAGTATTTTATCTCGCTTGAGTCGATCTTACAGTATGGCATGTAGGCCGAATAAGGCTTTTTTCGGTGTGGTGTGAGTAAGTGAACTCGCTGTGTGCGTCTGCTCCGTTCATCTATAGGCCGAAGATAGGCATCAAACGAAAGCCAAAATGTAATATTTTGGTTAAGTTCCCATTGGTTAAGAAAATCATGTGGTGCGCTTACTGTTATGTCCGCATGGTGGTGACACCAAACATACTTTTTATGTGTAGACTTTATGAAATAGTTGTAGAGCGAATTTGAAAAATTATTTTATTTGTCTATTTTCGCAGTCCCAATAGTTCAAACTCGGCACCATTGCAGTACAAACGGCTAAACATGTCAATGAAGTTTGGACCAAAGAAGCTTTAATGAATTCCCAGTGCAACGTTAATTTAAATAATTCGTTGTGAATTCACTCTTAAGTGAATGTCGCGTATGTTCTGCCATTTACAACGAGGCATTAAAAACTTTGGAGGAAACAAATTTTTTCACATCTGTTCGAGATCGTGCAGGGAAGTTTTGACACAATTCCCGAACATTATTTATTACAACAAACGTTATTTTTAATAGATACACGTATTTGAGTTGACATCCCAGTTTTCTCTATTTTTTCTTTTAAGTCAAATTAATATCAACCGGCCTAGATCTCACGAAAGAAAAACTGTACCTCCCAACAAGAATCGAACCTGTATAGACTTTTTCTATCAGGGAAACCACTCTTATAGCTGAAGCGGACCGTTACTAATTTGGCCACAGGAGACTGTCATGACAAAGTGAACCTCAATTATCTACATAAGGAGAGTACATCTTTTTATGACTTGTTCGAATCTATATCTGCTACCTTCATTTTCGTACCCGAAAAGTAAGCAGAAATTTTTAAATGGATTTAAAATGCAATATTATTTCTTATTACCAGTTGAAAATCCTTTATCCGAAATTTTTGGGACTGGAAGTACTTCGGTTTTTTTTGGGTTTTTTTTTCCGGATTTTGGAATACAGGCTATTTAATTTGTATATAGCTTCTAAATGGAAAACCAGCAATAAACATGATATCCCTTTACATTTCATAACGCAACTTATACATATGCCCTGAAGCTAGTTTTATATAAATAACATATACCCGGAAAGTAGTTTTATATATAAAAAAAACATACCCTTAAAGTAGTTTTATATAAAATTTAATAAATTTTGTGTACAGGTACAGTTAAAGACGCTAGTCATGTAATACTTAAACAGATTTTTAAATAGTGAAATTAAGATTTGACGTACATACAGTATTTGTATAATAACAAAATATGGATTAGGATTAGGGTTAAATGTAATGAAAACTGAAAAAAGTCAAAATTTTATTTGTAACGTTGAAACGCATTAATCATGCTACGGGTAGCCATGTTGCTTTCTGAAATGTTCCATTTGTGGCAAATCATGTCAGCGTCTGAAAAACTTTCGAATTTTGGAATTTCGGATAAATGATACTAAACTTGTATTGTAAAAGTTTTTTTTTTTTTGTGGATACACGTGTTTGATTTGACATTCCATTTTTTTGTTTTTTAACACTGAAATTAATAAGTGACAGAAATTTTCATTTATTTTCGTTTGATATTATCGTCTATTATAGAAGCGTTTATGTTAAGTTGAGAATTTGAATCAACGCACAACAAAGAAAAAGGCGAGAAAGGATTTTAATTATAAAAATATAAAATATTTTTATTTTCGTGTTTTTACAACTAAATTTTTCTAATGTGTATAAATGTTAAAGTTGTTAACAGTCCTTGTTTGTAACTGTTAAAATGAAAAGAAATGTATTTTTTCGCGGCAAGGGAGAAAGAGAGAAGGAAAGTGTAAGTGTTACGTAGCTTAATGAGTAAGAGTGTAAGTGCCACGTAACTTTGTGAGGAAGAGTGTTGAATGTCACTTAGCTTAGTGAGGAAGAGTGTACGTGTCAAGTAGCATGTTGAGGAAAATGGGTGAATGAGTAAGGGAATTTCCTTTAAGCCGTGCCGTCGTGTTGTTGTCACATGTATCTCCTTACTGGCTTGTTTGGTCTAGAAGCTTTGCATAAATATTCTTCAAACGGATCACGAAGCATCTTTTTTTATTGTTGGCGGGAACGCGACCCATTGGTTGAAAAATGTATATATTCATTTTCAAAGGATTAATTTATTAACCGGAAGGATGCACGGATCCTCCGACACAGAAATCATTTTTTTTTGTCATTTGATGATTGATTGTCTTGGTGCTTAATTCTGTCATCGCCCCACAAAGTACATTAAGATTAAATACATCCAAAGAAAAATGATACCTAATGTTTAATATTAATTTTAAAAACGAGAAATCTTTTTTAAAGCTTTTATTTTAGTTTTTATTTCAAGCTAATAGATTAAATTTAATATTTCCAATAAGCAAAATACTTTACTGTATTTCGAAATGAATTTAAATTGATTGGAAGTAGTTTTATTTTAAACGTTAAAAATGGTTGATTTTAGCCATCTTTACAATTCTCTCGACACGACGTAATTCTTTAAAAATTTTCAAAAATAAAATATACTTTTCTGAAACTTTGAGGAAGATTAGCTTACACACTGGAAGACAAGAAGAAGAACAACAACATGGCGTTGTCGATCGAATCTCTAATATCATTGGACTTTGTAGAAAGATGAATTCACTGTTTTTTGGCTCAGGCGGGGGCAAAGCAAAAAATTTGTAGGAGGGGAAAACGAGATTACAGATTTTTTGGGGCTTCGACAAGATGTGAGGCCATTAGAAAAATCTCCGTCATGGCGTATCCCAAATTATTAGAGGATTGAACGTTTTCAGAAATTTCGAACGTTATTAAAAACAGCAACAAAAAACTTGTAAAAAATTGTCCTAAAAAGGAAATCACTAACTACAGACGCAAGTAAGCCGTATCAGTAGTTTTTTTAAGGTCAGCCGAAGCTAACTATTCAAACATTGAAAAAGTAACGTATGGAGCAGACAGAGAATACTTAGAATTATTTCCCTTTTGTACATTCATACAAAACAGTTACTAAAAGAAAATATTTTTTTTAAAAAGGTGCACACTCGAAAATAGTAGACCCAAAACTACCCTTCAAGACATCCCTGACACAGGCCAACATCGACCCCGAGACCTGAGAAACCGTTGTTGCAAATCGACCTTCCTGGCCTAGGACCATCCAAAGGGTGGGGGGCGAGATTTTCGATTTCAACCGTCAAAATCAAAAGGATCTACGCCGTACTCTCAGGAGGGCCCGACTCGCCCAGCCGCATCCGCCACCCACACCCCTCGGTGACTCCTGCTCATGACTCTTCAAGAATAGGTTGGGTCTTTACAACTATCTCCGCCACCGAGAATAAGAATCGAGGATGACGATTTCGATGCTCGGATGCGAGTGGGTCACGACGATGGTGAAACTGGAAAATGGTATTAAACTAAGTACCTCCACTGATTCGCTAAAAGATAACATACAACGACGAAAAAAATGTTTCAAACTTAATAAAAACAATGTTTTATCGTCAAAATATTTATCTTATTAAGAGGAAAGACCAAATGAATTTTTTGATTATTTTTTTATCCTTTTTAGAAGGTTCGAAATATTGGCTAAAAATCTTTTTTTGGCATTAGCGGGGAGACCAAAGATTAATTAGAAATTTCAGTGTCTTTTCTGCAGTGAAAAACACATTGATTTGGAAATTCTTGTAAAAAATCAAATAAGTGTCGGATTTTAATGAAACTTTCAGGACTTATTCACAAATTAATTAAATTATTTTAGAAATGTTTTGTTTTAGAAAATCTTGGTAATTTTTTTAACATTTGTTACCCAACTCAATTTAATTTTATGAAATTTCGAGAAATTTAAATGTCGTCCCGTTTAATGTTTAAAAGCAGAACTCTTTCGATTTTAAATCAATTTGTTTTTGCAAAACAGGACCACCTGAAAAGTTGAATCGTAAAATAAAAAATGCAATAAAACTAAGACATTATTTAATTAGAGAATCTGATTTTAATTGCTTTTATGAAAAAGATATGAACACTACTGTCTTAAAAAATTTTTTTCGATGAATAACAAATTTTTACGAGAATTGTTTTCATTTTTAAAAATTTTAATTATAATAATTTATAAAGTTTTAAATCTTAAATTTTTGTATTACTTTGTCTCCATTATGAGATATTGTTATTAAGTAAAAAACATTATGGAAAAAGCTTAGTACAATTCCTCGAATGCCAATATTTTAAAAGGGATTCTGAATTTTTTTTTTCCGATTTTTGTAAATATGGATGGGAATGCACGAAATTATCAGAAAATAAGAGCAATAACTATAATAAATTTAAAACCAAATTACATAAAATTCAATAAAACACTAGACTACGGAGAATATTTTCGGAAAATTTTAAGATGACAAGGTAGTTAAAAATTATATAAAAAAAGCGCTCAAGTAAAGTTTACAGATGTCCACCTTAGAAAAAAATTACTTCCGTTTGTCAATCAAATTGATACAAGTATTTTTCTTTTTTAAATAAATATTATGTGTACTTTTTTGTGTCCAATTTTAAGGAAAATGTGTTTTATTAAATTACACAATCACCAACTCACCCCCAAAAAAATCGTGTTTTATTAAATTATTTTTGGTAAAATTCGGGGCGAATTTTCTGTATTTGATATTGAATATATATTTTTTTTTTTCTACTAAAATAACATCTTAAGGGATGTTATTGGTTATTGGCTTTGGCAAAAAAGAGCGTGATCCAGAAGCACGTTCCATTCGGGTGGATCCCTTAAAGTCCTGCTATATCACAGCACCCACATTTCGTATGTAATGGGCACAGTAATCTCCTCAAATTGATTATGATTTCAGATATTCAAAATATTGATTAAGGTAAACATGGTCGAATTACAAACAATTGATTTTGTAAGCACTAATCAAAAGTGGTACTTTCTGATAACTAGTTTACCGCTTTTAATTTAACAAAGCTATGTACTGACATTATTAAAATATCTACTATTTATATCGTTCGGACTGTTGTTCTCATCTTTATTGTCATATCAACCGCGTTTCTGCCGTTGTACGTTGTAAGGATCACAAATAAAAACTAATCGACATTTATTAACCCAACCTGTTTGAATGAAAATATGCTGCCTAAATATACACAATATTAAAATAGCTACTTCTTTATGTTGTAATGACAAATTCTGTGAAATTATTTCTTACTTCTCTCAATTCATATTTGTTCGTTGATGTTTTACAGTAAGAGTCACAAGGTCGGGACGGGAGCACTCGAGATAGAGGGTTACATGAAGAGGCGGTTTATTCGAATAGAAGTGGAAATACCCCTAGACTTGAACAGGTTAATTGTAGTGATTGTGGAAACATCCTCTTGGGAGTTGTTTCTACAGAGCAGTGGTTTGCAGGAAGAAGCTGTTCGAGTGGAACTTACTTCTTACCAAATACCAATGAAATACGGAGTGAATGTGAGGTGTTTACTACAATGTGAGTGGCATGTCAAGTCCCAGCCGTGAACGTTAAAACTAGCGAAACCAAAGACAGTTCGTCCGGTGCACTTTCCATGGAAGTAGCGATAGAGTAGTGAGAGGGTTGTCAAATCTCGCCTATGAGAGAGAGAGGTTGGAGGGAGGAAATTAGTTTTTCATCTACAAGGACTTAGAGACGCTTTTGAACTCTATCGAGACTGGAAAGTGATCACTAGGCACATCTCCCACCCAAATATGGCAACATTACTCTAATCATTTTAGGCCTGATCTGGCTCTTTTAAAGGAAGAGGAGAGCATGAAGAATCAGGAACTTACTGGAGCTGCACAGGGAGCCGATCATTTTCCTGCCTCTTTTATGATGGTTCCACTTGAAGTCAGCTGTGAGTTTAATGCCCAGTAGACTATGAAAGCACGGAGCCTCCCCGATGGGACATTCCACATCGTGAATGGCGATAGTTCGGGGTCCGATCGGGGCTAATGGAATATAACTAGTTTGGTTTTCGAGACACTGAATGTAACCAGTCCCCCCCCCTGGAACTTACTGCTAGATCGGATAAGAGATTAGCTGCCAATCTCTGATCACCAAGAGTTTTAGAGATGCACCCGTACATCGTCGTATCATCGGCATAGATGTTTACAAATGATTTGAGTGTATTCACAGGCAGAACATTTATGTAAATCAAAAAGAGGTTGGTCCGAGAAGTGACACCTGGGAACCGCCTGCAAGATACTGCAAGAGCAGATCATTTCGGACATTCTAAAAATTTTTAAACGTCTTTTTTTTTCTTTTTTTAAAGACCTTTTCATCCAGAACCGATCACATACCACAGACTGGTCGAGAGTAAATGACGAGTGAATATTGGTGTAAATGAAATCTTTTCCATTAAGCAACCCATTTTTAATAGTCTAAAAAAGAGGTATCGTTCCATTGGTTTAAGATCTTTACAAAAATATCCTTAAGGAACAAAATAGGATAGTTTTTATTTTTACGATTGTTTTATACTCGTCTATTATAAGTAAAGTACTGATTATCAGGCATTCTTTGCTCCAGAACCATGTCGGATTATCAATGTTGCCGGATCAACAGAAATCACGTAATAGCAATTCAATAATACCCTTCTGATTCACTAATTATGCAACTCTACAGCATCGTCACGTTGAAACATTGATTTCCGTAAGATCACCGAAATTAAACAACGTCGAGCCTAGTTAGTATCTAGATGGGTGACCGCTTGGAAATATCAGGGGCTGTAAGCTTGAATGCGCGGGTGATACAATAGATAATGGCTTGGAATTGTTAATTGGAGAGCCAAGTCTCAATTCCCGTTGGGTTCGTTATATTCACTTATGTGCAAATACCCTTGAGAAAGGCATGAATCCACATCTCCCACCTCCCAACTTGTATCACTAAACATAATAATATATTTCCATAGAAAATAATAATATATTTCTATAGAAAATCCTTACAATCTAAACATATTTCTGGGTTTAAGTAACCTGCAAAGGGTTGATAAGCCATAAAAAACGAATCGATCAATCTACGGCATCATCGACTGTTTGTTTTGTCGGTATCGCCCCATCTATGGCAGTAAGGCCACTAAGACACTATGGGTTTCAGGGTGTGGAAGAAAAACATTAATAATGAGCGGGAAGAGAAAAAGACAGTAGATTAAAGTTAGCTGGAAAGCATGGAACCAGAACGGTGTTCCAACAAGCGAGAAGTGCGAGAAAAGAAACTTACGGCTACATCTAGACAGCTCAAATAAATTGATGAGATCTCGACGCCAGAACAGTACTACACTTAAATTCAAAAAGTCTAGGTATGAAGAGCTCATCCGAAAAATTACATGAAAGTATTTATAGAAAAGACACAGAGAGGCAACCTTACGGAGGTGAGATATAGAAATATTAAATTTAAATAAATATATAGAAAATTATAAAGAAATTTATCTAGCCGCCCGGTGAATTAGGCTGGCAATCGTGTGAAATTCAAAGGCTTGCTCGTAATCTTATCCAGATTAAAAGATGTGCCGGGCCATCATCCATTACCAGATAATCGGCGATGCACCTATATTAGACAAATTTTCCAAATATGATGTCGTCATAAAAATACTTTCCGGAGAAAAACCCGCGTTGCCTCTTTTTTTTAATGCCCTCATCTCTATTGGTGCCTCTGACATGTGCTTATTTTGTTTAATCACCTGCTCTGATCTTCGTTATATCGTAGACATCATTATATCAATTTTCTGACTGCTTCAATATTCATCCGAGCAAAGTGTTATGATGATAATTTGTAAACTAGTAAGCAATTGTAAACTCGGCAGAAAATCGTCCCAGCAACAGCAGAAGACACGTTTAGATGATAATGGTGACTTAAGAAAGATTAGGATAATTGGCAGTTTAGTGTCGTACAGATTTATTTTGCTGAAACGGAAGATACTTACTAAGCTTACTTTAGTCTGGCACAAGGTCACAACAAAGGCTATCCATTGCAATGGTTTGCAAGAGTAACTGTGGTGTTGTAACGGAATCGGCTTGGCTTCAAATTTACATTTGGCGTCAGGGTTCTGGGTGCACCAGAAGGATGTCCTGGATCTAGTCTCAACTACAGTCTCTCACACGCCTCAGACCGAGAACATAATGTCCACGTATTGGACAATAGACGCCCGGAGCCGCTCGTATGCCACAGACTGGCTGAGATTAACTGACGAAATACTGGAGTGAATAAAATATGACATAATGAAAATTCCAGTCTTGTTTTTATCATTAGCGGTGCAACCCTTTCATTATATATCACTCGATCTATAGAAAACGCCTCTATTGAAACAATAAGTTAAGTTTGATCTACAAATTAACAACTAGTATTGATGAATATTTTAATTCAACAATACTTGTTCTTTTTAAACATCACTGGAAAGAAAGAAATATGAGAATGTCAACATTACCAATTGAGAGAGGGAATAATATCTAAGAAGCCTGCTTCGAGGCCTATTGTAGTAACATTTATCCAAATTGCGTGCCTCACCTTGTGGTCTTGTGCCATACGAAGCTAAGCTTATTGATACAAGAAGAAAGAAAAAAAAGGAAGATATTAAGAAAACTTCTGGTGACCTTAAAATGAAGGTTAGCAAAATATTGATTCATTTCTGGAATTGGTTCAACAAACGAATAAGAATCCAAGTTGATGTCCGGTGCAAAGTGGCAAGCAACCTATCGAGTAAAAATGTAAAACTTTATTTTTCCTTAAAAATCAAACTTTTTAAAAAAACCCATCTCCACCATAAAACTTCATCTAAATCGTATGTTTGTCAACTGACATTTCCTGATTCCACTCCTTCGAGGCTTCATTGCTTTTGAACGCTGGCTGATGATTATGTGACTCCACATTTCGGCCATGAGATATTTTTGAATATTTCATCTTGGGCTGTGATTGGTTGTCCCGAGATGCCAACGTAATTTCATGCTGGCGTCCATTGGATTTGATATCTGGATTTGTCAGTCTTTCGACTGGAACCTGTTTCATTCGTCGAAAGGTTTCTGTTACTGGAGCCTTTATTGTGTCCAAGGCTGTAAAAAATGTAAAACCATCCATTACATTAACGAGTAATGGTTATTTTAGTGTAATAGCTAATATGTAAGGTTTCTTTCAGGAATATTTTATCGTACATGAAATAATGTTGGTAAAAAAAAGGTACATGCACAAAATAACAGACCAATTGATTTGCAATGCAAGATAACAGTTATTAAACAAAATTAACAAAAGGAAAGTTTAAAACAAGAGTTTCTTTTCCTACAAGTAAATTGCATACACTACGAAATCTTCATGAATATATTTGAGTGGGGCTTACTGTGTTGGTGTTTGTGGGCGAAGCGTTCACAGCCCTTTTAGCTTCAGTGTGAAAAGTTCATTTCGCACAGTTCGAAAGCTGAAAACCGGGAAGAGAGAGTTACTTTAAGGGTTCATGTGTTTTTATACCCCAGAGCTGCTGATGATAAGGTTTATTATGGGTTGCTATTGCTATTGGAATAGGGTTCAAGGTCCGATGAATGGTTTTGTAATAAAGGCATAAACATCTTACGAATTACTTTCACAATTTCCGCGTAAAATGTTATTTATTCGAAGCTAAGAATAAGCTTAGTTTGTATTTAAAAAATGTGCAAAAAAGTAATATCCTCTCAAAAAACGGTAACATCAATTCAAAGCCATAAAACTGTACAATTCCGGTGATTCATATGTAGATGTAGCAGTAGACACGTCACGTGATTTTCTGAATTAATCAAAAGTCAGGTAAAATATATTTACTTTAAGACTTTTTGTTCTCCCCAAAGGTTATAAAAAAACAGAGAATTTTACTTACAACGTTCAACCTACTACAAACTCCGTACCTCTCGCAACCATGAGGCCACCATCAGAACATTTTACGGCCTTATTTCAAAGATAATAAAATTGATAATGATGCTCCCACATTATGAACAATTCTCATTCCATATTCAACACACACTAAACAATCACCAAAACATAAACTATCAAAAAAAAAAAAAGTAAATAAATTAATCGAATGTTAATTTACCTCTCTTTTATTCTAATTGAATTTCTGTTTTGTTTTTTTTGTCCACTGATGAATCACAATAATGAGTTTTGTAGCAATTTCATTTTATGTCAAATTCTTCTCTGTGCTCTCGGCTACTCATCTCTTTTAATTTTAGCGGCAAAATGGCTGTCATATACAACTTATACAAAGTAACGTGTTAACAATCAGATTGACAATACCATTTCATGCACCAAAATCATTAATCATTCACATTTTTCTCAATCATCATAATATGCCATTTTCTCTGAGAACCTAAACTATCTATCTATAATATCTGAACAATTTTCAATAAAATATATACAGATGATTAACAATAGACCAGTCATCCAATAATAAATTATAAATAAACGAAATTCGGGATCGAATGAGATCCTATCTTTCTCTCTGTCTCGAAGTGTTAAGTTTACTACTTTGTTTTGATTGGAAAAATTAGGTATTTTTCATCTTCCTTTCCTTTTCTTTTATAACAGAAACAAGCCGAAGAAAACAGGAAAAAATGTTACCCCACTTAACTTTACTAAAAATCGTCGCCAGGGGACACTCTTGTCTATAAACTGACAGTGACATTCTCTGTCATCCTCTCTTTTCCGCTTTTTCTCTGGGACAATAAGATGTAGTTCGCACGAAGTACAAATGTGTCTCCTGCCGGGGAACGCACGTTTACTTCACTTTCTCTCGGATTTCTACACAAACGTAATACACACACACACACACACACATACACATACACACACATTCTCTCGTTTAAATGTTTTTTTCTTTCATATTCATTGTTTTGTTACACGCAACAATCATTTATTGTCTATGTATATCTTTGTTTTGTTAATACATACAGTGTCGTTTGTTTGTATATAGTTTTGTTGTTACTTTTCGTTTATTATCCAGGCTCACATTCGATTCCTTTTGTGGGAAAACATGCCTAAACACAACCAGCATTCCCACAGCAAAATGAACAAAAGGCAAGAGAAAGCTAAAATGAGAGCAAGCAAATCAACCCGAGATATAAACAAATTTGTACGAGGTATCATTAAAACACAGTTACTCAAAATTATATACAATTTACAGCAAAGCTACTTACAACAGGTCAGATATAACAGTTTTTTTCTTGAGCTGCTCATCATGCAAAGTCTTTTTCTGTTTGTGTCGTCATATTTTTTGTGACGTATCTTTTATCGAAATTATTTCATGCAAATATTAGGTATGTTTAAACGTTACGAATTATATCAACCATGAATTTAAGTCGTGGCTGGGATTTAATAATTGGTTTGCAGAAAGTAATTATTTCTCTTTTGATAGGTCTAACGTAATAAACTCTGTCTGTTGCAGCTATGTCCTGTCTCCCCGGTGGTTCTGGCCGAAAAAGGAATCCACCCGATCTCCCCCCGGTGAACTGAAGGAACCACCACCATTCGCCACGTTGTGAATTCTTGATCCGAACAGCAGTGTATCGGTCTCCCCAGAACGGTCCGGTAGGAAGGGGAGGAAATGGCTGGGTATTACGCTGAAAGGAAATCACTATTCATGCAAAAAAAGTTTCTTGTTGTAGCCGCAAAGACATGAAAAAGAAAAAAATAAGCAACTCTTTCGGTTCCTGTACAAAGAGCCCTTTTCAGGTCACTGTTTTTATGTCACTACCGAAGAATTTACAAGAGTACAAAATGTCGTAACGAGGTTCACTCGTTTGGGGTCGGAAGTGACAGAGAGAGAGAGAGAGAGAGAGAGAGAGAGAGAGAGAGAGAGAGAGAGAGTAGGAAAATTTCTGCCTAAACAATTTCGGCTGATCTAAGGGAAGTAATTCAGGGATCTTCGTCGGAGCGTGTAATTAATTATAGCAGTTTGGTTTCTCGGCTTTGTTGGCAAAATTAACTGGTTTCATACAGGGTCTGTTTGAATTTCTGGGTTCGGATCGGACCTCTTGGGCGCGTGACAACCAACCAACCAACCAACCGGACCAGCAAATTCCAACAGGCCGTCTCTTCCGCGTTCTGCCGCATTCTATGAGCCACTCTGTTCTCTCCCCGTTTCTGCGATCTGACTAACACAAGCGTGCGGGCAGCTTATATATAGAGAGGCGGAGCTAAACCATCTTTAGGCACCGCCCTCGAATTTTAATATGCAAATCGCCTTTGACCACCATGCAAGCTTTTCCGGTCCCTGAAACTCAACGGGAACCCAGTTTTCAAGAGATACTAAAATCGGATTTGGACCTCCTGCTGGATCTTCCGCAGACAACGTCTACTTAAGTTTTGCCAAAACCACTTATCCCGTCTGGTTGAATTCCGCCATTCAGACCACCCAAAAGTCCAATTCGCCATTTATCACAAACTTTACTTTAACGAATCCGTCTCTTAATCACTCTGGAATTATTACATTTAATTAACTAATAACTCACCCCAGAAACAATTATTAAGAGAAAGAACAAGAAAAAAAATAAACTTATTTCTGGAATTACTCCGGAATCCCTTCTACCCAAGTAATTAGCACCTTCATCCCAATTCTTTAGCACTGTTGATTACTAAATCCACCTCAAGGTGGTGGGGTCTCTCTCTCTATGTCACATAGGAATAATACACTGATGTCGTTAGGGGCTCTTGAGAGTCACGCGACAGCTTGTTGGTGAAAATAGTCGTTTCCAGGCTTCCCACGGCGGGCGACGCACGTCCGATGTGTTGTTCTTAAGAGGAACCGAAGAGATACAGAAAATTTGTACCGCGACTCTCTTGGAGACGTTACAAATAAGACTTTTTTTTTATTCGTTCCCGTTCACATACTGCTTGCCTTCTTATATATAATTAAAATAATTCTGTGGATAATTATATATATATATATATATATATATATATATATATATATATATATATATATATATATATATATATATATATATATGTATATGTGTGTGTGTGTGTGTGTACGTACACATGTTTTGTGAATAAAATATTTATATATATATTATTATATATTGTTTTAACTTATTTCTCGAGTTCATCCCTTTATGTTATTTTAGTTCTTCCGTCTCTTTAAAGTCGTTAGAATATCACGGATATCCTAATCATATGTCTATATTAGGCCTTGGAGAGTAGAGAAGACGAATCAATATATTTCTCCTCTCTTTCCCAGCACCCAATTGCTTCTATCACTTTCATTTCCGTTGTCACTGCTTCTCATTTGATTCTCACTTGGAGTCCGCTTCAATGGAACTTTAGGTTAGGTAACTCCACGAAATCGGTAAAAAAAGAACATAGCATGATGAAAAAGACGCCAAACTTGTCGAAAACAAAATTTTATCGTCTAAATGCTTATGTTATTACTAGGAGGAAAGACCAAAGTTTATTTTAATTATTTTAAAAATTTTACCATCTTTTTAGAACATTCTAAATTTTGATTAAAAAAAAATCTTGTTTCTCTTTGTATCACTGGAACTAGTAAAATACAAGGTAACCAAAAAAGTTCTGTCCGTTTTTTGATTAGTCATTGAATGAAGTTGAAATATATACAAAATGCGTGTAGCAATTGTTTTCAAATTTGGACAGCCGGAAGTAGGAACATCAGACGTTATAGAAAAACATGCGCACCGTGTCCGGCTATCAGTTATAAGCCGGACAGCTGTGAGAAGGATGGAACTGTCTAGAGATCTCGTTCGGGGCTGTTTGCTTTACGACTTCAAAGTGGGCTTATCAGCAGCTGCATCAAGTCGCCGCATATGTCAAGCGTTTGGGGATAGTACTGTGGATGAATGTACTGCAAGGCGTTGGTTTCGAAAATTCAAGTCGGGAGATTTGTCTCTCCATGATGAACCTCGCAGTGGACGACCACAGGTCTTGAATGACGGAGTCCTGAAGGCGGCCATTGAAGAGGACAGTAGTCTAACGTGTGGTGAACTTGCAAGACAGTTCAACGTTTCCAATGAAACAGACTTCACCTGCACCGCCTAGGTAAGACGTACAAACTGAGCAAGTGGGTTCCGCAAACACTGTTGGAGGTCCACAAGGGACAACGAGTGGCAGCCTGCATATCTCTGCTTTCTCGCCACCGTACCGCATCCTTATTCAATCGAGTGCTTACCAGTGATGAAAAGTGGGTTCTGTACGAAACTCCAGACATTGTTTGTCTCCTCAGGATGCTGTCTCTCACACCGCAAGACCGCCTATGTACCCACGCAAGATTATGCTTTGTGTCTGGTGGACAGGTCGTCAAGTGGTTCATTATGAACTGCTACCAACTAGCCAAACGGTCACTGGAGACCTATACTCGCAGCAATTGAAACGTTTGCAACAGGCATTGCGCCAGAAGGAGCCAGCACCGGTGAATCGCAAAGGTGTGCTTTTCCTCCATGACAACACCAGGCCGCATGTCGCGCGAGTGGTCAGGGATACCATACAGCAACTTGAGTGGGAGACTTTGTGCCATCCACCTTATTCACCTGACCTTGTGCCACCGATTACCACCTCTTCAACTCCCTGGATAATCATCTTCGTGGGAAACCCTTCACCAATGAAGCAGACTTGCGCAAAGCCCTCACGGACTTCTTTGCGTCAACCCCCACCCCAAGTTCTACGGCAAGGGCATTGAACAGCTGGAGACATGTTGGCAGAAGGTGCTGGATGCCGATGGCGATTACTTCGAAGTCTAAATATCAGTTACACATACTGTGAAGCGTTTTTTTTTTCCTTTAAAAACGGACAGAACTTTTTTGGTTACCTTGTGACATATACAATTTTTATCACGTTTTTTTTTTTGTATGACAAACATTAATTTGGAAAATCTTGCAAAAATAAAAATAATTGTCGGATGTTAATGAAACTTCCAGAAACTATTCACAGATGATCGAAATTATTATAAATATTTTTTTTTTTTATTAAAGTCATGGCAGAAATATTTTTTATATTTATTACCCCCCTACACCTTAACTAATTTTATGAAAACGCTAGAAATTTGATCGCATCGGGTTTAGTGATTACAATAGTTAAAAGCACAAGGCTTTGCGGAATGCAAATCATGTTATTTTTTGTTTTTAATTGGATCCCACCTACCTGAAAATCAGCTCTGAATTGTAACATACATAAATCAATAAACCAAAGATATTATTTAATTTCAAATGCTTTTATTTGCTTTTATTTGTTTTTATGAATATGCACATTATTTTCTGAAAGCAAAAATTTCTTTCGATGAAAAATGAATTTTTAATACAATTATTTGTTATTTCTTTAATTATAATAGATTTTTACATTTAAGTTGTTAAAATATTATGAAATTAGTTAAAAGCCGCATCCACTTTCGTAAATGTCTTTATGAGATAGATCTTTTTTGCTACATTGCAAATTGTATAGTTTTGACTAATCTGAAGATCCGCAGTAATTAAGAAATATAATTTTGTGTTTATAATCGGGCTGTAATTATAAATTACGGAAGACCAACCAGAATACAATTAAGTTGCGTTATTTCAGTTAAGCATTGTTCTCCGCTGTTAAGGCCGTTACTTTTGCGAAACACGTGTAGAAAAGTTAATTTGATTTTTCAATTTCAACTGAGAAGGGTACCTACAAGTATCAGTATGATCTTATGAAATTTATATGATCTTATTTTTATATTAATCTCAGTTATGACATTTTTCTATAAATGAAATATCAGAATTAATAATAAAATGAATGGAAATACAAATAACACAGTAAAATGTAATAAATGTACATAAAATTATGGTATTTTATGTACACTTCTGATAAAATTTCATAAGAAAGGTACCTATAAATTAATTAGATACCTTTCTCATGAAATATGAAATTTAATCTCACTCTTAACAGTCTTATTTTAATTTCTTTATAATATGTTTTCCATAAAGCATCGTAAACGTAAAGGTAAAATCTAAGTACAAAAAAAAATTAGAGCGTTGGAAGTTTTCCTTAAAAATAACGAGGTAAATAATTTGTTTACTTAAATCTAAATAACTTCATTTTTCGCCTTCCGTAGAACAAATTATGATCACGTAATCCGTCAATACGTCATTCAACACCTGTTAAGTGACGCGAAAGGTTATGACCTGCTTTGTTTTATTTTCTCTTTTTCGCGCAGAAGCTAAGTTAAGCTTGGTTCAAAATATATTTTAATAAGCATTATAATTTCTCATTTTCTTAAAATAAGTTTTGAATAAATGATAATTGATTTTTAAAAGAATTTCAAATTGAGATTTTCATCTTTTTTATAAAATGGAAAAAAATGTACGCCATGATCGATTATCTGTCAATTTTGCTGACAAAAAAAAAAACAAGATTTTTAACGAAAATTTCGGACGTGCTCGGAACGATTAAAAAATGTAAAAAAATACCCCCAAAATACTTTGATTTTTCCTCTTAATAATAACACGAACATTTAAACGATAAAATTTTGTTTTCGTCAAGTTTAGCGTCTTTTTCATCATGCTATGCTCTTTTTTTAGCGATCTCGTGGAGGTACCTACTTTAGGTATTCTTTAATTAGACGCCCCCGAGGACATAATGAAGCTATTTTAATATCGATTAAGAATAAATTAAATTCATTAGTGATATATAGCGTAAATAAATCTTTGTTTTTAATTGTGTAAACATGGAAATTGTTTTTATCAAGCATAAAAGAATGACGTACGTTTATAGTGTGTCATTCTTTTATCTGTGCGTGGTAAAAACATTTTTATAAATTTTATAAAAATACCTTCTCGCTGTCGTTCTTTACATAATTCTAAAATATCAACATTTATTTTTGTCTCTTTCTATAATTATTTGTATGTATTTCTAAATCTATCTTTCTATTTATATTCAGATATAAACACATACCTGTTTTATCTTGAGATTCATAAACGGCAGGTGTAGTTGATTCAATAATCTCTTGCTTTTTTCTATTTGATCTTCTAATAGAATTTTCTTCTAGACCTTTTTGCATTCCAGTAATGGGACGCGGTGTCTCCAAGATTAATCTGCAAAATTTTCAATACAATTTTCATTGACTAAAAATATTTGCTTCCGGTGGTACTATATATATACAGTAAATAAAATAAATAAATAAATTTACAAAGATTTTTTAAAACGTAAATAATTCTAGCTAACCAAAAAGAACATTGACTATTTCACTTGTCCCCGTGTATATATTAAATAAAATAAATAAATAAAGCTGTTCCATTTTTGTATTTTATTTAGTTCGACCTAGAAAATTTACCTTTCATAGTTTAATTCTCAATATTTGCCTGACTTGACCACTAGAGAGAAGGACAACTTATCCAGATTTAAAATCATTTTTAATTACCTAGGGTAACATAATATTTTACCCATTGTTACAAACCGCGAATGTTTGCAAGAGAACAAACAAAAAACAATAAATTACTGCCAGTGAGACGAAAAAAAAAGAAGATTAAAAGAAAATTCTCCGTATTACTGGTATAAAGGATTAAGGCAGAATGTCACTTTGTCGATGAGGGACGCAACCTGGAGGATGCAGGAGTCGGTTATTTACTATGGGCTTGCTGTTGAAACTTGTATGCCACTAGTAAACTCTGTGACTAGCTGCCTTGGATGTCGCTGAACGGGTCCATTTAAGCAGTTAGAGTGGTTATATGACTCAGCGTTTTTTTCATGCTTTTGTTTTAGCGGCAACGTTCGTGATTGGTTCCGGCGTTTTAAATTGTATTTTATATTTTTAGGGTGGGGCGGATGCGATTCTCGGAACTCATGCGTAGAGAGCGACTATTTTGTTTTATTTTTTTGTTATTTAATTTTGCTTTGATAGTGTTCACATCCGGACGACAGGTTTTGATGTGGAGTGAATCAGAAAGAGATCTAATTTGAAGCAGAGTATAATACTGTTTTAACATAAAAATGAAAGCAGATATTTTCGATGGACTTCAAATATGAACGCTCATTAAGGATTTAAATTTTGTACTTTCTATGAATAAAATCGAAAGAACAGCCTGGAATTCCCAGAGAACAGCTAAGATTTCGACCAACACACAAAGAGCCTTTAGCAATGAGATCGACACAAAAGAGATGAAATTAAAGTCTTTCGATACGGTCTCACCTAGGATTACTATTTGATGAATAGCATCGAAATAATATTGCTGCCACGATTCACCCTTCAGTCGAACATAGGGCAATATCCACAAATTAACTAATGTTACAAAGTTACATACTCACATTATCGTAATAAATTCGTCGGTGAGTTTGACAACGGTGTTTATGATTTTCTTTAGCGTTTACCCTCACATCTGTAATTACCATCCGAGTCCGAATCCTGGAGAAAAGAGTTACCACAGTCCTACAGTGGAATTCAATTCTGCTATGAGATACACAACGTTTTCAAAAGAAAATCCTACCATTTGAGGTCAGATCTGTGAACCGTTATAGAGGCAAGTTGGGTTACCAAAGACCAAAAGACGTAGTATATTTGCTGTTATTATTTACCAGGATAAAATACCTGGTATATTTGTTACCATGATAGCCCCGGAACTACGGGAATAGAGTTGGCGTATCAGGGACCGTGACTGACGAGATAAATACCTGATATATTTGGTGAAATGATTACATGGATCTACGGCAATTAAGGTGGTATATCTGGTGATGTGAGTGCTAAGAATCTGCATCCAATGAGTTGGTACAATGGCATTGGTTTTAATGTGAGAATTAAAATACATTTTTATTATTCAATCATTTGGATAGTTTAATTGAAGATATGGTTGATGTAAACGTTAAGCGAGGAAAAACATTTCATCAGGACATCAAAACAATGGAAGAAATTTATCATTGATACTGGATATTGTGTCTGGATATTGGTACATAAATATAATGAAGTCAGTTTAACAGAGACCTGAAGATGTATAATTTCTGTTTCTCTTCTGACTAATTTCCGCTTCCGGTTCTCTCTCTTTTTTCATTTATACTTTTTGATTTCATAATTTCTGTTTCTTTTTTTGTTGTTTTTTTTTTTTTTCACTTTTGATAATTATTTTCCTAGCGCATGCGCATCAAATGTATTCCGGAATTTTGAAGTTATCTTAATCAGCGTGCAAATGGTTGATAAGGAACTACCATGAAAGGTGATGCTGGAAACCAGGTGTTTTGTTCCTGAACAAATCCCTCTCGTTTCTGTGGTAATTTTATATGGACAGGTTGAGATAGGTAGCTCTTGTAAGTACTACAGATGTTACATGTACACAAATACGTATGCTGAGGAAGAGGATAGGAAAGGTGTGTTCTTTCAAATGAAGATAACCAGATTAACTTGAAAATCAGCATATAGAACACTGGGTTCTATCTGAATGCTAACTCGCTTAAATGTTCCCTTCGGCGACTTCCACTCAATATGAAAACAACTTTTATAGAATTTATAATTATTTGCAAATATTTATTATTATTATTATTATTATTATTATTATTATTATTATTATTATTATTATTTCCTTTGATTTCTGTTGTAAACTTATTTCATTTCTGGTCTCAACCAGTGACATAAAGTCAGAAATAGCATCATGAAATTTCCCATTGAGCATTATTATAAAAGGAAAAATAGACAACCTAACATAGATAAAGCCTTTCGTATGATATATATTAATAGTCTTGGAAGTAAAGTCGTCGCTGTTTCAACCACATAAATGCCACCAACATAAATAAAAAGTAACTGAACAGAAAAAATCATAGAATAACGGGAAGTTAGACAGAAAAAATGCTAAAAAGTAATGATTCCAAACGTTTCTATGAAAAAAAAAGTGTAAATACCTATCAACTTTGTGCGTGGTCCTTTTATTCTCTACCTGGCCATTTTCGATATTTCCTGTTTCCATGATTGGTGGGAGTGAGGTTTCTGGTTTGGATCTATGATCAGCTATTTCCGGTGGACGGGTAGCCTCTTCCAGTTGACTACCAATTGCTGCCTTGATTAACTCACTCACTAAAGTGCGCTCTGGGTAAAGAAAGGACACCTTTCAATGAATTGAATCTTCTAATCCTCACAAATAAATTTTTTTATGTAGATATTTATTATGTACTTCATTTAACTTACATCTGTCATTTCTTACTGAATCGGGTAAGGCACTAGACGACAAATACATGTGAAAGACGATCGTATTAGATATTTCAAAATCATTTGGCAGGGCGTAGCATAGAGTATTACTACACAAACTCTCTAGCTATGGAATCACTCGAAGAGTCTTTTCAATTATCAAGTCTTTCCTAACGGGTAGGTGCCTGAAGGTAGTTGTTAATGTCCAGTCCCCCGAGGCCCCAAGTGATCAACACAAGGGTCTTACAAATTTCTCTTCTCAGTTCTAACCTCTTTCTATCTTACATAAATAATCTACATTAAGAATATAACTCCGATCATTTGGGGATATAAAAACTGATGATATTACGATATATATATAACGATATATATATAACGATATATATACAACTTCAAACTCCAAGTGACTAGAGCTTGTCAGTTGATTTCTAATCTGGCTTAACTCTAAGAGTTCAGTAAGAGAAAAACTGTCTGGTTACATTCAATGCTTCAAAATCCAAACTAGTAGCGTTCTCTCATCATGGAGCGCACCCTGAATTTTCACCTATCGCGATGTTTGGGGGCTTTCTCATGGAGGTCTCTTGTTTTGAGTGTCTATTGGGAATTCAACCCAGATTTCAAGTAAAACTCGTACATAAGAGCTATCGCTAAAGATGTCGGAGAAATGGTCGGTTCCCTGTACCTAACCCTCCTCCTACTATCCTCTACCTTTACAAGAGACTATTCAAACCGAAAATGGATTACTGCTGATATATATTGACATGAAATGCAATGGCTTCACTTTCCAGTCTCAACAGAACCCAAAAAAAAACATTTTCGCGTCCTTTTGGGTGATGAATTATTTTCCACCCTAAAATTCCTTTCTTACAGACAAAACGTCGCAAGCAACTCGTTATTCTATCGCTATGGAAAGTGTTCAGATGAATTACATTTTCTTAGTTCCATTAATTATAAACTCCACGGCTAAGACCCACCATACACGCAATTTGTAGCGAATCAGCCTCATTCCCTTCGTACTCCAGTGGTGAGATGAGTCTATATACAAATAAAGATTTTTGTTTTGTTATTCAATTGAAGCAGAGTTATCTGCCCTTCTCTTCATTTCTTTCATATTCTTACACCTATTTTCATATTCGGAATACCTCAACATTATTTGTTCATGTTTTCGTGTGTACATATGTATATTTGCTTATGGAAGATTTTTGCTTATGTAAAAATGTTGTTAAAAGCAAACTGCAATATCTTTTGAGTTGCAAGAAAAATTTTGCAAGATATTTAGAAAATGGCATATCAGTATAAAATGTACTTCGACATGATTAAAAACAAAGATCTAAATAGAGTTAATATAGCGGTGATAATAATTTATCTCTTGAAATGATTACCTTTGTCTCCAGCACACATTAACCAACCTTGGACAGTGTTCACATCATCCGTATTTAGAATCTGACACAACATGGTTAATACCTAAAAGATAAGGCGGGAGATAATTTTCAAAAATGCCTTACTAGATTGGTTAGAATTATACAACAGTAATCAATAAAATGATGACTCTTTTAATCAACTTCATGATCCAATTTATCCAGCACCAGATAGTTTTTTGCGAACAGTTCATTTCAAATCCCCGACTGATTTGCAAACTAAAAATTAAAATTGTGATTTAACAACTTAACAGTAACAATTAAATTTTAAAGCTATCAAGTTATTCGGAATTATTGAAAATTCAAATATTTTTCCATTCAGGAAACTCACCTGGTTTTCCATTTCTGTTTGGTACGACTGCTCTGACATTTGGTTGAAAAGTCTTTCCTTAAGACTATGCCTTGGCCCTTGTCTAGACATGGCTCTCGATGGTGGTGGTATAAGACGACCTGTCTCTGACGAATACATGTTTGCCCCTGTGCGGGATCTTGCTTCAGGTAGGCCTTCTTGAAGGCGTCCTGGCAGTACATAGCTTGGACTGAAACCTAACTGATTGGTAAAATTGTGTAGTTCTTCACGCCATGACTCCATCTGGGCAACTAGAAAATAAATAGTTTGAATTCTTGGCAGCAAATTATTTACAATGCGTTATTCACTAGAAATATCCGTGTAAATTTTACGGTTTTCCTAATATTTTTATGAATTTTAATTTTTAAGTTAAGGATCATGGCGAGTTCTACAACAATAAAATCAGTAGAAATTCCCCCATTGCATCCTTAAATCTTTGAACTTAACAACTTTAACAACGAAAACCAGCGTTAAAATAATGAGAGTGTTATCGCGTCTTCTTCACTTTCTTTTTCTCACTGAAACATAGTAAGGCTTACGGCCATATCACGTTGGAACACCGGTTCCCGTACGATCACCGAAGTTAAGTAACACATCTAGATACTGGCCAGGCAGGTCAGTATCTAGATGGGTAAGTGCTTGTGACTAGCAGGTGCTGTAAGCTTGGATGTGCGGGTGGTGTAATGGATAATGATCCGGAATTGTTAATCGAAGAGCTGAGTTCCAATTGCAGTTGGATTCATCATATTCATTTACGCGCAATTACTCTTGGAAAGGTATGAATACACCTCTTCTCCCGCAGCTATGGATTAATTAGTAAGACGTGTATCCCTAAATCATTATTATCTCAAAAATGTTTTTACAATGTAAAAATATTTTCAAACTTTAAATAATTTGTAAAAGGTTGATAAGCCGTAAAAAACAAATCAATCAAAATCAATCAATCAATGAAACCAAGTAGCGTCTCTGATATGTCTTTTCCGTCTTTCCACGCGATCAAAACGGAATCGTCCATTATTTTATATATGTGGGCGACCTCAATAGTATCTTTTGTAGATACACGTATTTACCCATTTATACGGTTAAGAGAAATTGGAAGGACCTAAATGAAGTTTTTATTTATAAGAAAGGGAACATGCTAACAAATTTGAGAAATGTTTTATATGGCTGCTCTTCAACCCTGAAAAGGAAAATTAAGGAATGTTACAAAATATGTCTTTATTCAAAAATCCATATTGTGAGGATAAAAATGAAGATGAGCATATTGGTCCGAAAAGTAAAGTATATAATATTTCAGACAAAAAGTGATGTTACACATTATAAACTAATTTCTTTCGATAAGAAACTCGTTTAAATTTCTATGTCGACATAGTTTTTATTAGTTTGTATTGCAGGTGTGTCATACCTGAATGTACCTATTCTATTATTAATAGACTCTCCCACACATAATAAGTAGTAGTAGTAGTAGCGGTCGCCAGTTGGGCTCAGTGGTGTTGAGTGAGTCAGTCGATGTCGGACATTGAAGTATCAACCATCACAACTAGATTGCTGCGTCATTAGCTCTTATTTCAAGTTTCTAACGTTTTGTACGTCGAACCTAATTTAGGACGACTTAGTAAAATACAAGCCTCCACTGTGAAAACTACTCTACCACAAAATGCTAGTGTTACAGTTGGTCTCTAAAAAAAATGTTCAGAAACATAAAACACTTAACACAGAACGGAAAACATTTTGCTGAATACAAGTTATGCAAAAGAGATTAATAGGAATGAATTGCTAGTTTTACAAACAATTTCTTGTGCTGTTTGAATTTGTTAGTTAGCAAAACTGTTACTATTGCTAATTTCTTATTTAAAATTTTAACCATTTTCTTTTCAGCTTTATCTCAATGAATTTGCAAGACAAGACGAGAAAAAAAACAGGAAACTCTTTCAAATAAGGAAAAAACATGAAACCTTTTCGAACTTACGCGGGCCATGTTTTGGTAGAACTTTCTCTTTGTAGAATTGTTTTAGTCCTTTGAAACGGTCGACATTGGATAGCGATCCGGTCCACAACCGAGAAGATTTTGTTTGCGGTCGTGATGGAGGATCTACATTGTCAACAACAATGCAAATTGGGACATCGAGCAAACCTGAAAATAGAAACATGGGAATGGTAAAGATAATATAATGGAAAATGTTACACTGCCGCTCAGTTACTTTTGTGTCCTTCTCTTTTTGACAACATGACATGGTCTACAGTACAGTAGGGAGCGTACAGCCTTAACGGGTTTTAAATATACAGAGTCAGCCAGCGAAATGAAAGCAAATTATCATCTACACCATTTCAGATGTTTTTAATGCAAATCAATGTTTTAACAATAAAAACTGCTGCCAAGTAACGTTATAGCCTATCGTAGCCCTTCGCTATTCCATTCATGTGATCAAGGGCAGACGTTATTTGATGATTTTTGTATAAAAAATTGTTAATGATTTTACGTAACCAGTTCACGGTTCACTGCCTTTAACCGTAACCCTAATTTCTTACCCTAACAAACTTCCAACAGTTGGTAAATATCATACTATGTAAAATGAACGGTAGATATCATCCTATAGTAGTACTGAATAAACTTTGCCGTTTTTTTTTTCGTTCACGAAGTATATTCTGAAAATTTTACCAACTTCGGTTGATTAAGCAATTTTGTTGTGAAAATATTTTTCACGATAAAATTTGATCTAGTGTAAAAAGAGAAACAAAGAGAAATCAATATATTTAATTTATGGTGGTGGTTTAAGTTATCTTATAACAACTTCCGCTCCCACCATATATCTATTATGTGTTCTGTGTATTTGGTCTTGTGTAAGTATTAAAAGGAAATGCACAGAGTATTAGACACTTTTGTCAGCGTCTATCAAATTCACTTATCGAAATGGGCTGATGTTAGTTTGTTTTTAATTTTGGGGTTTTAAAATGTTTAAAATCTTTATTTAAGAACGTGAAATAATTTTGTTTTACAAATTATCGTTAAGCTACTATCTTTCAAGTAAAAACACAATTTAATTTAAAAAAGACATTTAAATTTATTTAAAATGTGTTTTTGAGGGTTTTTTTTTTTAGAAAGTCTGTGGTGATTCCTAGAAAGGGCAGATTGATTTGTAACTTTAAAGAATTTGAAATGTGAATAATTCAGTCGATTAATTTTATTTTTCTTATTTGTTATTTTATGTGCATTAGCATTTTTGAGGTCAGAATATTTTAAAATCTCGTGTGATTATTTTATTTTATATACTCAGTATCTATATTCATCAAAAATCACTTTATTGTTGAAGGTGAATCAGGGGAAATAACTTTAATATATTAATATCTGAGTTATATTTCCATAATTCTGTGGCACGTTTTACATTCGAGCTTTTTGCGAAATTAGTGAACGACTTCAAAAATATTTTCAGATATTGAATAATAGATGCATTTTCATTAAATGGTCAATATATTTCTGTTCAATAGTTCTAGCCAATAAACAACGATATGTTCAAGATACAAAAGAAGTTTTTTTGTTGTTTTCTCATCGACTGACAAATGGTGTAATGACGTGGTATAGGGTACGGGTGCCATTTCAAGGGGCGCCATTACGCCACTGAACTTCTATTTACTGTGTCCCTTCTGGACTCGAGTAATCATGGCTCTCCATAACTTTCTGTCTTTTGTAGCTCTTAGTAACGTTTGTCTTTTTACCAAGTTCCACCATAAATGGATTTGGTTGGATAGAAGTGAAAACATCAAATCTCTTATCCCGAATATTATGAACGGGGCAAACGAAAAAAAAAAGACTCTTACTTCAGTGTGAAATTTGAAAGGATTTTACATTTATTAAAAGATATAATAAAAAATAATAATAGTACAGAATACAAAATTTACACAATAAGTTTGCACAACATTTTTTTTGCGCAAGATAAGTTCTGTTGGGCCCCAAAACAATTAAGATTATTACCAACAAAATATTTACTTACTTCGACTGTCGAAAGGTGTTGAGAAGTTTGACGATTCACAGACGTCACTAGGTTTCTGGTTTGTTTAAACGATATTATCTTTATAGACATAACGATATTATATTTATAGACATAACGATATTATATTTATCCCGTATCCAGATAAATCCCATATATTCATAAAAAGTTCAAAATCAGAGTTAATACCTTTAATTTAGTGACAAACTGTTACAAGCATATAATTGCTAATAAAAGATAATATTTATATAAATTTGCAGAAACTTCTCTTTTCTTCTATCTTTTTCTTCTGTTTTTCTTTTTCTTTTTCTTACAGATTCTTTCTTTTCGTCGTCATACTTGTGAATGCTGAAAATCCCCTGCCCCTCTTCCTCCTCCTCATTCTTCTTTTTCTAAGTTCAGCTCCCAGCTGACATCTATCTTGAGAATTCCGAAATAACTTCTGTTCGTCAGACAAGCCAAACTTCTTAAATAGCCCCAAATCGGTTCCAAATACTCTAGGTTCGTAACTTACTTTCCTCATTGGTCAAAAAATCACAAATGTATCTCTTTAAACTACACATGTTTGCAAATATTATTTAGGCGGGTTTTGGAGCCATAAAACTTGAGTCTCTTTTTTACAAATTTGAAAACCAAATTTTATACATCTATCTTTAATAAACTATCTAGCTTCATTTTAGCGGTATTTTCTTTATTTGATTTGTACATATACACAGTTTTGTGTATACAAACTATTTTTACTAACCGTTTGGCTTCATTATAGAAGTTTATTTTATTTAAAAAATGTGTTAGTAACTATTAATAAATATTTTTAGAACACTCCAAACAAAGAAAGTGTAATAAACAAACTTTGTTGTATTATTTTTTTAAATTTAACTTTTAATTATTTTTATATAATTTTGCATTTCTTTTTTATTATATAAAATTATTTTATTTCTCTGCAACCCCTCTCCTTTGCCTTCGATATGTCATGTGAGTGTCAGATTTTCCAAATTCCTCTTCCTCATTAAGAAATTTCAGCTATCTCTTTTTTATTTGAATACAGGTATATTGCGCAACTGAACGGTGATCCAATAATTAGTCGTGTAATGTTCATTAATTAAGTATTAAGCCCTAAATCATCTGGCAACATTCGACAGTGACAGAATAATTCTACTTTCGAATGAAGAAATCGTACCTAATCCCAAACAAAATGAAACTAAAAATGTAAACTTTGAAATCATAATTAACAAATTTGAATCAGTAAAAGCAAACAAGATGCAGTTTTAGGCCCAACCAGCAACTTACTTAGTTTTCAGTTCCAATAAAACAAAATATAAAAATAAAATATATAAACAAAAATAAAAAATAATTAAAATTAAAATAAGGCATTTACGCTTTCCTTTAAAACTCTTACTCCCCCATCTCTCCCCTTCTAAACCTCTTTCTAAATACTTCTCTCTCAATTAACAAAAAGGCAGCCCTCAAATAAAAAGAGGAAAAAGAGAAGACTGAAACAGATCGAAAAACACCAGAGGTTTGCTGGACCATAACTCCCATTATAACAAAAATTAAAAAGGAAGGACCGCGGGAAAATAATAATTTGGCCCAATCAAAAAAATAAAAAATAAAAAAATTAACAAAAAGAAACGTTTGATATTAGCCGAAAGCAAGGTTCACTCCAGAATCTCCGAACCTGGTCACACCTTTAAGCTAGAAGGAGGAGGAAAGTAGGAGAGGGCGGAACAAAATACTCTATTGCTGAGAAACCAGCCATACTTGAAGTAGTTAAGAAGTCATTTGCTAATTATATTTTCTGCCGTTCTGACGGCTGTGAAAATACAGCAGATCGATACTTACCTCTAATATTTTTATTGCCCCTAACACGGTCTGACTTCAAAACTACCACTACCGAGCCGAAACGACCATTTCTCCAGACTGCCACTAATCCACACAGAATACTAATAGCTACACAGAATACCAAAACTAAAAGACTCACTCTCAAATAAATACAAATATATTATATACCTTATACCCTTATACCCAGTTCGTTTTATGTCTTGTTTCCGATAAAATACACCACGAAGAAGATTCCAACACCTACCACAAGATCTTTGTATTTGAGAACGTGGATGGAATTACAACGAGAATGACGTGTTTTTCGAAGCTCCTGAAAATTTAACGTTTTTTTCTTTAAAAACGTAAATATGAAATTTTGTTATTTTAACAACAATTTTAACGTAAATATGAATTATTATTATTATTGTTGTTGTTGTTGTTGTTATTCAATCTGTTTCCATTTTAAGGATCCTGATTGATTAATCAACTAGTTTTCTTATCTGTATTATTCACATATTCTTAGAACGACTGCAACATTGTTGTATGTTCGACGGGTTCAGTTTAATAAATAACTGAATGATGGACGAACAGAAATGAACGAATAAATAAAGTTTGTATATATATGATTTTAAAACAAATAAATTATCAATAATCTTGTACTTTTTAAAAATATGCTCCGATAAATAATATAACTGCTTTCTTTAAATTGATCAATAAGTAAAATATTATTTACTTTTCCAATTTACAGGAATGTTTCCCTTAATCTTATTATGTTAAAAATATGTATCTCCATTAATTCGCTGAAAAAAAATACTATGATGAAAAAAGGCCCCAAACTTGATGAAAAAATTGTTTAACGTCTAAATGTTTATGTTTATTATGAAGAGGAAAGGGCAAAGTATTTTTGATTATTTTATTAATTTTTTTTATCCTTTTTCGAACATTCGACATCTTGATTTAAAATCTTGTTTTTCTTACATCAGCAGAATACCATTAAAAAGCATGTCTTAACCGCAGTGACATGTTTTGTGGGTGTTAACTGACAGTTAAATCGATATATTGATACCTTAGGTCAGGACAAGTTATATGATGGAAGAACAGAGGTGGCATAATTTTTCCGTATCTTAAGTGAACTAATTTAACTGCACAATAATTTTTAAGAATTAACAAATACTATCAGCAATATAATATTTTATTGAATTTTTTTTAGCTTCTTAGTCTTACGTTTGAAGATGATTTCTGGAAAAATAAAATTTTAAATTTCATAACTGAGCGGGATAATAATAATCTCATAAAGAGAGACATCTAATTTTTACGTACATCGCTTGTGAAATTTTATGGTATTATTTTTTTTAAGTTTTATATCTCAGTTAAGAAAAAATTTCACAACTAAGATAATATAAAAATCAATAATTAAAAATAATAGCATAAAATTTCATAAATAAGATTGGTACCTAATAGAAGTGCAGCTCTCATTTTTATGAAATTTTTAATGTGTTAATTTTTAATTTTCCTTACTTTTTAATATTAATTGTTTTGTTTCTATCCCTAGAATTGAGACTAAAAATAAATAATAATTGCAGTATATTTCTCACTGAAGAACAATAAATTAATTATATTTAAAAAATTAAATTAAAATATCTATTGAAATAGGGTGTAAAAAATAAAACTTTTGAAAATGTGATGATGATCAGTCAGAGAATTCAACACATGTTCGCAGTATGAAAACTAACATTTTCTAACATTTATTGCCTTCAAGAGAAACAACTCTTAAAAAAGGAGACATTAAGGTAACTTACGATCATCCATATATTTGGGAAAAGTTTTTATACACACACTCAAAATCAGTCTAAATTTTTTTTGGAAAACATAAAAAGAAATACAGCTAAACCAGTAAACAAAAATCACCTACCCTCGACTCAGCCTATCTTTCACTAATATTTGTGATATCCGTTTCAATTTTGGCAGCGTGGTATCTTTTCTCTTGGAATGGTCTCCAGATATTTTTGCCCTCTGTGAAACAAACTTAAATACTTCCATTGCTATCAATGAATTCTAGGTTCCAGGCTATATTCTCCTTTGACGAAACGATTCCAGTATTAACATACATGGAGTTTGGTGTTTACATCCAGGATAATCTTCTGATGACCAGAGAATTGTCTCTCGAGGCCTTAGACTACTCCTTCATCTGCTTCCGTCTTTCGCGAGTAAACTCAGTAAGTTACGTCTTTTTTTTTTATCGCTTCCACCTGTTCCCAGAACCGCAGTATATTAGGCATAATTACTGACAGTTTAGGAAAGACTCTTTCCCGCCACCCATCTCCGAACATTTTTGTCTTTGGTTACTTTAATTCTCACCACAACACGTGGCTTAAATATTCTAAAGGGATTGATTTTGCCGGTGTTCAAACATTAAATTTTTCCATTGCCCATTCCCTTACTCAAATTGTAAACTTCCCTATTTGTTTCCTTAGCAAAACCGAGCAACATGCTTCTCTACTTGAATGATTTCTTACCTCCTCTCTTCGCTCTTGCCGAGTTTCGCAACGCTCTTGGTAATTCTAACCACTCTGTGATAGCTATTGATATTTCGTTCTAATCCTGTATTAAACAGGACCCCCCTATTTTCAAGATCTCTTTGCGTCACCAGCATGTTGATTGGGACTCACTCCGTGATTTTCTCTATAACGCTCCTTCAAAATCCCAAATGAAAATTGCATCAGTGAGGTTTCTTCTTGGGTCAAAGCCGGCCATGGACGCTTTCATCCCTTCTCGGAAATACCAGGAGAAACCTCAATACTCTCCTTGGTTTACACCAGCATGCTTGCCCGCTGTAACACCTAGGAACCATTATTTTTGGCTATACTAAAGTGACAGCTTTCGTCACAACATGCGCCTATTCGTTGCTGCTCGCAATAAATGTAAGAGAGTCCTCGAAGGAGCAAAGTCCCTGTTTGCCGAGAGAATTGAAGTACCGCATAGCCTCTAACAACTTTGGCTCTCGTGATTACTGGCGGCTCTGTAATAGGGCATTAAATAAGTGTAAAGTCCCTATTCCCCCCTCTTCAATCAATATAAGGTGTTATCATCCTCTGCTGATAAAGATGAATGCTTTGCCTGTAAATTCTTCTCAAAATCTACTCTTGACTCATCCAGAATATCCATGCCTAACTTCCCTCCTAGAACTGAGTCAATGATGAGTGATATGCATATAACCCCTTCCATGGTTTCTGCTATCATCTCTAACCTAGATCCCCACAAAGCATGTGGACCTAATGGTATCCCTGTAATAGTCATTAAGAAGTGTGCTCCTGAATTGGTATCCTGTTCTCTCTAAATGGTATAATAAATGCCTCACTGCCTCCTGCTTTCCTGCCTGCTGGAAGTCATCATCTGTTGTTACAGTTTTTAAGAACTCTGGTGAGCCATCCGACCCTTTCAACTATTGGCCTATTAGTCTTGTACCTCTTTTTGGAAAACTACTAGAGGCCCTAATCAATGCTGAATTGGTTCATCATCTCTCATCACAGGGCCTTTTCTTAGACAAGCAATACGGCTTTCGTTTCTCCAGGTCAACTTCTGGTGTACTGATGATATTTGCGGAAAAAGTGTATCGTGCTCTAGATAAAAACGGTAAAGCCTGGGCTGTTGCATTGGACATCTCGAAAGTCTTTGACAGGGTCTGGTATTCAGGTTTCCTCCACAAGCTGAAAACTTACGGTGTCTCCGGACACTTTTTTTGAACTGATCCAGTCTTTCTTATCAAATCGTGAAGAGAGTTATCCTGAATGGCCACTTGTCTAGATCCTTTTGTACTAATGCAGTGTCCCCAGGGCTCCATCCTTGGTTTTACTCTGTTTTTAATTTTCATTAAATGTCTCTCCTGACGACGTCAGCTCTCAACTTGGTATCTACGCTGATGACACAACAATTTACTCCTGTCTCAATAGTAAGGCTGATCAGTCGGACGAGGTCAAAATGGCAGCCGATGTCCAAAACGACCTTAAGTCCGTAGTTAACTGGGACAAAAGATGTTAATGCCTTCCAGACTAAACCTCTCTCCATTAATTATCTTATATTGAATCCATTGCTAGGTCAGCTGTTAAGAAAATCAGTTCCCTATGTTGGGCGAGACCATTTTTCACTCTAGAATCTATCTTATATATCTATAAGTCTACCATTCGCTCATGCTTAGAATATTGCTGCCACATATAGTCCGGTGCCCCTGTTATTTACCTTGAACTCCTTGATAAGATCCTAAGAAGAATCTACAAGCTCCAGTTACTTTCCCATCGCCATAAGGTTACCTCTCTATGTCTTTTCTATAAATACTTTTATGGTAATTGTACAAATGAGTTCTTCGTTATGGTAACTAGAGTTTTTGAATTTGAGCGCAGTACTAGACTGGCGTCGAGATCTCATCAATTTACAGTTGAGTTGGCTAAATGTAGCCGTACATTATCTGGTAAAAATGTATTTTTTCGTACTTCTCGCTTGAGGAACTCACTTCCGGTTCCATTCTTTCCAGCCAATCCACTGACCTCTTGACCTCTTGACTGCTCTTGATTACTCTTTTCTCTTTCTGTTCATTATTAATGTTACTATCCCTAATTTACTCATTGTGTTTTAGTGGCATTACTGCCTTCCTTGGGGTGATTCCGATTAAAAAAAAACGTATCTTCTCTTACTAGAACAATAAAAATAAACTTTCTTGTAGGGTCGTTGTACGTGTGTGATTTCTCAGCGAAATATTTGAAAAATTATTTAAAATATTCACGGAGTATTTTAATGATATTGAAATGTTAAAAGATGATTTGTAGCATCATAATATGATAAAACTTTGTATTTTTTGGTGCCATTATAAAATATTTGATTGTTTTTTTTTTCTCAATTAGAATTTTTTTCTCAAATAGAAATTGTAAATGTCAATTAATGTATGTTTTCTTATAGACTGAAGTGATGTAATTTAAGATTAAGGTTTTTCTGATAATTGTGTTGTCATAATTCGGAGAAGAATATGTTCACGTGGTACATTTATATTGTCAAAATTTAAATTCCCTTCAAATAAAATATAAGATAGTCTTGTTGACGTACCATCGTTTATTTTACAGATTTATGGTCTTGATACATTTAATACATTTCTGTTAATTTAGGGTGCACCTGGCTGCCTTTCAGGGTGCATTTGTGCACCAGGGTGAACTGGTTGAGAAACGCTGCCCTGAACAGGGCGTAGCAATTAGAGCACATGCTATAGACGCCACTTGGGAGGGGTAAAAATTGTCCTTTTTGTTGTGCCATTATATATATATATATATATATATATATATATATATATATATATATATATATATATATATATATTCATACATGTTTCATTAAATAATGTAGACAAGTGTTGTCTAGTTATTTTATGTAACTTCTTTTTCATAACATCTGATAAGCTTAATAACATTATCATTAAACGAAGAAAGAAAATCACAATATTGATACACATTTTTTAACCCAATCTAAGCTTTCGGCTTACATAAGCCATTATCAAAGATGTCAATTACTGTACAATATATTAAGCAATATACGGACAAGACAGTGATGATAGTCTGTTATTGTTTACATGGATGATTTCCAAACAACGATAAACACGTGCATATAAGACGCTGGAAGCGAAAATCGCACCGCAGCTCATGACGTCACACATGACCACGCGAGAGATTTTGTTTTTGATTTGTTTTTATATCTTATCAACTCTTTGCAGATTATTTAAAGCCTAAAAATATTTTTAGATTGTAATAATTACTTTTAGATAATATTGATTTAGAGATACAAGTTTTACTAATTAACTCATAGCTGGAGTGGAGAAAAGGTGGATCCATACTTTTCCCAAGGGTATTTGCGCGTAAGTGAATATAACGAACCCAACTGGAATTGGAACTCGGTTCTCCGATTAACAATACCTGAATCATTATCCATTACACCACCTGCACATTCAAGCTTACAACACCTGGTATTCCCAGCGTTCAGCCATCAATGTTCTCATCACGCTCGATTTTGCTTGACTTTGGCGATCGTACGAGAACCAGTTTCAACATGGCCGGAAGCAGATTTTGTTTATGCGATCATAAATATTGTCATAATTTCATGAAAGAATATGTTCATGTGTTACCGTAATACTGTCAAAATTTAAATTCCCACCAGATAAAATGTAACAAATATTAATAAAATGTAGTCTTCTTCTTAACATGATTTATACACACACACACGCACACGCACAGACATATATATATTTAGTCTTGAACTGCATTTTTGAACTAGTAGGCCTACTTTGCATGTAGTTGTCAGTTGTTTAGACAGATCGCGCAATGTTAATAATGCCTTGTATTAGGCTCCACTTCCGGTAGATACGCCTCTATATAACACTGTATATAACTTCTATATGTTTCAAGGATTGAATTTTTAATGTTGTAAATTGTGATGTTCCTTATGTTATTCGTATCATCAAATTATGAGTTTATAAACGATCAAATAATTCCCGTTTTGTGTCGTTGTCTTCTGCCATCTTTTGAGTAACTCCAGTACATTTTACTTTTTTAATCCCCATCTCCCTCTATCACTTTACACACACACACACACACACACACACACACATATATATATATATATATATATATATATATATATATATATATATATATATATATATATATATATATATATATAACCGAATACAGGGTTGGTATAGAGGAATAAAATTCCGATAATCAAAACCACTATTTTTCAAAATGTGCTCAATACAAAGTAGAGCGAATAATAATTATTTAAAAATTATAACAAAAGCACGTTACAACATCACTAGAAAAATAGCCATTTTGTTTCAACACTTCTGGTGTCTTGTCAAGGGATGGTGTTGATTGCAAAATAAAGAGTTTTGAAAAATTCAAAGCCTACCGCCTATAGGGGGAACATTATTACGTAAGTTATGATGTCAAATCAAAATACCAGTATATAACATATAGCTTAGAATAAGACATGAAAATATCAGTATAATTTCCCCGATTCTTCTTTGAATAAATTTGTAATATTTTAATCTTAATCCATGGTAATATTTAAAATTTAATATTCGTAATTTTTATTCTTTAACTGCATAGTAAATTAAAAGTTAATTAGTTATACTGATTTACAATCTAATCTAACATTAATATTAAAGGATTAATAAATTGTATCTAAGGTCCGTTGACAAGTTATTTGAATTATCATATACTTGTAGTTTGATTGGTCATCATTGCTTACGTAATAATGCTCCCCCTACTGGGGGGTGTACTTTCTAAAATTCTTTATTTTGCAATCACTTGACAAGACACCAGAAATGTTGAAACAAAATGGCTATTTTTGTAGTGATTTTATAACATACTTGTGTTATAATATATATATATATATATATATATATATATATATATATATATAAAATATAAAAGGTTCAGGATATTTATCAGCCCCCCCACACACTTTAAGTTTTCAGGGTTTTTCGCTCAACCCTGGACCGAGATGTCGCAAAACTTTGACTTTGAAAAGTAACCTGAATTTTAACATTTTTGACAATAAAAATTATTGTTCTCGATAACTTTTGAGCACTTTATTGACAAAATTCTGTTCACTTTGACATACGTTAATTTGTATAATTTTACGTTTATATAATTTTTATTGTAATAAGTATTATTTTTTTCTATCTATCTATCTATCTATCTATCTATCTATCTATCTATCTATCTATCTATCTATCTATCTATCTATCCCACTTTTGTGCGTTCATGTCTATATATTACTCTTTGTGTAATTGCTAACTACATGCCCAAGCAGACTACTTTGACAGAAACGGTAGAAAATAGGTGTCATTGTAATTATTTTTTCATATTCATTTATATATATATATATATATATATATATATATATATATATATATATATATATATATAAAATTGAAGAATATTTATTATATATGCCGAAGTACAAAAATGAAGAGAAAGATTTCAAGGTCGGAATTTTCGGACACGTCTGTGCCCTTTTTCAACGAGACGAAAAATAAATAAAGAAGATTCCGGGATTGTTGTTGATTATCATTTTCATTTTTTTTTCTTCTTCTTTTCCTAATACTGTACTTACCTTTCATGTGACGTACTCTTTGTGGGTGAGGAGTATGACGTGTAAAAAAAGAGTTCATGCTGAGTTGGCCAAAACGGTTCCCACTTCGAGTACCCGGTCGTCTTCTTGCGCTGAATGGCGCGTAAGTTGGCGGTAGGGTTCCTGTTCCAGAATAGCCGACAGGGTAAAGAGTTTCTAACTGTTTCATACTGAAAGAAAATAGTAGATATAAATAAGCAATGTAAAACAGGGGGGGTGTATGTGTGTGTGTGTGTTCGTCTGTATTTGTGTATGTGAAAATGTTATGTGTATTTTAGTAAATAATTCTCTTTAATAAATATTTCTTATCATGAAGTCCTTCACATTGCTTTTCATGTTACTAAATATGTTGGCGAAATCATTCTACGGCCTTTTTGCCGTGTACAATATATAGGGATAGATAGATAGATAGATAGATAGATAGATAGATAGATAGATAGATAGATAGAGTGAGAGAGAGAGAGAGAGTGAGAGTCCTCATTTTTAGAATGTGATGGCAAAGAGTAAATATTAGTAAACATTGCTCTATTGTTCTTTTTCTATACATATTGAGTCAAAACAATGCTGCAGAATAAATCAGCCGAAAACGTCATGGTAACAGATTAAGAAACACGATGAATGTATTTGAGAAATTCTTGGATTGATGATGGGTATAAAAAGTTTCCCAATATTTTTATATATAATATTTTTTACTATCTATTGAAATGTCTTAGGATTTATGAAATCAATTGTTCATGTTTGTCGAATTCGAAATAATCATCTATCATTAAAGAGGTCAGTCTACTGATCATTACGATACAAACAAGTAACAACAGCAAAATGATTGCAGGCATCAGTATATTTACCTCGTAAACAGTGTAATGTTAATAAGATTTAATAAGAATGAAGAGATTAACTTTTCCATATGGAAAATAATTGTTTATTCACTTCTGGACACCATCAAATTAACGTTGAAATGTGTGATGAATATGTGGACCATGTTAGTAACATCTGATAATAATAGGAGACTAAATTTTCCATATGTAAAATAATTTAATAACTTTTGTTGCCCCGAATTACAAAGGACTCATTCTAATCTAAATCAAATAAATAACTAAATGTTGTTTGTTCATACCTTATATACAGTTCGTATTATTCCAATGTTTCCGGAAAATATATACCAAAAATATCTGGCACAACTAAACACTCTCGTGAAATCCCGACATGAACACAAAATTTGACGAACAAAAATGGACTCAAACATTTTGGCATAAAATTTTTCATCAAACTGAGAAGTCAACAAAAGATGTGAACACCAAGAAGATCAAACAAACAAGCAACAAATGGTGAGTCACTGCCTTCTCTTATTCTCTTATTGCTCTGTCTCTTTGTCTATCAAATCATTTTCCCCGTCTACCAAACCATAAAAAAGACATATCACTAGAAACGCAAATGCAGCAGGTTAGCCTTAAAATTTTACACAATCATAAGCACCCTACCACCCGACGTAGTTACAAATTTACCTTCATCTATCTTGCAGTCTACAGATTACGAGTAATTAAAGCAATCTGTCCTTATGAAAAGAACTAAACCAGGACTTTCAGAGAAGCTGATGAAAAACAACCACTATAAGTAGTCATCCGTCAATTTATCACCAGAACATGCTGGCCATATCTACGCCTATAGTAGCGGGCGTGGAAAGTGCTAGGCCCAAATTTATTCGGGGTTGTTTTAACAATTAGTGCCAGTTATAGCTGCTCGAATAGAATTGAAAAAAGTGACAAAATAGTACTTTTAGGGCAAAAAACAAAATAGTAAAATACCCGTGGCTCAACGACCTTTCCACCCAAATCAGATGTCAAAACTCTGCGGGACGGACAAGGACATGTAAACCATGGTGTAAATGGAAACAAAAATAAACATAACGTAAAATATCACAAAATTCTCGTCCCACCTCCCTCAACCCTAATAGTTGGAAAAATTAGTTGAGTTGATAACACTAGGTCCATCAGGTCTGCCACTTTTAAAAGTTAATCACTAAAAGTTGACAAAGTCTCTTTTTTTATAAAAAATACTTCAAAGAAAATAATTCTCTAAGTAGGAGTAAAAATCTTCTGCTGTAAATATGTCCTCTGCTGCTCCCACTGATTTTAATGGGAGTAAAAATCTTCTGCTTCTCCCACTGATTCAACCAATTCAAAATCCCAATCTCATACACGTGTTGCTATTTCATATAAAATGCATGCTAATAGCCGAATGTCCCGATCCTTATCTTTGCAATTATCTAAGTATAAAAACTCACAGTTTGCAACAGACAAGTCTTCATCCAAAATCCTACAAAGATATATACAGTCTTTGAAAAGATTCTATCAAGTATCGTTCTGTTCCGTACCGTGGGTATAAAACATTCATCCCCAAATCATTGAGTTCCTGCGGCAAAGTATGGCTTAGGGTTTATCCAGTCTGAAAACCCTTAGAAGCACTCCATACAGAACCCTACAAAGTTCTGACAGGGTCAAGTAAAAATTTAATGTTTGATCTGAACAATGAATGCCATACACGGGTATCAATTGATAGATTAAAACCTTATATCGAGACTACTAAAGATAAATAAATCACAATAAAATAGATAAAGCAAAGAAAAATGATTTCATAGCTGACGAAAAAAAAATTATACAACAGTCAACAAGAATGTCGATGATAATAATAATAATAATAATAATAATAATAGTGAAAATAATAAAACTAAGGGAAGAGGGAAAATTGATTCATTTCGTTTTATGCCAGAAGTTCTGAAAAAATAATATTAACATTCTCTGGCAACTTTTCCACGACTCCATCAATATTAAAGTTGAACTGTGGGATGAATATGTGAATCATGTAATGTTATGTTAGTAACATCTGATAAGAATACAAGACTAAGTTTTCCACGCGTAAAATAATCGTTTGTTCACTTCTAGACTCCGTCAAATTCACGTCGGCTGTGGAGTGTATGTTGTTTACGATGACTTTCTTTGAACGTTTGATAATTCTTCTCGCCAGGATGTGAGGGACATTGCCTTCACTCACATTGGTCGGATGTTTATGCAACTTTCTTTAATCCAGTTGTCATATATATGTATATCCCTAGTTCTGCAGATCTATGTCGGGACACCCAACAACATTATTTGTGGCCTGATTCTGCATTTGGTGGTTGTGAGGCAATCTTCGGTGTCAACCTGTGGTAACTACCTCGTTTGACATTCTGATGTGACGACGAGTACAAAGCTTACTTTGGTACCATTTTTTTTTTCTTTTTTTAAGCATTTGACCCCTAGCAAGCCGGGAAGCCACTAGCACGCAAGGGGTTATAGAGGATTTGGAGCGAGAGAAGGAAGGGATGACAGAGGAAAGGATGAGGAGAAGGATAGTGGATAGAAAAAGGCAACTGGAGATGTCGATTGACATTACATTTGAATAGTTGGAGATTATAGCTGTCAGGGAAACAGTAATAGGAAAGGGAGTTCCACAGGCGAGAGGTGCGAGGTATGAAGCTTTTGGAGTAAAAGAGACGGCTACATTTAATAGTTTCAACATTGAAAGGGTGGGAGCGGGATGCCAGCCTCGTAGGACGGTTGAATTCGCGAAGTCTGGGAGCAATTACCATGAAAGTATTTGTAAAAAAGTCAGAGAGAGGCGACGGCACGTCTGTGAGAGAGCGACTGCAGTCGAGATGCCAGATCAGGGCCAATTATTTTGCATATCCGTCTCTGGATCTTATCAAGAACCCCGAAGCAAACAGAAGGGGCTCCAGACCATATATGGCAGCAATACTCCATGCAAGGGCGAATGGTTGATTTGTAGATTTGAAGGATCGATTCCGGGGAGAAAAATGAACTTAGTACATATTGGGGTCACTTTAAATCAAAGGTTCCTGATAGACATTAGATTCGATTCAGATTATATGATATTTCCTGGCGTGGGTCACGTACTATTATAGTATGATTTCTTCTTTTTTTTTTATTCCTTACGATTATTTTTTATCAGTATTTCTTACGCTCATTTTACGCACCAGATGAAAACTATGTAATTGAATATTTTATTAAAAATGTATTGACAACACACTTTCTCTGTTGACTGAACAAGGAACTGCTACACACTACATTCACTTAACTTACAACAAAGATGAACGTATGTAACTTACGTAACGAACTTGTAGTTTCTATATGAATGTTGTTGAATATAAATTATGCTTACTTCCCTATTGTTGCACTTGTTTGATTTTGGTACCTCCGATGTTGGGCTCTTCTTTTTGCTAACGACCATATATTCTGTGTTTTTATAATTGATGTTTAGTCCTTTCTTCTCTCTTTCTTTTATTACCTTCTGTAGGAGTTCCTGTATTTTACTTTTTGTGTCTGCTATCAACACTAGATTTGCAAATCTAATGTTATTAAGAGTGTAGCCGCGAATAGGATTTCTAATTATCTCAGAATCGCCTCATTGTAAAATTTGAATAAGTCTGGTGAGAAGCCACACCCTCGTATTAATAACACCCATTTCTATTATTGCATATTTACTGAATTCATTCTATCCAAATGCAGGTGGTTTACTCCCAGAATAGGTTCTGAGTTATTCTAACATCTTTCCCAAATAAATCAAGCTTTCCTAGCTTCTAACAATTTCTTTTTATTCAAAGGGCATTTTCAGGCGACTTTAACAAAGCTGTTCAGAGAGAACATTATATTGTTTAAAGAGAAACAACAATAGAAACTGATATTTGAAAAATAAACTCTGGAAAACCGATCCAAATAAATCAACGTATAGAGATATCAATATCTGGTCTCAGAAATGTACCAATAATAATAATAACTTATTTTAAGTGCAAATAATAAACTTCAATAATCAGCAATACCCAGGTAAAAGTATTCGCAACGTCGTCTTCAAGTTTGTTTTAGGGAACGAACTCATAACCCTCAGTATACAAAGAACTGATACACCTCTATTAAATGGACTGTTCCAGGAGTAATATAAGCATCTATAGTGTTGGTCTGAGAGGCTTGCTTTCTAACTTCAGACGAACTTGTAAATATCTGTTTGTGTTGTTCTTGTTTAAAATAAACCCTTATACTTTGTAAGTTGCCGGTCTAGTTATTACTTCAGTAACCACTCCGGACAACATTACAAAAAAGGCAGTTCTACTTTCCTTGTATATTTAGTTACATTTTGTTGTCTGATGTTTTTTCGGAAATTTTCTTTTCTCTCAGAAAATAAAACCTGCTGCAACAGTATTTTCACTATTGCCCGAATTAATAACGAAAAAGAAAGAAAAAAATCCAAATCAGATTCCATTACAAAGAAAAATATTTATTTCTAACCACCTAAATTCTTGAGAATAAGATAACCTATTCTCTGAGTAACACAATGTAAAAAAAACATAGCAGAAGACAAACTTAAAAATTACAATGCACAAAAAAACAACAAAAAAGAATACGCCCCCTGCTGTGTCAATGATAACAATAAAAAAAGGGGGAAGAGTCTTAGTTCTACAGTAGACTTTCAGTTTTTTCAAAGTTCAAAAGTTATTATCTTTTTTCTTTTCTTTCTTGTGTAGACAAAGTTCTCTTCTTGGTGACTAAACTCCCTTCTTTCTTAACTTATTTTCCTCCCGTCCGCCTGGATATTGTCTTTCTTTTACGGCCGTAGAAGGTGAAAATTTACTTAAACACGCGCTAAAACACCTTTTGAAAACGCATGTGTTTGCTTCTTCTTCTTCTTCTTCTTCTTCTTCTTCTTCTTCTTCTTCTTCTTCTTCTTCTTCTTCTTAAACGGCTTTAGCTCTAAACTCCACTTATGGACTTCTTTTCAACTTTCTTTTCTGTGGCTTCTTCGAGGGGACTTCTCAAAACTTTCTCTGAAGCGGCAACTTGTCTTCAGCAACTTGTTACCTATGCATCCTTCACTTATGGGCAAACGCTGCCTGCCTTTTCAGCAGGGAGAGAGAAACGAACCTCCGGTTTCTAAGAGATCTTGTTTCCAACTTGCTGCTAAGGTCCAGCCTCAGTTCTTCCTTCCCCTTCAAAGGGGACGGTTCACCTTTGAACCGTCCAATCACAGTCCATTAAAAAAATATATCAGCAGGTTCTTAGGGTCATTAACACAGTGAGTCTCTTTTGTTCTCCCCTGACCTAAAAATTTTCAAATTTTAAATCCATGTAAATTTGTGTCAGAAAGCTGTCGAAACAAACTTATAATGTATGAAGTCCATTTTAAATTAATTGTGGTTTACAGAAGTTTTCATTTCACACACAGTAAGTCCTCGGGTTACGACATTCCCTATCTATGACGATTTGTGATTACAACGCAAACTCCAGTAATCTTGTTTCGACTTATGCCGTTTGCTTCGTACATACCGCGCAAACGGAGGCGGAAGAATTCACTAGGCGGCGGAAGAATACATTGCGCAGCGGAAAAAAAAACGTCGTCATAGGGCGTAGAGTGAGGAAGGCAGCTTGAGTCAGTTCCTGGTTGTATATGGCATTGCATTGTTGTGCATTTGCTCTCTTTCGCTGGCACGCTCCGACTTACACGGAAAATCGTATTACGACGCATCGTAGGAACTTAATTCTGTCGTAAGTCGACCGCCCCCTGTACAGAGTTGAGTCATTATTATACAGGAGAAAGTAATAGAACTACCTTTTTCCTTGGAATCGCTGAAGAATTAGTACGAATTATAGTAACAGTATTTGTAAGATCGTAGTTAACTGTTGGGTGTAAATCGAATGGAGTTGATGTCATCATATCTTGTCTATTTAGGATGTCAACCGAGGTTGTAATATTAGATTGTCAAGTTGTCATATTAGCCGCTGATATTTGTGCGTTTGATGTTGTTGCGTTCTCTTGATACTAAAATGACACATTCAAAACTGATTCTATTAAGCCTGTTTGGGGATAATTAATGAAAGCGCAAAACAAGAAATAACAATAATTAAAGACTTATTATTGTTTGTAGAACGAGCTGAAAGGCAAACAAGTATAAAAGTGAATAAATTTATCATTTGATGAACGATTTCTCACGAAAGTTGGCATGTAGCTGTGGGCTTTCACGTAGAAAGTTTAGCCTTAAGAGAAGTGAAGAATTTTGGATAGACGCTTTGATGTATGTGAATATTGAGGCTATGGTGTGAGGAAATTTGTTAACCTGAGAAAAACTTCCAGAGGTACTGATGTTGGTGATACCATGAGTTGATTGTCACTACTAACACGTCCTGTTATATATTTGCATTTATGGATCAAATCAGGCGTTACGGTAAATAGTTTAAAATCTAAAGACCATTTAAGTGTATTTGTAAAAACTGCTTTTCTTGTTTGACTCTCAGTTTTCGAAGAAAAAGGCGACCGCTAGACGTTTTTCGTGCTTGTAAAATATACAGGAATATATAGGAATTTAATTTGATTTTTAAAGTAAATTACCTATCTCTGTTTAGCAAGAGTCTCTAAGTTGGACAAGATATAATATAAGACACGTGCTCGTGTTGTCGAGTTCTAGGTAATCTTTGCACACACACGCACGCGCACACACAAACACGCACACACAAATATATACATATATATATATATAGAGAGAGAGAGGGGGAATATAGTTGAAATAATTTATGTTCTGATTTGATGTTTCGCAGAGACAGTTTGTAATGAAGGTTAGCGTCAGCGATGCTCATTGAAAGCAGAAAGGGTTCTCTCAGTTGATAATAGAAAACAGTTTAGTTTTGGAGTCGTTAAAATTAACAAACCATCTTCTGCCTTAGTCAGCAACAGACTGAAGATCGTTTTGTCATCAATCGCCAATTTGATTTTATTGGACTGATCAGACTTTCTTTCGAGACAGTAGTAAACAGTTCTGCCATCAGTACAGATACCATGTTGAAAGCTGGTGCCATCAGGAAAGTCGTTAAAAGAAAAAGAAAAACCAAAGTAGGACCAATGGATAGGGGACATCTGCAAAAGGTTCGATGTCATTGTTGTGGCCTTGTTAGGGTCAGGAATAAAGACATAAAGAGAGGAATTGAGTTAAATATATTAACAGAAACAGTAATTCAAACATATACAAACGAGAGTGTTACAGCAAGAATGTTCGGTCCGACTGTCAGAGCTGACTGCTGGAAACTTCCCTCCCTAAAGAATCCATGCGCGCGTGGGTGAAATTGTTATAACAATCATATAGATCATTAGACACATTTAAAGGATTGTAATATGAAAAGTTACCGATTATATTGTTAGGTAAGTATGTATATTTATTTATAATTTTCAAGGGTTTTGAGCGACACACACAAATTTGAGTTTATATATTAGATGTCTGTTGCTTGTTGGTAAGGAGAACAAGAAATAATAATCGTATTCGAATTTAAGTATAACCAAAGACAACGTCATATATATCTTTGTATTAGGATTTGTTATAAAAAAAGTCGAGCAGAGGTTAGGTGAAAAAAAAGAAAGAATCATAGAAGTGGATGACGAGCACTTCAACGTGGTGTAATGGTCAGCAAGCTTGTCTTTGGGTGCTCCATACTTTTGGCCTTGTGCTACGTCTAAGCTGCGCTTAGTAAATCTGGGCACTTCGATGTTGTGTAATGGTTAGCAAACTTGTCTCGCTAGATCAATTACGACTGAGTAGTTCGATCCTCTTTGGGTGCTCTATACTTTTGGCCTTGTGTCACATCTAAGCTAGGCTTTTAAAATCTCCACTATAGAAGTGGGTGACAGGATATTAAAAGTATTAAGTAGTAATAGCAGATTATTTTCAGTACCTCCTCGACGCTTGCAGGTGTCATGTATTCGAATTTGGGTGCGGTTACTTGAGAGAGCGAGAGAGAGAAAGAAAGAGAAAGAAGAGACAGAAAGAATGAGAAAGAGAAAGAGAAAGAGAGGAGATATGTAAAATAACGATAAGAATAAATAAGATAAGAAAAAATATGAAGAAATTCATTTTTTTTGCGAGAAACGTGATCTAAATGAAATAAACTAAACAACTGATAACATGAGATAGACAGTGGGGGGGTCTGAATAGAAAATATTATTTGCCAATTTGTCATATTTGTTAAGGTAAACCCGTCTGTTGATTCGACCTCACCCGCTCCCCCACTCACATAACCTCATTCCCCAGGAATCTGTAATCGTTTACTTTAGTTTTGTGAATTTTGTAAGGGAATGTGGGTGCTGACAACTTGGACCCACAATCTCCGATTAAAAAAGAAATAGGCTGCGAGTTCAGCATCAGTGCCATAACTACCTCTACAGAAATTGAATTTTAAGTATAACATGTGTAGTGCTTTAATAAACATTTTATCAGCAGCAACCCGAGGGCGAACAGGCGAACCCTTAAGTAACTCTCTGTCCTTTTTTTACCCATTTCGAAGAAAAAAAAAAGGGATGTGGACGCATCACACACAGACACACACACACCTACACAGGCAAGTCACCCAAATACATTAACAATTTTCGTTGTGTATTCCATTTATTTTAGGAAAAAAAACGGTTAAACTTTCTTTTCGTTATTTTTGTTAAATAAATTTTATCTTATACTGAAGATCAATTGATCTCTGTTATTTTGTGCATGTGCCCTGTTTCACCACCATTAATTCATGTAAAATATTCTCATAAAGACTTTATAAATTGATTATAAAAGTAGTCAACACACTAAACATGTTTTATGACAAATTTATGAAGTGATTAAAGTTTTAAATGACTGTGAAAACCAAGATATCCGCTCATATTCTTAAACATAAACGAACCATGTTTGTGTCAACGTTAAATGATGATAATCAATTTATTGTAATAGCAATTATGTTACCATCTATCGCAGGTTTTACAAGTACATGAAGAAAATGTTCACTTTCTTGCCTACCAGTTTAAGTTTTAGAAAGAAATATCAGTAAAATTTACCCGGATGTAAAGGTAACTGAAAGAAGAGGCACTAAATTCGTAAGCATTTACATTTTTTTTGTTATTTGTAGCATGGGAGGTTAGATAAAATTTATGAGCCAGAGAGATATATATATAGAGAGATTTTGACATTCTGTTTTTAGTACTTGGGGTGTATTACCACGTTCAAGGACAAGATCCTTGTTTTTTGGCCTCCAGGTTGACCCAACTTGTTTAAGAATCGTTGTCGTGACACGAATTGTTAAGACAATCGCATATGTCGAAAGACAATATCAAATAAGCAGAATAAACAGAACCCCATATCCTCACCGCCCCGTTACGGGATTAGTTTTTCCACTGTTACGTTTTAACGCAACATTAACAAAACAAATAATTCACAAGTAAGGAAACGAAATAAGCCGCTTAATTGCAGACTCGGATGAACGCCATTATTGATTCAATATCACGTTGTAAATTTCAGGCTTCTTCATTTTGTCTTTTCTTTCACTTGATATTCGGTCGATTAATTCTTCTTTTTCAGGGTAGCAACAGATGCATTACAACGGTTTATGGTATGAATTATTTACATTACGGTCTTTATTTCTAGAGCAGCGTGCGCCCAGGTGAACTAATGCATTTTGCCAGAAGTTAACAGAAAAGTAATTTATTATTTTTAGATTTAAAAACATGTTTTTAAAAAGATGGAGTCCCCAAGCCCATGGCTTCCATGTCTAAGTCAAGTCTTTGTCATTTGTTATTTTAAACTGGATGCTAATTTAAAATTTCATGACTAGTTTTTCCTTATTAAAATTTAAAATTCGCCCCAGAGTTTTAGTTATTCTCCCTGAATTTGAAAAAAAAATGGTTGAGAAAAACCGATCTAGAGAAAGATAGACGATTTTTTCCGACATATTATTCAGTTATGGTAATTTTCTAAGTCTAGCTTAGATATGGCACAAGGCCGAAAGTTTTGAAGCACACGGTGGTAATTATTCTAGCTAGTAGAAGCTTGCTAATCATTATATCATGTTGAGTTTGCAAATTGCCTCTCTGATTGTCCAATTACCTCCGGTTGTATGTGTTGATGAGCTTTTTGAAGAACATACTTTCTCTAAGGCACAATAACTGGACATAACACCCACAGCACATTAATGATAAATGGTACTACAGAAATAATTTCCCAAAGATAAAAGGTTGACAGACTAATTTATTGAAAACGAACTACTTTTTATTTTAATATTAACTTAAAAGCTGCCTTATCGGGCGGCATTTAAGCTAACTCCTGCGGGGGGGCTCTTGATTGGGCCTTCATCGCAATAGGTAAGGAGGAGTAGATATGATAGAGAACCATAAACTAGAGAAGAACTCAAAATTGATCGTTGCATTTAAGTATTCCATCAATATTTAAGTTTACCTTTTAAAAGTTCAACGAAGCAGAAGATGGGTAATTGAAAGTTTAAATGAAAAAGCGTGACACACTGACATTGGCATTTAGTAAAAAAGATATCATTTGGTTTTCTTTCTCAAAATTTTTATACCATAAAAATAAAAGCCTCACATGAAAATTAAATCACATTTGGTCTCTTGAAATCTTTGCTGAATGTTTTCTGATTATTACAAACAATTGTAGAATCTGTATAATTAAAAGTTTCCATGAACGGAACCAAAACAAAGCAAAGAGAAATTGTCTTACAAAACACTTTTAATGTGTTTGCTCTTTGCTTAGATTGATTCATTGAAGAGGAAACGATGAGATGTTGTTATTCCATTTCTTGTGGATGCATATTACGATATATACAAGTATATACAGTAAGCATGGCGGATTTTTAAAGATAAGTTTTACTGAAAAGTAATGTTTCCTTGTAGGGAAACGGTTAATATTACCATTACCAATAATCTGTGTTTCACTTTGTCGTTGTGAACATTCTGAAATGATATTACGAAATTTTACTCGACGATAGGCCCTGGTATCTTGATGACTGACAAGGTATTTTTTATTTGCTTTTATTGCAACTTAGGCACAGAGGTTTGGTGGTGCCTGTGGCAAAGTCCTTGATTGTATACCCCTAATAAGACTCAAGTAGGGAGGCTTACTTCAAAACACGGATCCACATTCATATCAGCTTGTGGGACTGTAGGGTGTTGGTATAATGAAGTTTGTTAACTTCATTCTACAAACGCCCTTTCAAATTTCAAAAACTAATTTTTTATTTCACTCTTTGATTGGATTCCCTTCCGATATGAACGCCCGGGGCCGTCGCACACTCTGCCCGCTTCTGTACGGCAGTGTCTCAGTGCCGAAACAGTTGCGGGTCGGAAATATAGAATAAACTTCCAATGAAACTCGAACGCATTTACGTTTTTTTACCTCGGGAAGATTGTCTTAGCACAACAGCTGCATTAATACAAATGTCCCCAGCAGAGATAATAGTAAAAAATTAAAGTAACTAACAATACTCAGTATTCCGTCCCATGCAGTCGTGAACACAAATGTTTAGGTTTAAAATTGTTCTGGTTCTAAGGGGAGGTGCAGGAAGAGAAAATGGTGGTCATCAATCCAACTGGAATGAAGTCAAGATAGTGGAGAACAACACTAGAGGATAAGACGACGGAAAGGATCAACGAACATGTTAGGCACTGGTAACATCCTCAGTAGACCTAGTATAAAGATGAACACCACTTGGAAGCTTCTGATTAAGAAAGGGCACTCAAATATTTCACACACCCCTGTGCAGGTATTACGTTTGAGGCTCTAAAATGACACTTCTGAATTGTCCAAAAGATACGGCCTGGTGTAGTCGGCGGGTTTAGAAAAATTACATTGCTAGTTCAGTGGAAGAAGCCGACAAGCGACGCAGATGAATAAGACTGGAGAATATTAACTAGTATGAAATGGAAGCATGGAAAGCGGCGCGAGAACAGACTATCTATCTATCTATCTATCTATCTATCTATCTATCTATCTATCTATCTACAGGGTGCCCAGTAAAAAACGGTAAATTCAGGAAAAAAAAGTATTTAGCTATCAGGATTCATGCACAAACTGAACAATTATTGTAGATGTCCGAAATGTTTGCCTGAATGTTCAACACAAAGTTGTAGGCGTGGTAAGCAGGAGGCAGTAGCTTTGGAGAGAGTGTCAAAAGGGATTTCATTTCAAGCCTCATTTAAGTTCCACTTCAATGAATCAATATCGACGATATAACGACGACGGTTTACAAGTGAGTTAGGAATATAGATCTAGGCTTTTAGAGGATGGACCAATTAGAGATGATGTATTTTCTCGAAGAATACATTTGCCGCTTTTTTTACTAGGCATCTTATAGTAAGACAGTTAACCCGAAGAAGGCTTTACCGAAATGTTAGGAACATAATAAACAAGATGGGCGTATTAGTCTGAATAGAAAGGTTTATCATATTGAAATATTATATATAATTTCTACTTTTCAAGCAATGTTGATTGTCAAAAGACTTGAAATCTTCAGAAGAATCAACATCTTTCCAATATCTGTTCAGACAAATGAACTTTTGTTTTATAATGATGAAGTTGTCAGTACTACGTTTCAGCTGATCCATTATGTAGCCTTCTTCAAGTGTACAATCGATAAAGAATGAGAAGAGCCTTTTTTTTGATAGAGCTATTTTCTGTTCTCTCGTCTAGTTCTGCAAAAATTACTTATGGAAAAATTCTATAGAATGAATAAAGAATGAAGTCAGTTGTCTGAACAGTTAATGAAATTATTTTGTTGTATTTTTTTCTATTAAAGTAAATTGATATCACAGATTTTACAAGCATAAGAATTGAGAAATGGAAAAGCAAAATCGTTTCAAAATCTAAAATGTAACATAAATCAAGCAGTAAAGATTACTTAAAGACTAACTTTTATTATTGATCAAATGATTTTGTTAAAATAGTCTGTGTTGATAATTGAATTGATTCACTGTGTGCCTTTAGATCTGCAGCCGAATAGAAATATTTATTATTAATTGATTAATTGGTATCTGAAAAGCCAATCACCTTTGGCTCATGTTACTCTATCTCAACAGGTTAGAACAGGAATTAGGATACGTGACACTGTCTCACACGTTGGGCCATCGGCTAGAGCCTTTGGTTGGGGTGGATTTCAGTAGAGCGGCCTTTTTGACGAATGCATTCACCGCAGAGGGTGTGAGAGACTTGTTTAAGACTTGATCTAAGATTAGAACACCAAATAGACCAACCTATGTTCCTGAATTTCCACAGGAACATTATCAATAAATATGTAGCCTGACGATGATAAAAGTCTTTTCTGTCTGAATTTCTGTGTTCTGAGTTATCATTATTTAAGCTATTGGCATTCGCACTGTTGTCTTTATCTTTGTTGTTATTATCCCAACGTTTCGGCCGTTGTGTCCTATGGCCTTCATCCTAAGACCGGAGAGCACAACACCCGAAACGTTGTGATAACAACAATAAAGATGAGGACAATAGCCCCACTGTAAATAGTATAAATAAAAATATTTATTTTTTAGAAATAATCCCCATTTCACTTAATTCATTGATGAATATCTATCACCCAGATCAAACATTATACAATGAAAAATTCAGATTAAGATTCAGCTAATAAGTACGTATCAGTTACGGACTTATTGATCCACTTGTCTCTCGCTGGTTTCTCTCTCTCTGTGTGTGTGTGTGTGTGTGTGTGTGTGTGTGTGTGTGTGTGTGTGTGTGTGTGTGTGTGTTTCATAAAAAAGGTGAGGTTAGTTGGTTGTTAGTAACCAATGGCAACAATAATATGAGCATATAAAACATTGAAAATGAATAACAAAAAGAATACTTATAGATTATAAACATAAGAGTAAGAGTAAAAGTACTCAACTCTTATGTAATATTATCCCTCCTATATGGAAGTGAATGCTGGACAACTTGAGGTAACAGAGATGTAGTGCTACGGAAGGAGGCAGAGAATACCATATGAACAACGAGGCCATTCCAATGAAACAAAACGGACAGTTGAAGTGAGGAAAGAAGGCTTTGAGAATTGGACACACAGGAGACATGTTAAAAGCAAGCGGGAAACAGCGAGTAACAAGTTTGTGTAAATGGATTGCAGAACAGGGATTCACCTAGTGAATAGCAGAACAAGGTTTTGAGAAAGATAAAGACAAAATTTATTAAGATCTACGACGGACGGGAAATTGTGGAGCGTCATGATCGCTTATGTCCTTAAGGGACATGGCACATAAAGAAGAATTAATAGTATGTTTTTTTCAAAAAAGTATTGTCAATTCTTGTTAATATTTATCACGTATTTCTCACATTATTTCTCTTTTTCGCTTAGTTACAATATGTATTTCTATAAAGTACTGTCAATTATTAAGAAACATTTTCCATTTGTTTTTGCATTTTTCTACGCCCATAGACTTAGTAACATCAACGAGAAATGTATTTTTCATTTTCAAATTCGGTATCATCTGATACTGAATAGACGGTGAACGTAAGAATGGCACAGGTAAGAATGGCACCAGTAAAAATAGTACAAGTGAAAAATAGGAAAGATTTTTTTTTATTAGGTTTCATTCAAAACCAACTTTTGCCAATAGTATATATTTCAATAAACTTATTTTTTCCTATTTTTCCACTTGTGCCATTTTTATCAGTGCCATTATTATCTGTGTCATTATGACACTTGCATGATAGGTGACCATCAGGTGCTTACCTGTCACACAAGTGTAAAACGTCTACACTTAAAGACATGCATCCTTTCTTTCATCATCTTTTTAAGCAACCCACTGCTAGATTTGAAATCATATATACTTTCCTTTACCCATATTGTTAAGCAAGCGGCTAGTACATTTGAATACATATATACATATTTACTTTCTCCCGGACTCTTTTTGACTCCCTCTCTCTTTCTCTGTCTCTCTGTCTCTCTCTCTCTCAGTCTTTCTCTCTCTCTTTCTCTCGTATGCGCAAATACTTTTACATTTGAACTTCAACTTTCACCTTATCCTTCTGTATTATTATATTGCATTATACAAAGATTTATTTTGTATTTATTAACACTATGAATTTTCCTTTTAATCATTACATAAGGCCAATATACACCCCAAACAATAATAGATATATGGTAGCAAAAGACGTTGTCTTAACCTCCATAAATCCTCCATATTTCAAAATGAACTACAAATTCCTTGTCTAAGTTGAAAACAAATTATTTACCTTCAGTAAGTATTTTTTGTTTCTTTGTATTTTTATTTTATTTTCTAAAGATGTAAGATATTAAACATACAGCATTTTCGAATATTTCCATCCACTGTGCCTTGTTTGTAATTTAGCTTCACCTCAGAAAAATAGAAAATTCTTATTTCAAACCAGAAAAAATGTTTTCTTTTATTTGATCAAGGAGTGCTCATAAAATCACAGTTGTAATTCAAAGTTGGTTGTTTGTGCATATGACAATGAATGAAGGTCGATTTTGACAAGTCGGGAACAACAGGATGAACTATTTTCATTTTTCTCAAAAAAATAATACCTTTGTTGCTTATATATATATATATATATATATATAGAGAGAGAGAGAGAGAGAGAGAGAAAGAGAGAGGAGAAACGAGAGAAGGAGAGAGGGGAAGCGAGAGAGGGAAAGAGATGATGGATATATGAGCGGTGTCGACAATACGAAAACACTTGCATTTTGGTAGATTTTCTTTTCCAAACATTGTTCTGAAAATATTCTTCTCGACCATATTACAATTTAATCAACACAAAACCTGAATTCAAATCAGCTATTTGCTGCAGAAAGTGGACCAATTTAAAAAAAAGTGCTAAAAGTCTTCTCTAATTTGTATAAAATTTTCAAATTAATCAACTTCAATTGCATAATAGATAATTTCATGGAAATTTGTGATTATATTTTTCTCAAAAACCTCAGACAAGACCAGAATTAATTTAGTTTTTTCATCCATTTCTTTACTACACATGGTGCTTTGTCGGTAGCACTCATTTCCATATATTTAGAAACTTCGATTTTAAGGGAGCAGTATTTTTAGCGGGCGTAAATAATAGGCTTGACTTATACGACAATAGAATACTTAGCTACTTTAAGTTCTGTGTTGTTACTCCTGAGCTATACATGCAAATTCGGCGCTTCAATGTCGCTATAAGTATTTTGTATACCCTATTTTTTAAGTTATTGTTAGCTGATTCTTTTGTGTTTGTCTCTCGGTCTGAGTCAAAATAATAACAATGTATTTTCTTTCTTCTTTCAAACAATAGCTGAACGATTCTTCACCCGAATCTCAAACAAAGAATGCCTGGCTGTGACATAAAAGCTGGTTTGAGAAGCTAACCCTGTGTATTCAGTTCGGCGTCCACAAAACGGTTTTGGCTTTCTTCTCTTGTTTAATGAGAAATTCGACAGGCTGTCCTGAGTAGTCAGCCAGCGATTAACGATCAAAAGTTTCATATAGATTGAAAGAGCTTGAAACATTTTATAATCTTTTCTCATTATTGTTAATGTACGTATATCACAATGAAAGGTAAACAATGTAATATTGCAGGTCAAGACGAATATGGACATGAAGAAGCCCAGGAGAAGAAACGACAAACCACATTGAGAGATTCAGGATACTGCAAAACATATCCAGGTGCCGACTGCGGGAGCGATCACTTCCAAGTTATATGTAACCTTAGAATAAAACTACGGAAACTGAAGAGGCCTAAGGCAGCACCAAAACTACAATATGACAAATTCTTGAACGACCCGAATCTGAAGGAGAAATATATGAACAGTGTGAAAAGCAGATACAATGGGTAAAATGCAAGTCGAAGTGGGACACACTAAGAGAAGCTTTTCAGCAAAGGAGATAATCCCAAATATATATGAAGAAGAACAAATGAATGGGTAACAGATGAGATTTATAAAATAAAAAAATAATTAGAATAATTTATTAAGTTTTAAATCTTTTAAAATTCTGTATTAATTTGAAAAAAAGAGACAAAAACCTGGCAGCTGCTCTTGAAGAGAACCTCTAATCAGTGTTTAACTAGGGAAAGAAATGGCTTGTAAATTTTAGCGCCTCTAGAATAAAACTGCTTTCATTTAACCACCAGAGAGAACCTTTTCTGCCTGCTGTCAGTATAGCTAATGCTAAATCTAGGTGAGCAACGCTCTACACCTTATTAGCCTCACGTTTTCCGCTGACATGAAATGGATCGACTGCATCGAATCAATACCTGTGTAAGGAAAGTTGGGCCACTGTGTCGTGCCAGAAAAATTTCTCGTTAGAATCCATCTTGCACATTTACAAATCTACCATTCGTCTGTGCATTGAATACTGCTGCCATATCTGGACTGGTGCTCCTGCTGTGTATCTCGAGATTATTGACAAAAAAGGATCTGTAATGTAATCGATCCTGACCTGGCATCTCAACTTCAGTCACTTTCTCACCGACGTGGCTTCCTCTGTCTTTTCTATATATTTTTTCATGGCAACTGCTCCGATGACTTTTTTCCCTGGTGCTCCGAATACATGAATTTAAGCGTGCGACCAAATTGGCATCTAGGTCCCATCCTTTTACTGTTGAAATAGCGAAATGGAACTGCCACTTCTACTCCAACAGTTTCTTTTCTCGCACTTACCACCCGTGGAACTTTCGGTTTCCTTACTTCCCTAGAATCTTCAAAAATTTAAATGCAACGTCAATCGCCATCTTCTGTTGTCATGAACCCCGTTCATCTTTTGTACTTTTCTCAGTCCTCCCTATTCTCAATCTTTTCTTTCACTTTCACTCCATGTAACTTTCTGCATATTAGTAGCAATACCGCCTTGCTTGAGGTGAAATGATAAAAAAAAAACAACGCCATAACACGGAACATAAAATATAGAACACTACATAATGAAAATAAGGAACAAATACAGGGGAATGCTTCAACGAAACTGTGCAGAAATAGAAAGAATGAGCATCACAAATAAAGTAGATATGCATAAAAAATAAGAGAACTAATAGGACAAAAGACATGCTCCTCAAAAGAATGCATAAAATCCAAAGACGGAACGATGATATTAAGGACAGAAAAATACTTCAGAGATGGAACAAATATATTGGGAAACTCTTCCACGACGATAGAGAACAACCGGAAAATATACAGAAATATCGACGGACGGGAAATATTAAAATCCGAAGTGCAAGCTGCACTGGCTAAACTGAACAGAATTAAAGCGGCAGGGCCAGACGGAATTGTATTAAGGATGCTAGCAGTCGTATATGATTTCGATATAGACAAGAAAGAAGAAGGTCGCTCGTAGAAAGACATTCTGCTTAGCGTTTTTATTGTTCTGAATTAATTTTATCCTTTAGAATCCATAACACCAGCGGGATATACATTAAAATAAGTACCAACAAAGAAAAACGATACGCAAGGTATAAAATACATTTTTTTTTTAAATTGAAAAATCTTTCTTGGAGCTTTTAATTTAATTTCAAGCTAATAGATTAAATTTAATATTTCCAATAAGTGAAATACTTTGCTGTATTTCAAACCGAATTTAAATTGATTAGAATAAGTTTTTTTTTATTATCATTAAAAATGCTAAAATCCTCCATATTATCAAAAGTTTTTTTTTAATAAAATATACTTTTCTGAAGCATTATTTGATGTAAAGTTTAATTAATCTGATTTTAAACAAATATTATTTATTTTTAGTTTAAAATATCGCAGAAAAACAATTTTAATACGGAGGTGGGAGTTTTTATGAAGTGTTGACATATCTCGATAGACTCATGCTTGGGATTTTTTTCCTCAGGTTAATATAACTGCAACACTTACTTGACGAATATAACGTGAACACCTTTCTTATTTAAGTAATCTTAAAAGATTTAAATATTCGAAGCAATCTAATATTTTATTAAATTTTACATACTTTGGCTTTATAGTCTAAGTTACGAAGGCACTTAATGAAGAAATGTTAGAAAATTACCAATAAATTTTAAATTTATTATAGTTACCGATCTTATTTTCAGATAATGTCGCGTTTCGACATCCGTATTTATAAAAGTCATCACATTTATATACGCAAAAATATTAGGGTCGTTGAATTGTAGTAAGCTTTTCCATTTATCATTACTAAATACAGTCTTAATTTAATAACACTATCGCTACAAATTAATACAGAATTTTAAAAGATTTAAAACTTTATAAATTATTCTAATTAAAATTTTAAAAAGATTGCATTTTTTATTTTATGATTCAGATAAGAGTTTCTGTAACTGGGGGTTTTGTTTGGCCAAAAACATTTCATGATTTAAATACTCCGAGGACTTGTCCTTATAATTTATGTAAAAATTAAGCTCTAAATAAAATAATTTCTCAAAATTTCATGAAAGTCCCACTTTCATGAAATTTCGAAAAATTATTTTAACAAATGTAAAAAAAAAAAAAAATTACGAAAAAATAAAGAACCACGTCAAAAATAATTCATTTATGAATAAATCTTAAATTTTTTGTTAAAATCCGGCAATTATCTGATTTTTACAAGAATTTCCAAAAAACGCGCTAAAATTTGTTTAAAAAATACTTATTCATGGTCACCCGCTGACATAAGAAAAACAAAGTTTCTAACCAAAATTTCGAAGGTTTTACATAAGAACAAAAACATAATTAAATAATTAAAAAAAATCAAAGATAACAAAGATAAAATTTTGTTTCTATTAAGTTTGAGACATTTGGAGGTTCATCTATTAAAACCTTCTTGCTCGTATAAAGACTTAGTATTTTCATTGTTCTGTATTAAATTTGCTTTACTATTTAAAATCCATAACGCTAGTGGTATACATTTTAAAACGATCTTGTAATATATGTTATTGACATATATATTATACATATTTAAAATAGCTTTGTTGAAACGAGGAAGAGTTTTTGTCATTTTGAGTTTTTTATTCACTGAACCAAAGTTGATTTCAGTTTAACAAAAACTCTGCTAATATTCATACTAAATCGAAATCAATCAGTAATTGATCAGTTATTGATTACTCATCTGACTGGAACAATTTTTTGCAGTTCGTGATTCACACCAGAAAATTTCCATCATGAATCTTTGATCGAAAAAAAAAATGATCTGTGATGACCTCACTATGTACTAGGTTCACAATAAGAAATATCAAAGTAAATTTTGTACGCAGTATCACCTCATAGCATCAAAAGACCTACAGGGGGCGCCAACGTAAACTGGAAGTGAACCCAGGTGAACTTAGAATATGTAGACATTAAACAACCGGTTGACAGGAAGTTATATAAACGCAAGACCAACTTAGACGATAGAATTCCTCGAATATTCGTCAGAAGATCGAGCGTTCGAAAAACAAAAAAAAAAAAAACGTCCGAAATCTCATACCCTTGCTTGGAAAACGTTAATTTGACGGAGCCCAGAAATGAATAAACAATTATTTTACGTATGAAAAAAAAATTGTCCCCTATTCTTATCAGATTTTATGAAGATAACATTACTTGTTTCATATATTCATCACACAGTTCCATGTTAATTTCACAGAGTCCAGTAGAGAATAAACAATTATTTTGCGCATGGGGTATTTAATCTGCTATTCTTATCAGATGTTACTAAAATAAAGTTACCCTTTCAAACCAGAAATGTTCCTTCCTATTTAAATACAACTTACCTCAGTAGTTACAAATTGTACCTCAGTCTCCTGAACTACCATTCCTATTCTTTTACAACCAACGTAAACAAAAAACTATTGCATTTTGTTTTTAATTTCATTATTGAAGGTACTGTTGTGGCTTGCAGAAGTAGAACATGTAGCAGAACATGTAGCAGAACATGTAGCAGAAATCGCATTATAGATGCTCAGTGTGAATTTCAGTTCTTCGGAATTTGATTTCGTCCAATATTGATCGATAGTTTCCGCAAATTCTTTTTGTTTCCTTATCTATAACTAAAACATCGCAAAGCATCAGTATGGATGTTCAAATGAATGAAGTCTCTCATGGCACACTTCAGACAACAACAAAAGCTGCGTCAATTACGTGAGAGCGCACACATACACTACAGTCAAAATGTTTTGGATCAACCCCGCATTTCTTTAAAAAGAAAACACTTTAAAATGAGATATTTTTGTATTTTTTAAGTAAAAAATAAAATTTCAATTACAGTTTATTTGCTTTTATTATTTTTCAGTCTTTTTCCAAGCTCCTCTTACTACCAGAAAGTTTAAATTTGGATTCGTCTGTCCACAATACATTTTGCTAAATTATAAATATTTTGCATGAGAAACATTATATTTTGTTTTCACCGTTAACCCCTCATTAGACTATTTGAAATTACCAGAAGGGCTGGAGATTTGATTCGGATCAAGGGAATCATGAAAAAAAGAATATCATTCGATTTTACAATGACATGCTACATCATCTGGTTTACCCATAATTGGAAAAAATCACCTTTCAACAAGACAACTTATTTTAACTCATGTCAAAATTACCTCGAGTCAAAAAAAAAAAAGTAACATGGCGAGGGTGGGAAGCAGAAATGTATTTATACGTTTCCCATTCTTTAATGTCACGTTCCTTCAAGTCATAGGAAAGTCATGGCTCTCCACACGTTCCTTTTCTTTGTCATCTGCGAACTAGCATGTATTCTTGGGAACGATAGCAGAATGGTTTCCCATTGCCTTTTTGGAATTCAGTATTTTCCTTTTAATAGACTGGTTGCTACCAAAAGTTAAGAGAACCCAGTCTGCATTAATATTTGACCCATAGTTGTTGGGAAGAAGAGTTAGATTTATGTCTTTCTCAACAACAAAAGTGAATGCAAAAAACTAGGCTAGGATTTGAACTCGGCTCGGCGAGTTCGTGTTCTGTACAGATATCCGATAGGCTATCAACACATCCACATCCAATAACATCTCGTTATTGTGTAGTAACCTGTGATGGAAGACTTTATTCTTCTGTCGGGATAATAAAAGCAATATATCTATCATTTGGTCAATTGATGATTAAGCCGGACAGTTGGAAAAATACTTGGATTTTTGATTAAATCTACATAATACTAAAACCCTAATTTGTATGTATGTATGCATGTATGTATGCCTGTTCCCGAGATACAGCTGAAACGATACATAATACCCTAATAAATTTAGGAGCATACTGTACCTTGAACTCCTGCCGAGTTTAATTAAAATTAAACAAGGGGTTCCTTGAACTAGGGCCGATTTTCTGTTTGTACGGCATTTTTAATAGGAAATTCAGTAATACAACATATATTCACTACATTATATTAAAACTTTCTTTATAAACAACTACTAGACAGGTAAAGAGGCTTGATTTGATAGTAAATAAAGAAATAAAGAAATGCACGCTGGTTGGCTGCCGTTATGTATTTCGAATTAAATGCGAGGAAGAAACAAGTATATATAATAAAAAATATACTAATTATTTTGAAAAGGACTACATCTGTTTTAATTTTGTATTCAAAGTATATTTTATAAAAGAAATTTCTTTTTTAATGTAAAATAAACCATATATCTATTGATATCGTAAATTAATTTATTTTCATACTTTAAACTAGGTTATGTTTGCATCAAGGCATTTTTAGTGCTTTTTACACCAAATTTTACTTACTAGACCACCATAATTTTATTTACTAGACTACCATAAAACCGTTGGCATTCTTTTAAATGCAGTATAGAATATAGAACTGATTTCCAAATTAGTTTATTATATTTACTGTTCAGTAGACTACTGTACTGTATAAACATTTAGTTATAAATTAGAAATGTTACAACTGCTGCAAAAGTGGCATGGGAGTATCTGGGAGTAATCTCCGTATTAAGAGAGAGGTTTATTCATTCTAAGGAAAATTAGTGTAAAGGAAATTTGAATCTGGGCTGCCGATTCTATGTAACGTTAACCGTTGGGCAAATCCTGTATTACTAACCTTTTATTTAAAAACCCTCTTACAATTTGAAGACAACAGTCATTCATTCAGAAAGCGCTCGCAGATCAATTTATTGTATTGAACGTCTCTCCATAGTTACGTAAATATATTTTTCACATAACCTTTGATAAAATGTTGCACGTTTTAGAATACCTTTAAAGAAATAGGCGATAAGGTTTTCATGCTTAATAGAAAGATGCCAGAACAAAACCCACTGGCCATTTTCGGGTTACTTTTAATCTGTTATTACTGCTGTGTGTGGAGATATGTCGAAATGGTTGTTGGTAGGAAATGTGTTCATTAAAAAACATTTGGGGAAGTTATGAATTGAAAAAGAAATATGGGAAGATGTTACTCACATTAGATAGTTTGAATTGAAATGAATGTCAATAAGGAAACTTTGTTCTAAGAATGATCCAGATGATACCAAAATAAGCTTTCCACTCACACTGTCACGCCAGAGCGTCAAAGAAGTTAGGTGAATCAGCGGGTTGTCCTGGAAGGTTCACCTCCTTGCCACTAGATGCAGATTCGCGCCTCGCACAGGATGTAAATGGCTGCATCTGATATGTAAACAGGTGATCAATCCAGTAGTGCTTACGATGCACACACGTGGAGTAACCGGATGACAGAGAGATATATAAGAGCCCCGCTCGAAAAAGAAAAGACAGTGTCATAAATCCGAGAGAGAAAAAATCTACATTTAGTGACCTCCCCCAACCATACGCAGCCCTTATGCTGATATTAATTGACAAAGTCCAGAGGTGAATTAACATCAATTTTACGGATGAGAAATTTGGTGTCGTATTACTCTTAGTGTGTACAATTAAGATAACATTAGTAACACTTCGAAATGATTCCACAGAATAATTCTCAGTCATTGATGATTACTTTTAACCGATACCGTAGATTTTAGAAGCATACGAATAATTTCCAGGTGTAATGTTTTGTGGACGTTCGTGCTTTTGTAAAGATGGCGGTTTCTTGGTTGGTATTAACATATAAACCTTCTCAAAGGGAATGTAGCAAGAATTTCGAGATATTTGCTTCTCTCGTGAACGAAATAACATGAAAAGAAAAACTTTTTTCTGTTCTGTTTCCATGCTTAACCACTGTAATATCTATGAACTGGCATTGATTCGTTTTCTATAGATTTGTAGGTTATTTAAAGCCAGAAAATATTTTTCGATTCTAAGATTTTTTTGATATGATAATGATTTGCTGACGCAAGCCATACTAATTAACCCATAGCTGGAGGGAAAAGAGGTGGATTCATAACTAATCAGAATTTGATAAACAAGAAATTATAACGTGGATATAAAGTATGGGATCAATTCTATATGATATTACCAGGCTTCGGTCGCTGGCTATTGCTTCGCAAAGTAAGATATATTCACTACTTGAAATCTTTGAAACAAAAATTTTAAATGACCATTTCATTCATAAATTGGCTTGTTATTGTTAAAGAAAGTTTTACAAATAGATGACAACTTGTTGAAGGCCAAGTAAAATGCAAATTACTCTTTTTGAGTAATTTCACGTCTATTTATCATCTCTCAGTTGCGTCTCTGTCTTTGGGCAGAGTTCACTCAGGGGTGACTCCGTCAAAGGATAGAGTCGCAACTGAGAAAAATTATACTGGCGGTCCTGGGGAACAGTTGCCCGAGGCCGTGCCTTCTTATTGCACTAGAGAGAAGGATCGGTGCACGCACCGAGGCCAGCGCAACCGACGGTTGCGAGGGCTGAGGGGAATTTTTGTCCCGGTCGTACGCGCTCCCACCTAAAAATAGACTTTGTGTCACACCTCGTCCTAGTGGGGGGACAGAGTAAATACCGTGTGTAAAAGTGGAGCTGGGTCTTTTTAATCTCAGAATTCGTGAGAGAATTGAGCTTCAATTTCGCATTTATTCATATAGATTCCATGATAAAGCTTAATTAGCTATTATGTTTCTCTAACTCTTCAAATGTTTTTTTTTTATTGGCGATAACAAGGATTTATGGTACTAGTCTTACTAATTAACCTATAGCTGGGGGGGAGAAGAGAAGGATTCATACATTTCCCAAGGGTATTTGCGCGTAAGCGAATATAATGAACCCAACTGGAATTGAAACTCGGCATTCCTATTAACAATTCTGAGCCAATATCCATTACACCACCCGCACATCCAAGCTTATAGCACCTGGTATTCCCAAGCGGTCATCCATCAAATTACTGACCAGGCTCGACATTTCTTAACAAAAATTTCAAGAGCCAAAAAAAAAAAAAAAATATATAAAAGGAAGTTCTCACTTCAGTGCATCCTACTTATTAAAAGCAGTTTATGTTGTATTAATTGCAATATAAACTAGGGTTTTGTATAGCTACCTTTTGTTTGGATAACAGCTTCAACATGATAAGGCAAGTCGGCTATGAGGTCCTGATAATATTCTGCTAAAATCCCAGTAGTACAGATGACCTCCATAGGAGCCACACATGATTTTGCATTGACTGGTTGTTTATCTGCAACTTATTCTTCAAGTAATCCTACAAATTTTCAATGGGATTGAGATCAGGACTGTTGCCTGGCCATTTCAAAGTAATCACCTTGAACCTCCGATATTCTTGCACTTTCTTTACTTTGTGACATAGTGCACCGTCATGCATAAATGAGCTGCAACCATGTATGCAAATCTGGTGGATCTCTACTTTATCCTGCAGCAGATCCAGATAATTTTCACCATTCATCGTTATTCCAAAATCCAGGAAATATTTAACCAGCTGTTCCAAAAAATCATCTGATGTTTCATAGTTTGTTGCGTATATTTTTCATCATATTCTTTCGCGGCATAATCTTTGGGGCATAATGTTGATTCATAGCAAACTGTTGCAGTGGAGATTCATCAGAAAACATAACGTCTCTCCATTGCTCATCTGTCCAATGTTCATGCCTTTTTGGTGAATGCTGAGTGCTTCTTTTTTATTTACACAGTCAATTTTGATTTGTAGGATCTTAGTTGAAATCCATTGAGTAAACTACAAGAAATATCCCCAAGACTTAAATTTGTAACTCTGAGGAGCAGAACAGCTTGAATCTTTTGGCGTGAACTTGTCGATGACTTAGAAACAATGAATTTGATAGGATCATCTCCAGGGGTTGTTTTTCTGGGACGTCCACTTTCCTGTGAATTCGAATAAGAGCCAACCGGGTTCGTACATGTCGCGGTATCATTATGAACGACCGTCTTGCCACAACCCAATTTGACATAGATTTCAATTCCTCAGTACCCTCTCCATCTCGAAAGCACACTGGTATGCTTATATAGTATTTCTGGACAAATGTTTTGAACTGATTCAGTTTTTCTTACCAAATCGCGAAATGAAAGTTGTTTTGAATGGCCACCCTTCTAAATCTTTTTGCATTAATGCAGGTTTTCCCCGAGGCTCTATACTTGAACATACGCTATTCTTAATTTTCACAAATGAACTTCCTGATGTCACCAGTTCTCAGCTCGCTATCTATGCTAATGATACAATTATCTAATCCTGTCTTAATAGTAAGTATAATCAGTTAGATAAGGTCAAATTGACAGCTGATCACAAAATGGTCGACAATCTGTTGTTAAATGGAGCAAGGGGTGACTTGCTAATTTTAACTCCTCCAAAATGAAACTGCTATCTTTAAATCATCTGAGACAACCCTTTTTTTACCTTCCCTCAGCATGGCTGATGCTAACCTTAAAAAGAGTGTCTCATTGAGCCTCGTTCTCAGACTAACGCTCATATGAGTTGCAAAGAGTATATTGCTAAGTCTACAGCTAGGAAAGTTGGTTCACTGTGCCGAGGTAGACAATTTTTTTCGTCAAAATCTATATTACATATTTATAAGATTACCATTCGTCCTTGCTATCCAAAGAAGTATCTGCAATGCTATTGGTCCAGACCTGGGATCACAGCTTCACTTTCCTACCGACGTAATGCAGCTGATGTGTGACTTTTCTATAAATATTTTCATTGTAATTATTCAGATGAACTTTCCTCTATGATACCTTGATTGTATAAATTTAAGCGCAGTACTAGATTGGTGGCAAGGTTTCATTCTTTTACAGGTGAAATGGCTGCTAGATGCAACCATAAGTTCTAGGCTAACAGCTTCTTCAATCGCACTTCTTGTTTGTGGAAGTCGGCATGACTGAAGCAACAGCACTCAGTTAAGTGATAAGTTCCTTCACATTATATATATATACATACATTCATACAAAATATATATATATATATATATATATATATATATATATATATATATATATATATATATATATATATCAAATTTAGGAGCAAACGTATTAAATATATTTAACTAAAAAGGTATCACACGATATTTGAAAACAATGAAACCGAAATAGGACGAACAGTAAAACTTTTGAAAGTCAAAGATATTGAGATATAAGTAAATTTATATATATATTTAAATATGTGCTGGAAACCAGCTAAATAGTCCTAAATATAGAAAAAAAAAGCAAATCATTAACAAAGTATTTTGTTGGTCTTTAAGTGAACGTTATATATATATATAAGTGAACATTGAAGTCAAAATTTAGAGGCGACAGCCTGTCGCCTCTTAGTGTTGACTTCAATGTTCACTTTTATATTTACACACGCTCTATCTCTGATATTGAGCCCTTTATTCCATAAATATAGCACACCTTAAGACTATATTTCTTCTCACACACACACACACACACACACACACACACACACATATATATATATATATATATATATATATATATATATATATATATATAGAGAGAGAGAGAGAGAGAGAGAGAGAAACAAAGAGAGAAACAGACAGACAGAAATAGATAAATAGAAACTTCTTGCTTCCCTGTCAACTTTGATCTTCAAAAATTGAAATGTAATGTCAATCATTATCTTCTGTTTTCTTAATTCTTGTTTCTTTATTGTCTTAAGAGTACATTTTCTCATATTCTCTGACACACAGTAACACCGTGCGTCTCAGTGGTTTTATTGCTATGTTTGGAGGGAAAAAAATGTTATAAGACCATTTGCGATCTTTGCATTTCAGAAGGTGACGATTTTTTTGCCTATTTTTAACGTATAAAACTTACTGGAAACTATACTTTAAAACAACTTCACAGCTTTCGAAATAGCAAAAAATTGTTTAACACTTGAGAATGATGTAGTATTTACCTGCGTTTTTTGTTTTTTAACAATTTTTATTTAAAAAAAACCGTTTTCTACTACCTTTAGTTTTAAAAAGGAGTCATGAAGTTCAGGTTGATGTCTAAAAATAGTGAATTGTTTTTTAATGTCCCTTTAGGACGTAGGTGATTATGGCTGTCTATGTCTTTCTTCTTATCTGAGAATTGCATTGCATTCTTAGGAAATGTAGTGAAGTGGTTTCCTGCTACATTTTTAACGGTTTTGAATGCAGGTAGTTAAAAAGAGCAACATTAAATAACGTTTCGGATGTAAATTTAGACTTAACATTAAATAAAACTCTGTTTTCATTTGTTTTCATTTTCAAATGTGGACATTTCGTAACGCATATGGTAAAAACATCGTAAACAATACAGAATAGTTATCTCAAAACTTTATAACCTTCATGTTTGCATATACAGTAACTTCCAGGCGTCTAAAGATACTGAAAGAGTTCTCAGCACCGACTTCTGGTTGTTAAATATGGTGTGTCTTGAAAATATCGGTAATCATATTAGTCTCCGAGCAAACAATCTATTTGGGCCGTAAACGCATCAATAATGAAAAAATAAATCAATGAAAGTTAACAAAAGAGTCAAGTGAGTCTGCCATATTTTTTGTTAGTCCAAACAGTTGATAACAGAAATTCCAAAACGGGATTACCAATTATAAAACGTCAACCATATTCTGGATACTAATGTAACTTGTAGAATGTCTATAAAAGTTTAATTTTCAATTTTATTTCCTTTGTAAGCAAACATATCGTCATTTCCAACTTGCTTTGATTGGGTTTGATTGGGTTATTCATTTCGTACTTTTTGAACGAAGCATTTAATAAATAAATCCAATTCCCTTTTTTTATCATTTTGAGGAAAAGAGCACATGTAATTAACAACGTGACATTTACAAGTCTCTACTATAAAAAAATACAGAACTATATATATATATATATATATATATATATATATATATATATATATATATATATATATATATATATATTAAGTTGCAAGAGTTTTTATGTACCAAAATTGTTGGTTCTTTTTCCGTTGTTTATTGTTAGGAAAGCACTTTAGGCAAGCAGTTTTTGTCATAAAGTGCTCGATATCAAAACGTAATGATAGAGCGTTCTTAGAATTAATGTGGAGGTACTTATCACTTAACTTTGAAGTCGGCATGACTGAAACAACAGCACTCAGTTAAGTGATAAGTTCCTTCACATTATATATATATATATATATACATACATTCATATATACATATATATATATATATATATATATATATATATATATATATATATATATATATATATATATATATATATATATATATAAATTTAGAGCAAACGTATTAAATATATTTAACTAAAAAGGTATCACACGATATTTGAAAATAATGAAACCAAAATAGGACGAACAGTAATACGTTTTGAAAGTCAAAGATATTGAGATATAAATAAATTTATATATATATATATATATATATATATATATATATATATATATATATATATATATATATATATTTAAATATGTGCTGGAAACCAGCTAAATAGTCCTAAATATAGAAAAATAAAAGCAAATCATTAACAAAGTATTTTGTTGGTCTTTAAGTGGACGTTATATATATATATATATATATATATATATATATATATATATATATATATATAAGTGAACATTGAAGTCAAAATTTAGAGGCGACAGCCTGACGCCTCTTAGTGTTGACTTCAATGTTCACTTTTATATATTTACACACGCTCTATCTTGAGCACTTTATTCCATAAATATAGCACACCTTAAGACTATATTTCTTCACACACACACACACACACACACACACACACATATATATATATATATATATATATATATATATAGAGAGAGAGAGAGAGAGAGAGAGAGAAACAGACAGACAGAAATAGATAAATAGAAATATTGTTTTAAGTTATGCTATATTTATTGGTTAAAGTTTTCAGTATGATGGATATAGCTTATGTAAATGTAAAAGTGTACATTGAAGACAACACCCAGCCTGCCTGAAGATTGCGTCTAAGCATGAAACACTGTGCTAAAAACCAACCCTACCAATACCAAGGCTGCTAAAGAGGAGAACACACAAAAAATAAAGTAATAAAAAGTCAAACACCACCTAAAATAAAAATCTATAGTGCTCAACATCTCTAGAAACTAAACTAAGACAGAGCAGTAAGACAAAAAAAAAACGAAAAATCGTTCAGGAACACCCATCTGAAACTCCGACTTCGAGTCTCAAGTTGAAGCGGTTTTTAGACGATATATATATATATATATATATATATATATATATAAAAGAATTGTGTGTGTTTGTGTAATCAGCAGAGTACATTATACTACGGAGATAAGCAATTAGAACATTTGTGCACACTTACCCGCTCCCTAAAAAGATTCCAATATCAAATCCCCTGTTAATATTTTATGGTGCTATGTGCAGCAAAGTTCTGTTAACCTATAATCCTGTATATGCGCTCAGAAACATATACCTGACAATTTGCAATACTTTCTAATCTAATTACTAAGTTTAAATGAACTCATAAAAATGTCTAAAGAGAGAATTTCATTTCTTACCTGTGTATATCAAAGTTCATGGATCCTGTTACTTCAAAACTTATTTTTATGTTATTTTGTTCTTTATTTCGAAAAGCAGAGACTGCCGTTGTCCATTTCCTGCACTGGATGAAGAGTTGATTGGAGCGTAAATATTAATTCTGTCAAATTCTCTTACGATGGAGATTGATAGATCTTTCTTTTTATGTAGACAATTTGAGAAGACAACGAATGCTTATAATTAGTGCCATTTAATGAGAAAACAATATAAAGGCTTATTGAATAAAACTGAATGGATAGCTGTTTTGAACTCACTACTAGTGAGATTTTCTCCAAAGAAAACCTGGTCAAATTTGAGCAACCGCGATTTGTCTTAGAAAGCGCCCCAGCTGGTGCACAATTACTGTTTGATGAACATGCTGTTACCGGCGTACCATTTGCTTGATCTGTGGATGAGTGTGTGCGTCGTTAAGTCGAAAACAGAAGTGGACAGCCGCGTAAAGCTACAGAAGTGGCAGAGGTGTGACGGATTTTCTATTGTTGTTGTTGCGTTGACGTTGCTAGGGGAGCTGTTGGTGGAGGAGCAAGTAGAGAATTTGCCTTGTTTGTTGGTGGGTATGGAGAGAACGGAGTAGAGGTGAGTAAACATCATTTAATGAGGCGTAACTTAAGCAGAGATCTTTGCTCCTTCATTCAATCTCTCATGGCCCGAGTTTCCTTTGACATTTTTAGTAATCTCACCCCACCTCCATATTATCTCATTTCAGTTTAATACCTGAAACAACTATAAATTTGCTCCCAGTGTCAGCATTTGGTGATTGAGTCCCAGGAGAAATGCGTCTTTTGAATATTAATTTTTAAGACGAGGTAGAATCTCTTTGGTCGCTGCACAATCTTCCTATTGTCTTTAATTTGTATATTCAAATAATTTTAGATCGCTGTATGATAAATATCTATATCTCCATGCTTTTCTTATCTATCCTAACGCCAGCTTGTTTGTTTCTTTCAGTATGTTCATATCTATTTATCTGTCTTTTCTTGTATGTCTCAACCTGTTCTGTTATCATATATCAAGCTAATGCAGTGGTTAACGAACTTATCTCAGTTTTCACTGATAATATGTTCGATTCTAAGTAGGCGCCAAACTTAAGTAATTCATCCATGCCTTTCTTTTTGAGTTAAGTTTTTTCTCCAGGTTATAGTTTCATCGTCGCCCATCTTATCCTGTTCAGATCTTTTTTAACAAAATATCAGCAACTGATCAGACACTGATCGATTAATCATACAGGTTATGTCTCTGTACATATTGAAATTGTTTTATATCTCAGTCTTCCTCCTCTAATTATTTTTCCTTTAAAATAACATATTACTTATTCTTCTCTATCCCCCTGCTCTCACTCTCTTTCGGCTTATTTGGATTTTCACGTCTGTTATATGTTAAAATCTTTTTGGCGCCAAAGCGACAGAAAATGTCTTTTCATCTTTCACTTTTTTCTTCATCTATTGCATTATTGTTTTTAACCTTCTTTTTGATCTTTGCCGATATATTTTTTTATTTCCATCGCCTAACCTATTCATTATTTCGATTTTCTATTTCCTTCTTTTCTTATACAATTCTAAATGTTTCCTTATAATGAAACGAATAATATTACCATTACCTTCTTCATGAGGAACTACTTTTCATTCGCTTTCGAAGCTTTTCTCTCTTTATTAAAAAAAAAAATCATTGACGTACATTTTTCTTTCTATCGAAACATCCTCGATGGTATTTTTAAACTCAATGCACAGTAACCTTAAAAGCTACCACACGTCATTCCATAAGAAAGAGGAAGAAAGTTAGAAAATAGAAAGAAAAAAAATATAAAGTAAAAAAAAATGAAAGAGAACGATCAGAAGGAAAAGAAAAAATGTAAAGAAAAAAGATATACTCTAGGATAGTTGGCAATTCTAGTTTAAACATGGATCAATCACAGCCGACGGGTTTCCTTCACAGGTAATCATCCAACTGCATCAAACCAAGGTAATTACCTGAGCGCCTGTTTAAAACGCAGGTGTAAACTTCTGTGAAGTCTCGATATCCGGCATTACTTCCGACGTTCGATCTCAAAACCCTGCCAACAACTAATCATTTCCACCTTTAACACAACTTTATGTCTAGCTCCATGTTACTTAGTAGGATATATATATATATATATATATATATATATATATATATATATATATATATATATATATATATATATATATATATATATATATATATATATATATATATATATAAAATAAGATACGTTATTTAGTAAGACATATATGTTACTTTGTTATATATATATATACATAATTCTCAAGCAAAATAAAGTGGAACGCAGGTTCGAATCCTATCGGAGGCTGCATTTTTCTTTAATATGTATTCTCGAATATTCAGGCCGTAGATGAAATTAAATACTGTTTAGAGTGTATATATATATATATATAAGCATGTTTCATTAAATAATATAGACATATTATATCTATGTATTTTCTTTCTAGTTCTCTAATTATCTTGATGTTATGTTGAAATTCACCAAGGAATGCGCCGTATTTTTTGTTAACCCAAGTACTTTAAATCTTCTCCAAGATCATCCTCAGGGGTGAATTGCGAAGACAAGTTTAGTGTAATTGTAATCATTGCGATAGTGAGTTAGCCTAACGTGCCTGTTTCAATTGTGCGTGTATATATATATATATATATATATATATATATATATATATATATATTTTATTTCCAGTGCCCGTCCACACAATCATAAAGATATGTAAATTAATTACTAACCACAGTTTCTTTTCTTTCAATAACATTCTACAAACAAAAACTCGGTTTAGCCATGGGGTCTCCTATCAGTTGTGTTCTCGCTTTTTTCTTTCTTGAATTCTTAGAACCCACTTAACAGCTAAGATATAAGATATTTTATTCTCAAGATGCTAAACCTTTTAACGTAAAAGATAAACTCAATAAAGTTGAACCAACCATCGAATTCACACGCGAATTTGAAACAAATAACTCTCTACCTTTCCACGATATCCTATTAATACGTAACGATAATAAATTAGAATTTCAAGTTTACCGTAAACCTACTAACAAAAATGATCTTATCAATTTCTATCCCCATCATAACTGGAGAATAAAATCTGGAATAAGTATAGGATTTTACCTTAGACCCCTTAGGATATGTAGTCCTGAATACATTAGTGAAGAAGAGGATTATATTGAGAAGACATTCAAACTTCTACAATACCCACACCATTTCATCTTAATCGCTAAAAAACGAGCTCACAAAATCCATAAAACCAAACAAACAATTACTTCCAACAAAAATTATACAAAATTCATAATCCTATCCTCCAACAACTAAATTCGCAAATGAATTAGTCATCCATAATAGAAGGATTATTACAACCACTGTCAAAACTATTGGAGATATAATCATGATGAAAAATAAAATAAAAAATAATTCAAATGCCGGAGTTTATCAAATCAAATGTCTACAGGGCAATGACATGCATTGGGGAGACAAAAGAGATTTGCGTTTAGATAAACATTCAAATTCTCTTGACTTACATCGCAACGACGTAGGACATAACTTTAATTTCACCAATCAAAAAGGACATAACCTTTTAAAGAGAAAATATTATAAAAAATATATTTATACCAACATTACCAACTATTAACACACGTTTAAAAACTACATTACATCACCATTTTCTACAGATTCATGAATAATGAGTCTATCTCTTCTGAATATATATATATATATATATATATATATATATATATATATATATATATATATATATATATACAGGTATAGGATTGGTGTATACGGAATAAATTCCAATAACCAATAAATATTATTCTTAAAAGAGTGCTCAATACAGAGTAGAGCAAATATAATTATTTATTCGAAAATTATAAAATAAATATGTTATAAAATCACTACAAAAATAGCCATTTTGTTTCAACACTTCTGGTGTCTTATCAAGTGATGGTGTTGAATGTAGAATAAAAGGTTTTAAAAGGTTCAAATCAATCAATTCCTCGCTAATGGAAAATCAATCAATTCCTCGCTAATGGAAACGCTGTTACATAAGCTGGAATGACCAATCAAAATACGATAATTCAAAAAACTTGACAAAGAACTAAAGTTATCTGTCTATATTTCTGAGATGAGGTATTATGTACATTATTTACATTATTCGGACTATTGTCCTCATCTTTGTCGTCATATTTATTACAACGTTTCGGCCGTTGTACGCTCCGGCTTTCTTCAGGTGGTTGGAATGTCGAACTGAACCCTTTATTTCACTCACTGGGGTAGACTGTTCTAGTTCCACGTACCATGTTTAATGGATATCATTTATCAGAGTCAAGTTATCTCCTGTTAATTTCCCTCTGAAATTTCTCCACCGCCTTAACCGGGTATTAAACTGACACTCTTTGGGTCGTGTCACTGGATCTAACTAACGCCTTTATCCACTGAGGACATGGCACAATTTGAAAATTAGAAATTAAAAATTACCCAAATGGGTAATTTAATTTGTAATTTCAAATTTTATCGTATAATTTAATATTTATTAGTTAGAATAAATTCTATTTTAGTCTAACCCCAACATTAAAGCATTAAATAATTATTATAACCTTAGTTCGTTGTCAAGTTTTTTGAATTCTCGTATACTTTGTATTTGGATTGGTCATTCCAGCTTATGTAACAGCGTTTCCCCTTACGAGGGGTGGTTAATTGAAACCTTTTAAAACCTTTTATTCTGCATTCAACATCATCATTTGTTAAGACACCAGAAGTGTTGAAACAAAATGGCTATTTTTGTAGTGATTTTGTAACATATTTATGTTATAAATTTCGAATAAATACTTATATATATATATATATACGCACGAGATATATTTTAATGAAAAATTAAACCCAACAAAAATTTTCAAAACATCCTGCAGCGTCTCACTAACTTTACACACTTGAGCATCCACAATGTTGTCTTACACTTATTTGAATTTTATCTGTTACTTCGTAACACGTGACACACATACAATTAAAACATCCTACTGCATCTCACTAACTTTTACATACTTTAGCTTCCAGAATCTTTGCAACACATATTTGAATATTATCTGTTACTCCATTGCATTTACACACACACACACACACACACACACATATATATATATATATATATATATATATATATAATAAACATTGAAGTCAACACTCAGAGGCGACAGACTGTTTTATGCTAAACGCAATCATCAGGTAGCCTGATGATTGCGTTTAGCATGAAACAGTCTGTCACCTCTGAGTGTTGTCTTCAATATTCACTTTTATATTTGCATAAGCTCTATCTCTGATTTTGAGCACTTTATTCCATGAATAGACCATACATTAAACTATATTTCTTTCTTATTGTTGTGACCAAGTAAATGGTTAAATACACCAGAAGAGTATTACGCGACTAGAAAGAGTTTATCGAGTGAACTAGCACTCGATCTATTCACTGTTAGTATTTAACAGCCCCGCCCCCACGAAGGATGTATGTGACACAAGGCAGAGTTTAGCGTGGGTTCTCCGAGCCCGTATACTTGGCGAAAAATATTCCCCTCTGAAGCCGCATAAACGGATTCTGGGACTGTCTACCTCTCGGACGAGGCTTTGTCGCAGGGCAAAGTCTCGTCCGAGTCCCTCTCTGTCGAAGCAGAGAGTTCGACAGCAATGAACAATCTATTCGACTGTTATATTTAACAGTCTCCCCACAAGGAATGTATGTGGCACAAGGCCGAGTTTAACGTGGGTTTCTCCGAGCCCGTAGCCTCGGCCAAAAATATTCCCTTTGAATCCGACTAGACGGGTTTAGGGCCTGTCTACTTCCCCGGACAAAAATTTGCCCTGCGGCAAAGCCTCGTCCGAGTTCCTCTCTGCCGAGGCAGAGAGTTTGACAGTTGAACAATCTGTGCGACTGTTCCCCGAAGCCTTCTGTCCTACTAATCTTATAGTAGACGGAAGAGTCTAACATAGACTCTTTAGAGGGAGGACACCACAACCCCTCCCTTTTCAGCCTGACTCTGTATGGAGTCTTTTTTTATAACTACCACCCAATAATTTTTATTCAATCCTTTTTCACAAAAAAAGAAAAAAAATCAGAAACAACCACTTTAAAAAATCTATATACAGGAATTACATTTACAATTTTTTTTTAATGATAATAATTTTCCAATAATTCAATCCGTATTGTGCTTTTCTGGTAATTCAAAGTTCATTTTCTTGTGCTGGCATATTCTTTATTGCCGTTGCCCTATCTGGGTCGTCCCGTTTTTTGTCTTCCGTCTTTGGCAATTATTTGCCCCAAGTACTTAATCCTCTCTAAAAAAACTCACACTTCCCGTCTTTTAATTTGAATCCGTAATCTTGGATTCTCCTGAACACCTGCCAAACATGCGATTTGTGTTCCTCGATGTTCATTCATTAGGACAAAATGGAGATAGGCCACCGCAAAATCCAGAACATTTAACATCGTGTCCATGACCTGTTGAAAAATAGAAGGGGCGACCTTAACCCCGAACGGAAGTCTTAAAAATTTGTATAAACCCTTGTAGGTGTTTATGCAAAGGAGTTTCGAGCATTCCTCGTCCACGGGTATTTGTAGATATACGTCGCTTAAGTCGATCTTAGAGAAATATTTTCCTCTACTAAGCTTAGCGAATATCTCCTCTGGACTTGGAAGGGGATAATGGTGATCTTTTAGGGCGCTGTTCAGCCCTGCAGAGAAGTCAGCACATACACGAATTTCTTTGCTCTTTTTCTTAATATAAACTGTAGGAGATGTCCATCGACTATATTCACCCTTTACCAGAACTCCCATTTCCTCAACTCAATTCAATTCTTCATCAATTTGATTTAACAAGGCAAATGTAACGTTACGTTTTTTTCTTAAAAACTGGATTAACGTCTGGCTTTAACTCAAACTTAGCAGACATTTTTGTGCATTTTCCTAGTCCTCCACTGAAAACGTCGGGAATTTGTTTTTTAAGTTCACCTTTCAACTTTTCTGCTTCGTCAGTCACATTTTCGACTTTTTGACATAATGTGTTAATAGACATATCCCAAAGTTGAAACTGTTCTAACCAATCAGTCCGGAACAGATTACTCGTATTCTTTATAATATACGCCTTTAGTTTTTAAGTTTTACCTTTAAATGACATGTTCGTTATAAGTTCGCCGATAACCTTCATAGGATCGCCAGTTACGCTATTCGGTTTGTTCTTAACAAAGTCGGCTTACCCAGTTTTTTCTATGTTGGATAATTAATTATAGATAAGTCTGAACTCGAATCAAGCTGTAACCTTATATTTTTGTTAAATATTTGAACTTTAACATATTTCCTGATGTCACGACTTTCTGGTTCATCAGACTTGGTAATTTTCACAACACTTTTCTTTGTTGTTTTGAAAGAATGCGTTATCGCTGCCCTGCAGTGGAAACTTTTGTGTCTCAACTTATCGCAATTAAAACATTTTTTTATGGTTAAAAGGACAATCACTCTACCACTGTAAATGACCACACTCGAAACATGGCCTTGAAGGTAAAGCAACATTATTCTTTGGTTGGTGTACTTTTTAAATTTTTCTTTGGCGTATTTCTTTAATGTGATTCACGCCACTCTGTTCGATGTTTTTCGAATCCTCTCTGACGCTCACGAAACGTTGGCAATCTTCGGCAACTTGCTGTAAAGTAACGCCGTTTTCAAGCTTGTTGAGTACCCTACAACGTATTTCGGAGTCTTTAACTGAAATCAAACCCTGGACAAAAATCAAGCATTTAAAATTACTGACGCTTAACTCTGCCAATTTGAAGTCATCGCAGTGTTTATTGACTTCTTAGCGGGTGAGATTCATGCATTTCCAACGCTTGTGGAACAGTGACGTTTTTGGACTGAAGAATTCTGTCAATGATAGAACCGCCTCTATAAATTTCAAATCTCTGGTTTTCTTACGCAAAATATAGTTAACAAACTTAATATATTCTACTGTGCGTAATTTCCCGAGGAGTAGGCGAACCGTTTTATGGCCAGCCCAATTTGCACAATCCGTATTGCATAAATCCTCGTAACGTTTAAAGTATGAAGTGAATGTAATTTCTTCTTCAGGTGCAAACGTGAAGTTTTCCATAGTGCTCCATATAGCGTTTTGAAAGAATGCGTTATCGCTGCCCTGATTTTGTTTTTTTTATGGACATATACAAGTGCCTTTGCTCATTCTGAGTTTAAAGGAGCATTGCTTCCAGTTTCTGTTGTCTAACCTGAATTTCTAGATGCGATTCCTAAAATTTCCCCTGGTATTCTGCTTGTTCTAGTTAGAATTTCTCTTGTCTTTCTTGATATTTTTGTTCCAACAGCAAATGTTGTTCCTGTTGGTGTTTCTGTCTTTCTTGATATTTCTGTTTCAACAGTATTTGTTGTTCCTGTTAGTGTTTCAACAACTCTAGCATTACACTTTTAAATTTGTCCATTTTACTGCGTAAAATTAAGAAAGGGGGGATTTTTTTTCTCTTTACCCTCTGAAATGAGTCAGTTAACTGAGAAATTTAAAAGCGGGAGAGGGGATAATTTTTTACTTCCCAACCACTGAATTGAACTTGTAGAAATCCTCTTGTTTTGAAGAGTTTCTTTTTTTTCACTGTCAATGTTGTAATTAACACCGGAGACCCTTTTGTCGTAGGGTTGGCGTAGAATTCCTTTCTTCACCACTGTTGTAGACACTGGCAAAAAAAGTTCGTTTCTTCGAATCCTTCGTCGCCAAGATGTTGTGACCAAGTAAATGGTCAAGTACAAAAGAAGAGTATTACGCGACTAGAAAGAGTGTATCGAATGAACTAGCACTCGATCTATTCACTGTTCCCTGAAGCTTCTGTCCTAATAATCTTATAGTAGGCGGAAGAGTCTAACATGGAATTTTTAGAAGGAAGATACCACACACACACACACACACACACACACATATATATATATATATATATATATATATATATATATATATATATATATATATATACTAGGTTTAGCATTCGTTGCGAGTATTTATATTTGTTGACTGGTGTTCAAACTCCAACTACACCACCCATCCCAAGATAGTCACTTCAGCTTTGCTTGGACCTTTCACCGCCACACACTCCTACCCTAACTACAACCCATCATATTTGGCCATTGAAGATGTATCTTAGAGTCGCCTGTAATTTTCACTAACCCACCACTGAAATCAAGTCGGCGTGGGTACGTCCATAAAAGAAAAAAATGTTCAACTCAAAGATTGGAAATAAACCTGTGAAGATTCTTTTGCAAGTTAGAAAGCCTCGTGTCATGAAGTTTTTGTTATTATTGTATTTTTTGTTTTTCTTTTGTTGGTTTTGTCTCCGAAGTTTATATTTATCGTTCCTTCTCTGTCATTATTGTCTCTTCTCCATTGCTATTTAAAGTTTGCTATTTGCTGCTTCCGATTATTTGAATCTTGTCTCGATAGTGAGGATGATTAGTCCTAAAAGGCCAAAATGGCAGCCAATGTCCAAAACGACCTCCAGTTTGCCGTTAAATGGGGCAAAAGATGGCTTAAATTAACTTCTCTCCATTAATCTTTCGAAAGATCACTCTGTTTTCCATCAGCATGGCTGATGCTATCCTCCAGGAAATTGACTCGTTGCGCCTTCTCGGGCTAAGGTTCTCTGCTGATATGAAGTAGAAAAACTATATTGAATCCATTGCTAGGTCAGATCCTAAGAAAGTCGGTTCACTGTGCCAGTCGACATCTCTCTCCAGAATCTATCTTGCATATCTATGCCAACCATTCGTCCATGCTTATTGATAAAATCCAAAGAAGAATCAGCAATATTATTGGTCCTGATCAAGGCGGCTATGCTTCAGTCATTTACCCACCGCTGTAAGGTTGCCTCTCTGTATCTTTTCTATAATTACTTTCATGTTAATTGTTCGCATGAACCTTTCCCTGTAGTACCTAGACTTTTTGATTTTATGTGCAGCACTAGACTGGTGTTGAGATCTCATCAATTTACAGTTGAGCCGGCCAAGAGATGTAGCCGTAACTTCTATGCCAACAGTTTCTTTTCTCGCACTTGTGGTTTGTGAAACTTCCTTCCGGCTTTATGGTTTGCAGCCAACTTTAATGTACAAAAATTTAAATGCAATGTTAATCGCTATCTACTGTCCTCTTGACTGATCTTTTCTCTTTCTACTCATTACTAATGTTGTTTCTGTTTCTAATTCTGTAACCCCTTGCGTGCTAGTGGCTGTAATGTCTTGCTTGGGGTAATACCGATTAAATATATATCTATATATATGAACTTTTATCCTCTGTCTGTCTGTTTGTTATCGAACTTCTCCTAAAGTTTTGGAGACCCCCATAAACATATATTTGTTGCAACTACATTACGCAGGGTACTTGGATAAGTATATTTCATTTTGACCAAAGGGGATCTCTTATTTGTTGCGACAATTCAATGTTTTCCAATGAACTTTTTTTCCCTTTGATTTAAATTAATTTTAAATATGAACAAAGGAATGACTCCAATCCAAAATATGGAAGAAGAAATCCAGAAGATAGAGGTCACATTGACAAGATCATTGAGTAATATTGAAATGCATGATTTTTCTCCACAAATTATAACAATGATATAAAATCAGTCATCATTTTCTTACAAAAAAAAATGTGACACACCGCAAGGCTCGGGTAATTCGGCTAGCATGCATATATATATATATATATATATATATATATATATATGACGCATTTAATAAATTTTTCGCTTAATATATAGAGTGATTTACTAAATGTAACTTAGATGCGGAAGAAAGAGGAAATAATGGACCACACAGTAAGGATCAAACTCATTACTCAGTCATAATTAATCCACCGAGACAAACTTACTAATCATTACACAACCTCGAAATGCCCATATGTGTGTGTGTGTGTGTGTGTGTATGTGTGTGTGTGTGTGTGTGTGTGTGTGTGTGTGCCAAGGACAGTATGAATAAAGGCAAAAGGAAAACTTATTTTGACGACGCGTAAGGACATTAATTACTTACTTTTGTTTATTAAATATTGAATTATATCACTTCATGTCTTCCATAATTTGCCTGACTTTTCACTTAACCTGATGAATATTTATTCGCGTTCCTATACTTAAAATCTTTGAAAAAACCAATAACATTTTGCTTTTGTATATGTATCCTTGTTACAAAATATTTGCATTGAGAATGTTCCTCAGAGGATGAAAGGCGTCGGCTCAGATAAGTTTTCGTTTTGTCTTTATTCATATATATATATATATATATATATATATATATATATATATATATATAGTTTTACTATATTCAGATATAGATGAGTGCGTTTAAACACACCTATATTTGATAATGAATAAGTGTGTGTTTATGCGACAACATGTACCCAGACACAGAAACACACACACAAACACACACACACATACACGCACGTAACGCACAAATCCCGAACGGGAGAAGATGAATAATTGCAATCGATCAAATTGCTGATCCCAATAAAGCAGGTATTTTATTGATGTTATTTTTCATACTTGATTAGCTGATGCTAAATACAAATGTATAGCAATATAGCGTTTGGTAGAGACATTAAATATTAGGTATCTGTAGATGTATGTTGCCCACATCATAATTAGCCATTTATAGCACAGGGTTAATACAATGAAACACTAAGTCTACCCCAGTCTCATAATGGTTGGTACATTTAGTATAAGAAATGGATATGTAAAAATGTAACCTCTCCTGTGGGAGAAAGGTAATATCTATTTTCAAACAGAGAAAAGAAATACGTCTAGCGTCCGAAGCAGAACAGCACTTTATATTTTCTCTTACAAAATGTCATTAGAAAAAAAAATGAATCCTTTCACCCCAAGCAGGGCAATAAAGTCATTAAAACGCAAGGGGTTTGTGGTATATTCACTCACACCATAAGGTGGGGTAGTGGAATTTTAGGCTTGTTTTCACGAAGATAAAAACAAAAAATAATCGTACAAAATACAGAAAAAGCATAGCAAATTGTATATTAATTTCATACAATTTTATTTATGTGTATTTTTTTACCTTACGATTGTGTTAATGTATATATTATAAAAGAGAGCAATTTGCTCTTGTCATATTACAAATCATATCACAGAGGGAAAAGAATCTTGGGCGAAGACAGATTGAATCTCACGTCTTTTGGTGGGATGTCTGTACTTCCGGCAGGAACAGTCCCTGTTGCATGCTGAGAGTAATTTTATTTTTTTTATTTTTTTTTTATTTAATTTATTTTAAAGTAGGTTTAAATATTATTGTTTTATTTTAATTTATTTATAATTTTCATTATTATTGTTATTATTTTATTTATTTGTAACAATAATAATAATATTCTTACAGGTCACTGGGTGTGAAAGAATAAGAGAAAAAGAAACACATTATTAAGGAGAGAGAACAATAAAAGAACAGGAATAAAGGAAACAAAAGAAAACGATTTACATTGCATTAAATATTTTCAAGATCAAAGTTGACTGGGTAGCAAGAAGCCGGAAGAGAGTTCAAAAAATGAGACATTTGAGAGAAGAAACTGTCATCATAGAACTTACGGTTATATATCAACTGTAAAAAAATGTAGAAAATGCAACCAAGCTGCCAATTTAGTACTGTGCTTCAATTCGTATAGTCATTGTACCAAAAAAGAAAGCTCACCAGAACAATTACGATGTTAATATTTATAGAAAAAGAGCAAGGAAGTTACGTTACGGCAGTGAGAAAATGACTGAAGTCGAGATGTCAGGACAGGACCGATAACATTGCAGATTCTTCGTTGGATTTTATAAGGATCTATAAATATATAAAAGCGCCAGACTAGAAGTGACAGAAATATTCGCCGTATGAACGGATTGTAGACCTATAAATGTGTAAGGTAGATTATGGCGAGAAAAATTGTCTAACACGACACAGTGAACCAACTTTCCTAGCAGTAGATGTAGCAATTGATTCAACAGAATCTTTCTACTTCATGTCAGAAGAAAACGTTAGCTTGAGAAAGCGCATTGAGTCACTCACCTGGAGGTTATCATCATCCATGCTGATGGATGGCAAGAAAGTCTCTAAGACGATTAAAAATGAGTAAATAGTTGTATTATAAGCATAGATATGGAGTTCAAAACTGATGAAAATTAGGAACAACGCAAGTCCAAAGATCGAGCCCTGCGGACGCCCGCATTAATGGGAAATATCTAGAAGAGTAGTTATTCATGTTATGTTTCATTTTGCGATTTGATAAGAAAGCTTGAATTAGATCAAAAATTCGTTCAGAAATGCCACAAGCTTTCAATTATATTTGAATTAAGACTTGATACTTTTATACAGACTATGTTGTATATCTTCTCTTCTATCATCTTTTCTCGGTCGGGTGGCGAAATGTTTTTGGGTATAGAGATGAAAGACATAAACAAAGATAATTTTACTTAACTATTTTATTAATCACGTCGACGTGTACATTTTACTTATCCAGTCGTGATATCTAATTTGAGAACCGTTTCAGACACGAAAGAAAACACGTCTACATTGTTTGACGGTTAATAAACAACTCACTGAAAACATCTATCTATCTATCATCTATCTATCTATCTATCTATCTATCTGAGAGCGTGAGATAGATAGATAGATAGATAGATAGATAGGATAGATAGATAGATATCTCACGCTCGTTCAACCAATCAAAATCGACTTCCTTGTTTTTCTTCCATCTGACCCCTAAGGTCAATCTCATGAAGTCATAGCAGCGATACCATTCCGCCTAAACTATAATTTAACAGATAGTGTAACAGTTATCGGCGCACAAAGTGAATTCAGCGTGCAGGGTTAAATTCTTGCACCATTCTATTTCGTTCATTTCGTGCTAATGTCATTAGAAAAGACATGGATCCTACCCCCTCGTGCTATAGGTTAAATAACAGAGCAGACTGGACTTTTTTGCCTTGATGTGGCAAAAGGAAAAGGGAAAACTAAATTCAAAACAAGCCCGAAGATGAATTGACTCTACCAAATTATCCTGCCCCCGGCGCACAACTGTTGCTATACCCGCACGTCCCTAATGGGTTATGGATTTTGTGACGTGACTTTTACAAGATTTGAAGTTGGGCTCTTCACGAAACAGTGTACAAAACAAAAAATAACCATATTTCTTTTACAAGATCAACAATTACTTTTATACACTAAGCTTGGATGTAGTCAAAGTTAACGTATATTGACAGAGGAAAACAAAAAAGAAAATACATTCTTAATTATATTATTCACATCCATAATTAATGAGTTTGACCCCCCCCCAAAAAAAAATGGAGGCAACGTAAATTATATATAAATATATTGTTTAAAATTTGCTATATTTATGGAGATGAGTGTTCAATATCCAGGAGAGTATTTGTAGATATAAACAGTGTGGACATAGGAATCAATACTGCATAGAGACTACCAGTTTTACGCCTCAAACAATCTTCAGCCTATGATAGGCGTTAAACTGACAGTCACAATGCAGTGTTCAATTCTATGTTCATATTCTGTATTTGCCTTTAATGAAGTTCCTAAAAAAACGGAACGAAACGAAACGTACTGCAAAAATGTCCTATTTTGTCAATTCATCACACACACACACACACACACACACACACACACACATATATATATATATATATATATATATATATATATATAATTGTGCATTTGGGTAGCAATCCTTCTTTTATACAAGTTTCATTAAAGACGACTGACAAGGTATCGCATTGAGCTTTTTTATTCAGTTTTTCTTGTGTTCGTATAAGCGATTTCTTTTCGGGAGTGTGTAAGAACTGTCTGAATGTCCTATATATTCGAGCGCTTTAGGTTATTCTATTAGCCATTATCAAGGATTTTTAAAAAAATTTTAACTGAATATGTAGATATGTATATATGTTTTTAGAGTGATGGGAATGTTTTATTATTTTTCAAACACGATCAGCACATTGTAGCCGTGCTTAATCGTTGATGTTACTGAGTGTCGACTTTTTCTTTTTATATTATTAGTATTTCCATTAGGTTTTATGTGTACAAGGCTATTGTATTTTTCTACAAGTATATTTTCTGCAGATGGAGTTTGGTAGATTTCCGTGTGTGTTTAGATGTGTCCTAATTGAACTATGGTCAGATAGGTGTAACCTGAGTCTTCTTGATAGACATGCAGTCGTATATTTAATATACATATTCATAAATGTTGTTTGATCAGGAACGCAGTTCCTTAAAGAACGTATATTCATAAATTATATTGGTTCTCTGTAATTTGCAGGTGAGTTGTTGTTGACTATAAAGTTGTTTTAATTTATTTTATAGTAGATAATTGATTTAATTTTCTTCTTCTGGTCGATTGCGGTTGTATATTTCTTTATAATGTTTCTAAGGGAAAATTCATCCTGCTTATAGTTAACGTCTATTTGGCTTTTATCGAAAATGTTTTTATTTTGAAATATTACATTCCATGGTGGCACAAGATCAAACCGGGGGGGTGGGGGTGGGTCACTGACTATCCTACACCGAGTTCACCTGGTTCACGATCTGCTCATTCATTACAATTTACTCATACACCACAAGAACTCATTCATCGCCTTCAATCCAACATATATCATAATATCGCATATTCATAGGGATCCTTCCTAATGACATGAAAATATATACAATTGTTTTACTGGTTTTTTTTTCATATAAAAATATATAACAATATGACATGAAATGAGATTGGGGGGGGGGATGTACCCAATAACGAAAATAAAATACAATAAAATATTTAAAATAAAATTAAAATATGTGAGTAGGACCCGTCCAACCCACAAGAAAAATAAGAGTGCTCAATGTATTTTGCCGCTAAGTAGAATCAAGCCGCTCAGTCTCTAGGGTCAAGGAAGAGACAAAATCAATTACAGAGTAGAGAATTATCAAAGGATGATCAGGTCAAGATAAAAGGGAGGTGGAAACAAAAAAAAAAAAAACTAGGGAGGTTGGGAATCTTGACATGCATCATAACAAAAGAGAATGCCGGGCGTACGTCAGGAACATCAATTATTCACATTAATTTGGTAAATAAAAGTGTCTAGGTTAACCAGGGGCGGGGTTCAACAGGAAACCACCCACTGTGTTAAAAGGCACCTAAAAAAAAGTCAAGATTGGCCCCGTTTAGACAAACTTGCTGCTTTTACCCGTCTTTCGTTGAAATTTGCCGATAATGGACGCTTTCTGTCAGTTCTGATCTTCCCATTGAGTTGATGCCGAAAGAATACAACCAGATCCTGATGATAATAACGTCCGTATCGCAAGATTCCTTCCATCCGCGTTGTCCACACGGCAAGCAGCGTCAGAAACACCCATTGTCTCAAACCAGAGCACGGGGGCGACATATTATCGCACACGAGATCAATGAATACAAGATGTTCGGGATCGATATGAGCCGTCAACTCGTTGACATGATCCCAGAACGGGCACACCTGAGTACTGTGGTAGAAAGTGTGCGCAGCAGTTTCTTTCAAACCAAGGTCACACCGATGACAGTGGGGCATATCTGCACAGCCCACTTTGAAGCTCACGTCATTGAGAAATAGCGTGTTCCAGGTCAATTGTCAGATAAGCGAAAACTCAGGGATGCTGAGGTAATTCGCCGCTAGCACCCAGCACCAGAAAGAGCGCAACTCTGTCACCAACAAGCCGGGCCGCTCACAGAGTGGGTCCGACGCGACACCCTCCACTAGTTCCCGATACAATGTCCTTCTAGGCTGTGAAAGGTCACTAGACCGCGTAGTAGCACGCAAAGCCTTTCGACTCGTAAAAGAATTCGGACTGTTTCCGGAGCTCATGACGGCATTCAGCATCAAATCTGAGAGGACTGATGGTAAGGCTAGAGAATGCAGCGCTAGCACTCCTCGTCCAGAGCGAATCTTCTGTTAACGCTCGGCGTAAGAAAACCAACTTCGTGGCGTGGCCAAGTCTGGCATTCCCACACCCCCATAACATGGACGTTGGACACAGACTTCTCTGCAGACTTTCGGCTTGCGTCTATCCCACAAGAGGGAGAACAAGCGCTCGATAGCCTTCCTACGTTTCTTGCTGAGAGGAAGTACTAACAACCTGTAAAAGATGAGGAGAAGAGCGTATACGGAGCACATCTCAGTCCTACCCTTTAAGGACACCGCCTTCGGAGACAAGTCCGAACCGCCGCTCTGACCTTTGTAAGTACCTCCAATGAATTCTTCAGCTGGAGACCAGGCCCGAACCACACTTCAAGAATTTTATAGAAAATGTTAATGTTATTGTTTTTTATTTTTTTGTTTAGTGTTGCTATTGGTTAACATAGAAAGAAATAGTCTTATTTGGTGATCTATGAGGTTGTTCTAAAAATCGTTATTAACTAGCATCAGTTTCACGTTGTTGAATTCTTTAAAGAAAAACGAACAAGAGGATTAATTTTCGCGTTTGAGGAAATTTTTATAACGCCTATTTTATATCTAAGAGGACTTTCACACGTGGCAAGAGTTTCTACTTCTGTGACTTTTTTGTATAAAGAAGTAGTGGATGTGTTATTATTAGATTCTACAAGAACGTCCATTATATTTTTTGATTAAGTTCATAGGTAAAGTTAAGGACAGAGTTTTTTTTTCAAATGTAGTCTTGAGATTCTCAATTACATTTTGTCTTCAGTTAAAATAAAAAATATCATCTACAGAGCGGACAGCGTCCTGGGTATGACGATAAACTACATCCGCGTCCTTAGTAAGCCGTAAAACAACCAAACCAAAGCAAATCAAACATAGCGGACATATATTTTAGGTTTAGTAACATTGGAACATATTTTTTCTTACGTATATAAGGCATGAAAAGAAATGGGAGCATTCAAAATAAACAAGCTACCATTTTGAAAAATCGTTAAATAAGCTGTTAATGGGTAAATAACAATTTTATTTTTGTATATATATATTTATATATATTACCTCGTATATTTTTATATGGATTTTGTGTATATATATATATATATACATATATGTGTGTGAAGAAATATAGTCTTAAGGTGTGCTCTATTTATGGGATAAAGTGCTCAATATCAGAGATAGAGCGTGTGTAAAAGTGAACACTGAAGTCAACACTTAGAGGCGACAGTCTGTTTCATGCTGGACGCAATCGTCAGGCCACAAAAATACATAGTATAAATGACAGTGGTCTGACAATTGCGTCTAGCATAAAACAGACTTTTACTATATATTCTTAAATATATATATATATATATAACGATATATATATATATATATATATATATATATATATATATATATATATATATATATATATATATATATATATATAACGATATATAATTCAGTATAATTTTATATATTTCTTTATTTCGAAAAAATATGACAAACTGGAAAGGTTTTTTGTGACACGTTTCATCAGTTTGGATTTCATCGGACTGAGCTTTGATGATGTTGCCACATCTACACATGCGTCTCTCGTTTCATGTGCATGTGTAAAGAACGTGGCAACATCATGAAAAATTAGTCTCAAAAACGGATGAAACGTGTTTAAACTCTTTTAGTTTCCAGTTTATGATAAACAATATGTATGTGTGTGTGTGTGTGTGTGTGTGTGTGTGTGTGTGTGTGTGTGTGTGTGTGTGTGTATACATGATGCGATAGATAAATTGTCGTCTAAATTATGCAGAAATGAAAATAAACACTGATATCACATGTTAACAGATATATTTACCAAAATTACACAAAAATATCTTGAAATAATAAAGAGTAAATGTCTTCAATAAAATCGCCATTGGCTTCAACAACGGCTTCTGGACAATTTTGGAATCCCCTGCAACTCTTCTGGACGGTCTCTTTGTTTAAGTTGGTGAATGCTGTCATAATCCTTGCCTTCAGTTTATCTTTAGTGTTAGAAAGACTTTTGTTGGTTTCTTGCTCAATTGTGCCCCACACATAATAATGAAGGAATTTGCAGTCTGGCCAGATCTAAGGGGTGATGTGGTTGCAGAAATTGTCTGACACACATGACTGGGTACTACTGCTTGTGTGGCATGGTGCAGAGACCTGTTGCTAGACATAGGGTCTTCCAGCAGCCAAACGCTACCTCCTGAAAGCACTCAATGTAGGCCTCCATGTTGAGTCTGAGTAGGAAGATGAATAAAGACATAATGTCGCCTCACTAGTGATCACTCCAAACACCTTCATAATCATCCAACTCTTTCCAAATCCTCAGCACTGTCCTCAGATTGACACCCAAACACTCTGAAATATTTGTACTGGAGATTCTGGTGCAAATGCCAAGCAGTATAGCATGCCATTTCCAAATATCTGACAGTGAATTGTGTCATGTTGCTCTTTTTTTCACAGATGGTGCCCAATTAACCTTACTATACAGTTCAGTTGACAAAATTAAAAACAATGTGCACACATGAAATTGAAAATATAAAATGGCAACCATTTACTCATTACCCCCTGTATATATAGTGAAAAGTGTAAGAAAAGAAACTATTAGCATAGAATTTATGGTTACATCTAGCCAGCTCAACTGTAAATTGATGAGATCACGATGGCAGTCTAGTACTATGGTTAACTTCAAAAAGTTTAAGCACCAAAGCAAAGAACTCACCCGAACAATTCCATGAAAGTATTTATAGAAAAGTCACAGAGAAGCAAACTTACTGTGGTGGGAAAGTGACTGAAGATCAGGAGCGATAATATTGCTGCTTATTGGTTCTGATCTGTGATTATTATTATTAAAATACACCTTTAAGTGCTGAATCCAGATGCGTCGTCAGTGTTGTTGCTCCCATGTCACTAGAAGTTTCAGGTCTAAATAAACAACAGACTTCTTCGATGGGCGACCCGACCGAATATGATCAGTATTCGGCCCGCACCTAGAACAAAAATTTGCCACTAGCTTTAGGACGTGAATTATATAAGTTGCCCCAGCAAACAACAACCAATAAAGACTTCACTTGGGCTATTCGAAGTTATAAATTAGGTATGCATGGTTGTAGGGATCTTCCTACTTGCAGCCATGAATGGGTGTTTTTTGGAAGAATAGAAAAAACAAACCAATAAAATATATATAAATATATCTATATGTATATATATATATATATATATACATATATATACATACATATACACATACACAAATACATATATACACAAAAAAACCCCAAAAAACAAACGATTTATTATATTGGCTCGTCTTGCGAGTTGTTCTTTCTCTACCTCCCCTTTTAACTAACTTATTTGTTTGGTCTTTCTTTTCTTTTTACTTTTTCATTCTTATTTTCTTTTCTAAACTACACTTAATAAAACGTTTACAATAGAGTGGTTAAAAAGACAGACTATTTACAAATTTAAAAACCAAGAGAAAAACATTTGACTAAAATCGCTTAAAAATAAATTAATCAAACTATTTACATGTTAAGTATTGGTTAAAAAAAAATAAAATAAAAGGGAAAAATTACTTTTAAGAATGTTTTTGTAATAAAATGAATCTACAGAAACCAAACAGTAAGAAGTCATTGCATACGAGACTGGATGCAAATCGAAAGACTGATTTCTCAAGTTTCTCGTCATATACACTAATTTATATATACTAAATCAGTCTTAAATATATTTAATGATGGCATTTATATATATATATCTACATTGCGAACGTTCTTTTTTTGTAGTTTTGGGCCACGCATTTTCTATTTATCCACAGCCACCTAGTTGCCTTTTCGACGGACTCCAGGATCATTTGAATCGCCCGCCTTCTTTTTTTGTCCCGTTATCCCTAGGCTAGTAAGAGCTCGTATCATTGACTGTCCGGCGAACCCTTACAGCCAGTTCTACAGGAAACACTTTGTATGCCATCCTTTAGTCCTGCAGTCATTTAAAGTCCTTCATATTTACTATTTTTCTCTCAAATGTTTGCATATGTTTCCTCCTATGGGACAGATTAATTCCAGCAAAATAATCTAATCAATGGCGTCCGAATAAACGATTATGTCTAGAAGGAGTTTGGAGGACGATCTTTTGTGTTGCAAAATTTTAATTGATTCCCGAGATCGACTTTCCTTTTGTAAAAATCCGACGCGGACGATAACAGTGTATGGGATCCTGCAACCTTCTTATCGGTAGCAGGAATGCTCTAACGAAGCGGATAGCTCTTCGTTCTGCGATGAGTTTATTATGGATGCTATATCTGAAGTAATAATATGAGTGGCTATCGTCGTTAAGACCTTGAGTTGAATCACCGATAGCGCCCGTCTGTCAGAGCTGTTCTGCACCCGCTTAATATATGCTCTTGCTTTGATCCCCTCCCCGAACACAAGGGTTTCATTTTTGGTGAATCTTTTTTTTCCTGAAATATATAGGTTAAATATGTGGTAATACGTCGTACATCATCTGAACCAGGAATCTAGATCGGCTAAAGTCGGTATTCCAAAGATCTGACCACGACAATTTTCGACGATCTACATTGTATAACCTGGTCCACGCGCCCTGCTGGCTTTTTATTGCCATTTTGTCATCCGCTTTTCCTCCATCCCTGCTCTGACTTCGTCCTGTATCAGGTGTTGACGATCTCCTTCACGGTCTTTTCCCGAATTTGTGGGAGGGAATCAACCCAAGGCCTTTTCTGCTTTGCAATTAAAAAACTGAACCCATTATTATTTTACCCTCAGATTCCCTTTTGCGATAGCTAGTTCCATAAAGTAGCATCTCCATTTTCTGCCAGTCTTACCATCTATTGTTCACCTGATACTTTGGGATTTCTGGAGTTTCTATAATGGTATATTTCCCTTGTCCGTGACACCATGAACTCCTCAACTAGTCCTCTGAATGGCAGCTGGATGGCATTGGATGATCCAGTAGGTATAAGTTGCGCTTTTTAAGCACATTAGGTAATCCTAACCATCTACGGAGGAAAGTTGCAATAGCTCTTCTCTTTTTAAAGTCTCCAAAGTCGAGATGGGAACGCTATATGTCTGGAGGGCCAAAAAGCTCGTGGGAAAACAAAGTGATGGTATAGCCAGGCTTTAAAAGCGCCCTGGCAATCACCTGTTATTGTTTTTCTTGTGTTCTAACAAATTATTTCTTTAAAAATTTAGTGTGGGAAGAGATTGAATGATTATTTGTTCCGAATGTTTTTGGCTAATGTGTTAGCTATTTTTAAGGCTTTTGATTGTGTAACTGCAAATATAAATGGTGTGTAAGTTGCTGTGAGGTAGACATATTTTTAATTCCTGAACATAACCAATACACTATGTCTGTGTTTGTAGTTGATATTGTTATGGGTTTGGTTTTTTGTAATTTTTCATGTTAGCTTAAATGGGCCCTTATTTAAGATTTACTTTGTATTTTTGAGAAACTATTTATGAATATCAAATGCTTGCTTTTAGCTCAATATTCAGTCTCAGGTAGAAAAAGTTGTCATAAAATGAAATATACAAAAGGTGGATACTAAATCTGTTGTTGAAAGATAATAACCGAAACTCACAGACTAAGCAGTTTGTCTCTGGAATTGTATGTAGCGCCTGCCATAGATTCTTTTCTTGCCAACATTCAATCCATATCCTGAAGAGATATGGCATTAAAAATCAAAATATAATAATGCTGTACTTGCTTAATATGGTAACCCTGATCTTGATTCCTAAACCCATTCAGATTTTTAATATAAAAAAAAACATGGACTACTGGATTTCTTACACACTAGTTTGAAATAAAACCAAGGAAGTAATCTGTGTGAATCGGTAAAAGATGGTTGCTTTGACTTTCCTAAAACTGATTTGATTCTTGTAAAAAATAGACTTCTGACTTTTCTATTTTAAGTCGCATACTTTACTACTGAGCTGTTTAGAAGAACTATTAACCCAAATACACATTCAGCATTAATAAAATCAGTAAAATGAACTTCGATAACCTGTGTGCCTTTGTTGGATTATACTTCAACAATGAGTTAAGCCAATAGAAGCAATCTTTGAGTTAATTGGTACCAGGTAATATTGAAGAGTAGTTAATCCTTGAGATCAATAGGTGGCTAGAGATTAAATGGTAGTAATATCTTAACAAATCTTGCAAGCACAAAACATTATCTACATATGTCATGTGTACAAGACTGATGGTCTAGAGTTAGATACTTTATAACCAGAAATAAAAAAAATTATTTGGTATCATTTGTTGTTTTCGTTTTTACTCTCTCATTTTTAACACTGAGGCAATCCTCTTTCATGCACTGTTAATTGTGAGTGCATATTTTAGTATAAATGGCTTTTTAAGCTATTATTTGAACTTCACTGGGTATTCATTTACTGTGTCTCTGTTTCAGATTAGTCTAAGCCTATTCAATATACACAGATCAAATTCAGTTTTGTAGAAAAATTATTTATGTTGTATTATGATATAAAATCTTGTATAATAGTGATGTTATTAAATACATTTCTCATTTTCTAATCTTATTTGAAATACCTCAACTTTCAAGTCATTAGCATTCAACAATTAAGCTGAAGAAGACACTCATTGCTCAGGGTGACTGAACTGTAAAAGATCGACACCTACTAATTCTTTCCATATTTATAGAGTAAAACAATATATAAATAGTTAGCATTTTTTCTGTCATATTACAAGTAATGTACCTTGTAACAAAGAACCGTAAGTTTTATGCTAACAATTTCTTCTCTTGTAGTTTTCTCTTCCAGCTTCTTGCATTCCAGTCAACTTTGATCTTCAAAAATTTAGATGCAATATCAATCATTATCTTATTCTCTTCTTAATTTGTGTTCTTTTATTGTTCTCTCTCCTTAATAGAGTTTTTCTCATGCCCTCTCATGGTCAGTAATGTCTTTATTGTCTTGCTTGGGGTGAAATGATTAAAAAAACATTACTGTCATAAGAATATGACATGTTCTGCAGCCATAGTGTCTATGGTGTGTCTAAGGCAAGATAGTGTGATGGAACCTCTTGAAGCTGGTTTTTAATTCAGAGTTTTCTTTACCCTAGATTGTTTGCCCACTCAAGGCAAAAGAGCCCAGTTTACCTTGTTATTTAATTCTTTAAGGCTAAAAAAGCCAAATGCAACTAGAAGTTTACACACTGAAGACACTTACAACTGGGTAACACTGCATTTCAATATATTATGTTAACACTCTTCAAATGATCAACTAGAAGCACTAAAAATCTACAACTTTTACAATGTTGTAGATTTCCACAACTATATCTCATAACCAGTAATATGAAGGAAGCTAAATTTGGTATAATTTGAAAGAAAAAATAAATTGTAGAATCAGCTTGTAAGATTTGGTTGTCAATGGCATTTGAGATATATCAGTTTAAGTGCACTAGCATCACATGTTCTAATTTTTCAGGAATTTATCAGGATTACAGGGATTTAACAATTGAAACCTCTTAAGAGCTGATAGGGTTAATCTGTAATGGGAGGAAGATAGATTCATACCTTTTCCAAGGCTATTAGTACAAACTGAATGAAACAAAATCAAAGAGGAATTAAACCTAGCACACTGAATTATAACTATTTGTGCCTCATTTTTCTAGCCATGTTTGGTTAAATAGTAAAAAAACAATATTAAAAAAAACAAGAAAAAACAAAAACAAAAGAAAAACTGTTTTTGGTCGAGTTTCATGTTGACTGAAAATGAGAAATTGTTGAGCCAAATTTAAATTCCAGTCGTGTTTGCTATCATTCACTTATGTGTAAACACCTCTTCTCCTCCCAGCTATAGCCTTGTTTGGTAACGTACTGTGAGAAAATCTTCTGCCTAGTCAGTCATGAATCAAAGAATCGCCCAAGCATGTATCATGTGTGGCACTTAACTGATTGACTCATGGACTAAGTGTTTAACATGCCATAAATAAAGTACTACTATAAAGGTAAAATGGCACTTTTAGATTTGACTTGGCAATGTCATTGCGGACAGTTAGTTGCATATATGCAATAGTATTATCATTTAATTTTAGAATTTCACAATGTTTATAAAAATATTGTGTTACTAATATATCTATCTATCTATATATATATATATATATATATATATATATATATATATATATATATATATATATATATATATATACAATACATCTATAAGTACACATGTACATAAATATTTTTATGTATGCATGCTGTATATGCACCATATGTATTAATTCGCATACACACTCACAGGCTCACTAAAAAAAATTAACTGTTAATAACTGATTCTTGACTTGCTTCTCCCCACTCAAAAATCAAATTGCCTCCCTGTGATGCATGTGCACTACTTTAAAGTTAGTGATTGCAATCAACTTGAAAATTATAAAAACCCTGCATAATTGTGAATAATAATGTAGTAAAAACTCCATTCACATTCTTAATGTTACTAGTAACAAAACGGTGATTTATACAGAATTAATCTATAATGAAAATGTTGCTAAAGAGAAAATACTTCCATGATGGATTTAACAGCATCATAACAAGATCTAAGAAACTGGGGATTTCTTTACAAATGTCATATTGGCAAAGTTAAAGAGAACATCTACATTTCTACAGCTTGTCTTGTAAAAACCTTGTCCTCACTGAGCTTTTATTTTCTATGTTGACTGCATATTGTTAAGAGTAGATGATGACGATTGAGTTTACCGTTTTATTACTTGTACGAAAGAAGTTACATTTTTTGCCATGTTAGGCTGTGAGAAAAAATACACAGATTAAATGGCTTGAAAATTAGTGCTTTAACCTTTAGCAATCTTCATTATTAACATTATGGCCTTTTCAGCAGCATTCTTTTTCACGGCCTCTCAATTGCAGTATCCTTATTGTTAATTACACTCAATGTTGATTTCTGCTGACATAGAAGGATATGACAACACAATCATGAAATGCAAATACACTATTGTTCAGGAATCAGAGTCACCTTCAATGTCAGCATAAACTGTTTGCACAACAAATGAAGTCACATACAAAGTGATAAATGTTCATTTTAACGTCTGAAACAAATATAAACATTACACTGAATAAATGTAGAAAATTTACGAATTAAAAATCCTAGCAGAAATTTTTTGAAAGAATTATTTTCTATATTGAAAATTACTTGATTCATTTTGCTACTCCAATTATAGATATTTTCACAGCAAAGTAAAATTTGATTTAATGATTATAAGTTTATATTTAAAAACTATAATTATAGGAATTATTTTCTTTTTTAATTTTTTTCTTATATTCACTTTCATATAATTATTTAAACTTTATCATTCTGTATGTGGCTTCATTTGCTGTTTAGAAGGTATATTCTGCTACTGAAGGTGAGTCTGATACCTGAATTTGAATTAGTTTGAATTTCATACTTGTGCTGTCATATCCTGCTATGGCAACAAAAAACACATTTGAGTGAAATTAACAATAAAGTTTCTGCAATTGAGAGTTCTTGAAAAAGAATTCAGTGGAAAGGGAAGTAATATTAATAATGCAAAGTACTAAAGGTTAATGTCAAAAACCTAAATGACTTGATTAAATGATAAAATAAGTTCTTTGTTTTTTAAAATCTATTTTCCTCAAGCAAGATGATAGTGCCACTAAGATGCAAGGGACTACTGAGGGGAGGGGAGAATGAGAAAACTTTAGAAGGAACCAGAAACCTAATGCTAAACAGGTAACAAAGGATAAATCTCTACTCTCATTCAAAAGAGTGGGGAGAGTATGAGCTGAGTGATATCTGAGTGAATAAAATATTTTTTAAAATTTTCATCGATTTCTTCCTTACCTCTTCACTTGACTCTTCTTGTGTATTGCAACTCTGTCCTCTTGGCAATTTGGATCATGCTGTAGTGTCTGTTGATATTTCCTTTGACTTGTATATTAGGCACAAAATCTTTATTCACAAGATTTCTTTCTGATACCAGTGTACCAATTGAGATATATTTCACAATTTTTCTTGAGTGAAAGCCAGCATCAAAGCTTTTGTGCCTTCTTGTAAATACCAGATAAAACCATAATCTTATTCTTGGTTTACACATACCTGTTTAGCCACTATAGCACACAAAAATCACTTTTTCTGGTTATAACATTGTGATCTCAACAGATGCCTTTTTGAGCTTGTTCATAATATGTGCAAATATGTCCTCAAAGAAGCTCAGTTATTGTTCACTGGTAGAGTGAGGCACCATATAACCTCCTACAAGTTTGGATCTCATGAATACTGGCAAGTTGGTAAGTCCTATTTAAGTCCTCAGTCCCTGCTCTCTTCAATCTATTTGAAGTGCTATCATTGTCTGCCAATAAAGTAGGATGCTTTGCCTACAAATTCTCTTCAAATTCTACTCTCAGCTCATCAGGAGAAGTGAGTCTCTACTGTTTGATACACATATAACTCGGTTCACAGTTTCTGCTATCATTTCCAAATTTGTTCCCTATAAAGCATGTGAACTTGATAGTATTGCTGCAATTGTCCTTAAGAATTATGTGCCTGAACTGGTTCCTGTTCACTCTAGGCTCTACAATAAATGTCTAGCTGTTTCTTGCTTGTTGGAAGTTCTCTTCTGTAATTTCTGCTTTTAAGAACTCTGGTAAAGTGTGTGATCCTTTGAACTATCAACCTATTAGTCTTTTATCACTTTTTGGAAAAGTATTAGCAGCTTTAATCAACTCCAAATTGGTTAAGCATCTCATCACACAGGGTCTTCTTTTAGACCAACAATATGACTTTCACTTTTCTTGAACCAACCTCAATATATTAATGGTTATTGCTGAAAGAGTTTATTAGGCTTTAGATATGAATGGTAAAGCTTGGACTGTTCTCAGTGCCATTTGGTAGGGTTTGTCATGCCAAAGAGTTTATGGTGCTTCTGGCCAATATCCTTATTTGATTCAATTTTTCTTATCAAACCATATCATCATGAAATTTATCTTGAATGGCCATTCTTCTAGATCATTAGGCATTAATGATGGCATCCCACTGGGTTCTATACTTGAACCCACTCTGTTCCTTATTTTCATCAACAATGTTCTCAATATCATTAGTTCCCAACTCAGTATCTATGCTGATGACACAAACTTCTGTTTTAATAGTAAGTCTGCTTGAAAATAATCTACAATCTATTGTTAACCAGGCCAAGAAATGGATTGTTAATTTTAATGCCTCTAAAATAAAACTGCTCCCTATTAATAATCTTAAAGAACATTTTGTAAAACAAATTTTTTTAAATATGACTTACCTCGTGTAACTTGTTTAAATGAATTGAAATTACTTGTATTTAATTGAAAACAACTTGATTTTCACTAATTTTAGGTGTTTTCAAAAGTTTTCAAACACCAAATTATTTTCAATATAATGTTTTTTATCTGAAATTAAGCGAAAAGCACTCGATTTTCACTGCTTTTTTTGTTATTTTCATAAGTTTGCAAATGTTTGCAAACCATCAGCATCGTTAATGCTAATCGCCAGAAGAGCAATTCACTGCAACTTCTTGATCTTATGTTTTCCACTGACATGAAGTGAAATGACAATATTGAGTTGCTATGGCTGCTGCTAAGAAAGTTGGTTCACTAAGTCATGCTAGACAATTTTTTCTTGCCAGAATCTATCTTGCACATTTATAAGTCTACCATTCATCTGTGTATCAAATATTACTGTCACATCTGATCTGGTGCTTCTGTTTCATAACTACAGATTCTTGACAAAATTCAAAGTATCTGCAATGTTATCAGCCTAGATCTGGTATCTCAGTTTCAGTCACTTTCCCACCAATGTAGCTTCCATTTGCCTCTTCGATAAATATTTTCATGGTAATTGTTCTGATGAGCTTTCATTGTTGATATCTCAACTTCATGAATTTAAATGGAGTACTAGATTGGTAGCTAATTCTCACCATTTCATTGTTGAAATTGTTTGTTGTAACCATAAATTCTATGCTAATATTTTCTTCTTGCACACTTATGGTACTGTCTTCCTGCTTTCCCATCAACTAAAATCTTCATAAGTTTAAATAAAATATCAATAGTCATTTTCTGTCTCCTTGAAATCTGTTCTCTATGTTTATTTCTTTCACTTATGGTAACTCCCTTGTATCCTAATGGCTTTTATTGCTTTGCTTGGAGTAAAATTATTATGTTTTTTAAATTAAATAATACTTACTGATATATTTTTCAGGAAAAATTGAAAAAGAGTTGAAGCTTTTGAACACTATTTTTTCTGTTATCATTTCATCAAATTTGTTGGACTCACATAAAGTTATTACTTAAGGCAGATACAAAGACAAAAATATTTCAAATTTCATTCAATAAATACATGAACATTTATGATAGTATAAGGAACAAATAAACGTTTATAAACCTGACATGTTTCATTTATATTAAAGCTTCATCAGAGAATGAGATATGGAACAAAAGAAAGAAAGAGAAAAAATTCTGGTATTTTAAATTTTCTGTGTTTTTTTTTCATTCGCAAAGCAGATTTCACATACATTTGTCTTGTTAAGCAGTATTTGTACATATAATTTATGTGTGTGAGTGTATCATAATCAAACATAGACAAACTAGAATTATGATATAATATTGCAATGTAATTCTTTTTAATCATTTCACCCCAAGCAAGGTGATAATGCCACTAGGACAAAGGGGATTACAGGGAGTGAAAGAAAATGAGAAGACTTTAGTGAGGAGAAAGGACAATAAAGAAACAGAGATTCAGTAAGGCAAAAGATGATGACTTGTGTTGTGTTTAAAGTTTTAAAAATTATAGGTGGTAGGGAAGTAAGAAATCAGAAGGGAGTTCCAAAAGGTGAGAAGTGTGAGAAAAGAAACTGTTAGAATAGAAAAGATGGTTGCATATATAGCTAGTTCAACAGTAAAATGGTGAGACCTAATTGCCAATCTAGTAGCACACTTAAATTCATGCAGTTGAAGCCCCAAAGCTTACCAGAACAATTGCGATGAAAATATTTGTAGAAAAGACAGAGGGAAGCCACATCATGTAAGTGAGAAAGCAACTGAAATCAAATTGCTAAATCAGGATTGATTACATTACAAACCATTTTTTGAATTTTGTTAAGAATCTCAAGATATCCAGCAGGAGCACTAGAGCATATATGGCAGCAGGAAAGTAAATCCATGTTTGTATAATATTTAGATAAAAACAACAAAAGATTGGGAAAAAAATAAGGAGCTAATAAGATACAGGCAAAAAGTAAAGGATCATAAAAATGGATAATCTTAGTTATCAACACTCAGAATTTATGCATATCCAGCCAATAGTTTATTAAAATTGCTTCCCCAAATTTCTTTATTTGCAAAAGGTTTAATAAGACTAGTATAATTCTAACTTTAGTACAAAATGTTTTTTTTAATATTTATAACTTTTGATAGGTTTTAAACCTTTAGCACTCTGCATTATTCCATGTATTACTTCCCTTTAATTTGTTCCTTTGTCAGTTTCATTCAAGCTTGTTTTCTGTTCTATACAAACACATTATCATTTGGCAAGAGTTACTCAGTAGTCAGACATAATTTCTGCTCAACAAAGTTACCTCCAGAATGTTGAAGATTAAGTTATTTATCTTCCATATTCCTCAAGACATTATTTATGTTCAATGCTTTCCAATTTCTAAGGAAAGTTATGTGTCATGCACCATTAAAATAGTATAGTATGTCTGGATGCTCTTATCCAAGTTTGCTATGACAGCTGACTAATCCCTGTTACAGGCAATTGCTCAGGCACAGTTTTGTTACTTCAATAATCACCTTTGGTTTATACTGCAATTATGTTGAGAGGACATTAGTTAATGTTACAGAGAAAGAGAGAGAAATAGAGAACATAATCTGGCATGATCAACAGTTTGAATAAGGCCAGTATACTTAAACCCTCAGTCATGATGACTTATGATTTTATGCTAGCACAAACATCGGCAATTTCCAAACAGCTCTGTCTACCCAATTTCACCTACAAAGATTAGTTCAAATCATGCTGATTTTAAGACATTTCCCGATGCTGCTGCACACTGGGATTGTCTTCTCAGGCTGATATTATCAACAAGTCACCTCTCTGATAAATCAATCATAAGATTCGAATCAAGATATCTTGGTCAGATTGATAATGTTCTAATCACATGGCTGAACACACACACACACACACACACACACACTAGACCCAGGTCAAAATTGTTATCATCATCATTCAGTGCTATAATTTTATTTTTCATTGGTGTATGCAGGGCTGGTGCATCCTAGAGCAAGATTGGGTCCCTGCGCAATACTTTGTGACCTTCACTAATTTATCAACATTTGATTTTTCTATCTAGATTTATATACATTACAAAATAAACTAAACACAACTGTTAAAGGATGAAAAATTTTTGCAGATTTTGATTTCATTCTGGGGTCATTTTCATTCAAATCCATGAATTTGTTGTTTTGTTTCCTGCTAAGTGTTGAAAAAGCACTCAATATAAAATTCACTATTTCTTATCCAAAATGTTGAATGTGTTAAAAAAATTATTCAAATTCTCAAGCTGATGTTAAAAATTGCTGCAAAACATTGTTGATTTAAGATGGAATGATCTATTATGACATGTCTCTAGTTCGTATTTAGATAGATTGTATTTATTTTTCAGTTCTTTGAATTGAATTGTTCACCTATATTGTATATGATCCATTATTGTACATAATTAAGTTACAATAGAATTTTGTTTTTTTTATATGAATATGGGGGCCTCACATCATAGATTTTTTAGAGACAAAAGGTGGCACAAGACATGAATCTTTTACTCTTTTTTTCTGTTCTTTCTCAGACTTAAACCTCCTTTTTATTTTCATTTCTTATTAGGTTTTCCTTTCATTTTTTTCTTTCACATTCTTTTTCTTTCTCTTCCCCTAATTATTCTTTTGCAAATATTTCCTTCATTTGTTCCTCTCCTGTCTCTGAACAATCACTGAAGTTAAGCAACATTGAGCTTGGTCAGGACTTAGATGGGTGATCACTTGGGAATTTGCTTGTATGTGTAGTTGGTGTAATGGATAGTGACTCAGAATTGTTAATCGGAGAGCCAAGTTTCAATTCCTGCTGGGTTCATTATATTCACTTACACACAAATACCATTGGGAAAGGTTTGAATCCACATCTTCTCCTCCAGCTATGGGTTAATTAGTAAAACTCGTATCACTAAACTATTATCTCAAAAACAATAAATTCTAAAATTATTTTCTACTTTAAATAATCAGCAACGGGTTGATAAGCCGTAGAAAATGAAACAATCAATCAAAGTTATTAAAGCAAAGATGAGGATCCAACGAACTGAATTATTCACTACCAAATAAAGAAATGATCAGATGAAAGAGGAGTGGAGGAAGAAGCAAAGTGATTCATTCTGAATGAGTTAGTAAATTAAATTGACACTTCAAAATTAAGTGTGACACTTTAATAACTTTCTAATTTGTCATAGCACTCCAAAGTAGTCACATGATTTTAAATGTTTAGCAAAAAGTCTACAAATTACAAATGGCATTTTATGTCTCCAACAAATATTTCATGGATCATTATTACTTACCAATAGGTCACCACACTACTGATGATTGACCATTCAGTGTAGATTTTAAATCCATCATCTCAAGGTGATTAGCAGCCTGCTTATATTAGAAGTAATTCAAATACACATGACCAAATCTTGTCTCTATTCCCTCAATGGCTCTATTTTAAGTAACAACCACATAATCAGTTACTAATGGCTATGGATCCTCACTATTTGCCTATCAATCAGCAAAGCTTGGATTTCATAGTATTTACTACAGCATCTTAACTTCAAATCTAAGTATCATCCTCATTAATACACCATGACCCACAAAATGTGGAAGATCATGACTCTTCACAACTTCCTCTTGCTTGTAGCTCTAAGTAACTTCTGCCTCTTTAACATCCTTTGTTCTTCTGCCATCAATTCACATAAATCCATTAGTTAGCTTACTCTGAACCTCCTGACTTCAATGTCCTGTGAGTGTTAAATTTTCCAAGCTCTACTTCCTCATAGTGTGTCAACTGTCTTTTTCTGATCGTATGTATTAAGTGTCCTTCTAGCTCCCATTTTCTTTAGGACTTCCTCATTGCTCGCATCTTCTGTCCATGGTATTCTCAGCATTCACCTGTGAAATGAAGCCCCACCTGTCACTTTCAGATATGGCGCCCTCACCTGATCTTACTAACATGCCATCTATTTTAAGTAGACACTTGACCTGTTATTTTTTTAACCAGCAGTCAACAATCTATCATCTACCTCAAGTCAGTAGAATTTTTTTTTAAGTTTTTTTTTTTTGAACATTGAATTTTAAAAAAAATCTTGCATTTACCAGTTCTCCCTGATAAAACTCTTTCAAATCTTGTTTATTTCTTGTAATCTGTTCAGATGCTATCACCTTACTGGTTTTAAAGGGGTCGATTTAATCTGGTCAAGGTTAAAAATGCAAGTAACAGCTTTCTACTGTTACTACCTACAAAAATTTGGTAGTTTTGAAAGAGTGGTTTGTTCACTCACCTGTTCTCTACTTCATTGATCATTATGAGATGTCAGTGAGAAGACATTTTTGTCAAGACGAAGAACACAGAGTGAAGAGAGAAGTTCATGTCTTTCTCAAAGGCATCAGTTGAAAGTGAATATAAACAGCTTCAGTTATAATTCAAAATTGCAGACCTCATTTCTATTTTTGATCCTGCTAGACAAGTGATATACAGTGGTGTAATGACTAAAAACCTGCAGAAAAAAAAAAAATCTTCATTCTGTTTTTAAAACTTTTCCTGGCCAAGATGTGCCTTTTGCAAATAAACAATAAAAGTTAGCAAAACCAATTTTTGGATTTACCTCCTACCTTTAATTATAACATTTTTTAATTTACTTTATTCAAGAGACGCACTTTGACCATCATATTCAGATCCAGATGGATTCAACACTCAATGTTAGCTTAACATGGCATGTTCAATCTCAAATATTTAAAGTTGGATTCAAATTATTTTTTGTGGTATGAAGCCCGAAATTAAGATGAATCATTTAAGATTTTCCTCTTTAACCCTTTTAAATGTTAATTCAACCTGCCCCGTAAATATCAGTTCTGTGTTCAACCTGTCCCATTGATACTTTGCCATATGACGACATTATTGCAAATAATGCAGGAAGTCATGCTGACAGTGAGACTTTCATCACAGTAATACTTTGAGAGACAATATTTGCAGTGCAGGTTTGAATGAAAAAGGGTCAATGTGACACATAAACAACAAATATAATAAGAGTACTTTCATTAAAAAAATTAATTAAAGTCTTCTATGTATCAATTCATTGTCAGATATTAGATAACTCAGTGTTTTTTTTTCTTATTTTTATGATATAATTTCAATAATTTTTAATGGTTAACAAAAAAAAGAACTTTTGAAGATTTTTATTAATGGATTCTTGTGTAATCTTTATGCAAAACCTATTTTCTGTTTTGTCAGTTTTGTTTCAAATCAAACAAAAGATAAAAAACTGGATACAGATTGATGGGAAGTGAATTTATTTTAGAGAATATTTTTCATTGTTGTTCTTCAATTCTCTGGAAAGTTGCACATAGGAAATCATTTGAAATAAATCTGCCATCTGCAAGATACCCAAAAGTTAAAAATTAACATTATTGTTCCAAATGCCACATTAGCAATTGTTTCCAAATAAAAATATCAAATTATCAATTTGACTAACATCCAGTTGTATATTGAGGAGGCATGGTGGAGTAATGGATAGCGGCTTGGATTGAGGAATCGGAGAGCCGAGTTTGAATTCCAGTCAAATCCATTACATTCACTTACGTGCTAATACCCTTGGGAAAGATGTGAATCCTCTTCTTCTCCCTCCAGCTATGGGTAAATTGCAGGACAGACTGGGTTCTATAGCCTTGGATGGCAACTGGTCTAGGAGAAGGACAACTGAATTCAAAACCTGCGGAGGGTCGTTTGGGGACCTTGTGGCACGTAGTGCACCAGGTCTCTGTAATCGGCCCTTCAAAAAGTGTGGATGGTTCTGCACAAAACCTTCACCACTATAATCAATTCTCATGTGCTATACATGCGGTTGGGGACCGCTTGTGAATTCCAAATTCCCATGAAACTCCAATATTGAAGCTGGCTCAACCCGCCTCAGGTGAATGCTGTTACAAGAACAACAAGGAACAGTTGTATATTCAAAAATGTACTGAAAAAGAAAATCAATAAACAAATTCAGTTGAACTTAATTCTCTCATTTATACAAGCTTAATTTGAGTCAGAAACATAATCCCTGCTTATGATGTTTCAGTTTAAATGAAGGCAAATTTAGCTTAAAATCTAACTGGAAATAATAATAATAGTAATAATAGCATTTTTCTTTGTCAGGTAGAATTAACAAGTCTAAATATAAGTCTGGTGTGTTAGCAGCAGAAAACCCAGCCTCATTTTGAAAATCTAGGCCTATTTTTCTATTAACAGAGATTTGGAATTCAAAGCTACTTTCTCACAGATATGATGTGGCTTCCCTCTGTCTTTTCTACAAGTATTTTTATGACAACTGCTCTGATGAGCTTTTATTTATTTATTTTTTTTTCATTGGTGTCCTGACTACATGAATAGAAGTGTGCTACTAGATTGGTACCTAAGTCTCACTGTTTTACTGTTCAACTAGTTAGATGCAACTGTCACTTCTACTTTAACAATTTTTTTTTCTTGCACTTCCCACCTATGAAACTCTCTTCTGATTCCCTGCTTCCCTGATAACTATGACCTTTAAAAATTTAAATGCAATATCAATCGCCATCTTCTGTCTTCTTGAACCCTGTTCCTTTTCGCCATTTCCTCAATCCTCCCCCTTTTCTTTCACTTTGACTCCCTGTAAATTGGGGTAGAAAAAAAAAAAAAAAAAAAAAAAGGAACACTGACAAAGTTAATATACCAAGTGAAGAAATATTACAATAAGAGAAAACAAAAACACAAAAAAATCAAAATGTTTTATCAAGATTTTATTACAAAATGATCACAGAAATCAGCAACTAATTAAAATCCTCTTCCAAATGATTATAGCTGTTTAGATAATGCACTAAAGCCATTCTGACAATCAAATTGACAGATTCCATTGGATAACATTGAATGTACATGATGAATTTAGACAAAAAAAATTATTATAAAACAGCAAAAAAAAAAAAAAAATTCTCATGAAAGATAATTTATGATAAAAGAAAGCAACAGGAAAATTTGGTTTCATGCCTTTCTAATGGCAATCAAGATTTTTTTTTATTTTTTGTCCATTTTAGAGGGGACACGAAATCTTCAGTACATTAACACCTATAGGATAATGTAGCCATGAGAATAATTTCCTTTAACTACAAGAATATTTGCTCATTAAGCCATATTAATATTTTTACAGCTTGATCTGTTAAGCACCAAACAGTGTCATGTAATCTACAAATCATTTGGACAAATTTTTACACACTCTATATTGTGAATAGAAATCACTTGAATGAAATAAAAAAAAATTGGCACTGTGATTAAGATTTTTATCAAATTTTTTCACAGTGCCTTGTCAGTCGTCTTCAATGAAATTTGTATTTTATATATATATCTGTGTGTGTGTGTATGAATGAATATAAAATATCACACGACGAGTGTGCTGGTACCAATTAAACTCATAGTTGTGTTAGCGGTGAGGGAAAAAAAGTTTGTGGGAGTGTGCCTGCATGTAGATTTTGTACATTTAAGTAGATGATTTCTTTATTAAGTAAGGTAGCCATCATTAATTGTAATATATTGGAAACTCTTAAATTTGTTTTACTCTGTTGACATAAAAAAAAAAATCAGTGTAAGATCTGTCACACATGCAGAGTTACAACACTTTTTTTTTACATGAAGGGTTCCCAGCCTTTCCAGGTACGACCTAAAATGGCAGGGTCAGTTGCTTGGTCAATAAGAGCAGACACCTGTTGGTCACAGGTGAGAAACTTCTGTGGCAGCTTGGCACGAATGTTATACTTCTTGTCTCCAAGAACAACAAGTTCCATATTTTGGTAAGCTGTTTTCTTGGAATGGCCAAGCTTTACTTCATCCCTAGAATGCAAAATAATGAATACTAATAATAATAAAAACACATACATATACTGCTTATACACACTTTACCAGTACCAAAGTAATATATATATATATATATATATATATATATATTACTCATGGAAAATTCCGCAGTTTATTACAAAACAAAAGACATAACTTTACTTTAATTTAGTATATATATTAAACTGATATTTTAATGTTGAACCTATTAATTAAAAGTGATGCAATTTGTATATAAGAAATAAGGAACACAATCAAACATATCATCCCTCAAGTTATAGCTATACATCACAGGTTCACATCCCTACTTTTCAATATAATCACCACCTCTTTCAATGTTCCATCTACAAATGAGGACATGTATCCCCAGTTTTGTAAAACTCAGCTGACTGTTAATGTCATTAATTTGTTACAGCAACTTTAATTTCTTCATCATCATTATAATGTTTCCCCCCTAATTGTCTATTTCATTGGACCAAAGACATGGAAGTCTGAGGGTGCTAAGATTGTATTACTGCTATTTTCCTTACTTTTGAACGAAAATTCATTGATCTATGACACAGGAACATAGTGTTTAAAAAAAGCCATAAACCTTATATTATATATATATATATGTATATATATATATATATGGTTATAATATCTGAAAATTAACTTCAGAGATTTTGTATCATTAATAGTATAGCAGATTCATAGTAATGCATTAATCACTGTCTAATAAGCATGCAATTTCTTTCTTTGAATTTCTTTATTTATAGCAGACTTTATTCTAATAAGTTAAAAAATGTATACAAAGGTAAATAAGTACAAACTTACCTGGTAATATAACAAGGATTTTCCCCAAGGAGTTTCCGTTTAATAAAATCAATTTTTTCTCTCGGATACCAAGTCATGTCTTCTTCATCTGAGAAGAGATGAAGACAATACATAAAAATGATGCTGAAGGCAGTAAGAAACATTTACTGCAAAGTTGAATTCATAATTTTTATTTCAATTTAACAGTTTCTTAATGAAGGAAATAAAATTGTTAAAAACCATTTATCAATAATATAAAACTGACTTAATGCAAACGTCTAATTCCATGTTAATGTCCTATGAATCCATTGAGTTTTAATAAAATCTATTAAATTGTACTCAGGTATTTTTGATTATCTCTACCATTGTCTCAGGATATAAGGCAAAGTAGAGTTTGTCTCTTGTTCTAGCCTGAGGACATCTACTATAAGGAGCAAAAGGTGTAGGTGAATAACTTTTCTACTTTGTCTTATTATCTCCACATTTGTTCAGGTATTATTCTACATCCCACTTACAGCCATACTGAGATTAAACTAATTATTTACCTTTCATTTTGATGTATAAACAAAATACTATATATAAGATACAATATAGTTTTAATGTATTCTATATTTATGGGTTAAAGTGCTCAATATCAGGGATAGAGCATATGTAAATATAAAAGTTGACATTTCACTTTTCAGTCTTGATAGAGACCCAAAACATCTCTGCATTCTTGTGTGTGACAAATTATTTTCCACTCTACAACCGTTTTCCCCACAGATGAGATGTTGCAAGAGTTTCACTATTCTATCGCTATTCCTAAGGAAAGTGCTCAGATAAACTACATTCTTTAGTTCCATGGCTAAGAACCATCATACTCTGCACATTGCTCGTGAACCACTGTTATTCCCTTTGTATTCCATTTGTGTGATGCAAGTTTCACTCAAGCAGCTTATTTCCACCAATTTGTTGCTTCTGTGGAACTGAACCCCAGGAGGGTGTTTTACTGATTATTATAATCTTAACCTGTTTAAGGCTAGGATTAATCATTGTCTTCCCCACATATCTGCCTAAACTGTGCCTTTCATTCAGTAACCCTCTACCTTGAATGGCTCCCAGCCCTTGTACAGGCTGAACATCACTGTAAAAAAAATCTCAATAAACATTGATTTCCAAACAAGATTTTTATCATCAGAATCCATTTTGCACATTTATAAATGTATCTTTTGTCTCTGATTTGAATACTGCTGCCATATCTGTCCAGTGCTCTGACTATATATCTCAAGATTCTTGATAAAATTCAAAGAAGGGTCTGTAATGTTATCAATCCTCACCTGGCATCTCAACTTCAGTCACTTTCTCACCGTGATGTGGTTTCCCTTTGTATTTTCTACAAATATTTTCATGGCAATTGTTCTGATGAACTTTCATGAATTAAAGATGCTCCTAGATTGGCAGCTAGGTCTCAACATTTTACTGTTGAACTAGCAGGATGCAACCACCTATTTTAATAGCATTTTTTTCTCACACTTCTTCTCTGTGGAACTCCCTTCTTATTTCTTGCTTCCCTGCCACCTACAATCTTCAAAAAATTTAATTGCAATGCCAGTTGCCAAGTACTGGCTTCTGAATTCTGTTCTCTTATTGCTCTTTCTTCTCCCTTCCCCTCACTAAAGTATTTTCATTCTCTTTCATTCCCACTTAAAACCTTACATTCTTGTGCTATTATCACCTTGCTTGGGACAAAATGATAAAAAAAAAAAGGTATAGACATATAGTAGCATATAAAACTTTATTACAGTATGTGTTGGGGGGAGTTAGCTTAGCCTGTACTATAGAGTAGTGGTACCCATGAAAAATTGCTGTCAACATTTTTATACTCGTTTATTTTCAGTAAATGATAATTTTCTATTTTTCCCCAAAATGGGCCAGCAGAGCCAGGCAACAATGCTAAACAATGCAGCATTAAACTTTTTTTTTTTTTTTTTATTTGGTTAGATGTAATTTTTAGGGAATTTTTCAAGTGTACATGTTTAGTTAGGAAAAAAAAAAAAATGGATACATTCAGATTTTCTACTGTCTCTTCTTGTTATGAATTTATAAAAATTGTTTCATAAAAACCTTTCAAATTTTCATTTTTAAAATAAGACATTTTTTACTTTGATGCAAGGGGAAAAAATTAAGTAATTTTAAAATAAGTAAAAAAAGAGAAAAAAAGCTCTAAATTTTACCAGTAATATAGTAAAAATATTGTCGCAATTTTAAAATCTTAAAAATATTTCAGTGGCCTGATTATTAAAATGCAATTAATATCAAATTTAGTTGTTTCAACATCTTCTATAAAAAAAATTATCATAATATGATTTAAATTATATAAATCTGAACAAAACATACCATCACCATCTCATTAAAAACATTCCTTAAAAAAAAAAAAAAAAAAATTAAATATAATTTCATATAACTTTGGCTGCATTAACTCAACATATTTTCATATCAGTGACTATTCAATTTACTTTTAAATGATACCAATAAATGTACAAATAGTAAATTAATCTGAAAGTTAGTAACAGCTTAAAAATAATGCTGCTTATATTCTCCTTTTTCTATATGCTGTGTGCCTTCAGATGTTGGCAATCATGGCTCTCCTCAATTTCCTGTCCTTTGTAGCTCTTAATAACTTTTGTCTTTTTGCCATCTCTGCAAAACCCTGCTCCACTCTCCGTTTAAGCTCATTAGGTAAAGTAATACATGATTTTTCCTGTCTCTCATGCCTTCACAATCTGTCCTTATAAAATTTTCCAAGCTCTATTTCCTCATTATGTGCCCCAGAAATTTCAAAAGTTTCTTCCTGATGTTAATCAAGTGTCCTTTTTGTTGCATCTTGTTTCTAGAACTTTGCCATTGTTCAGTCTATGGTATTCTCAGCATCCTTCTGTAGAACCAAATTTCTGTTGCTTCAAGTCTCTTCTTCATCAGTGGGGAGATTGTCCAACTTTCACTGTCATACTGGAGGAATGATACTATACAACAGTTCACTACTCTTTCTAATGAAATTTTTCTGTTTCTTAATACTTTGTTCAGTTTAGCCATGTAAACAATAACATAACTTTTAAAAAGTAATAAACCATAGAAATTTGCATACAACCATTCTGTTGCAGATACTGATCCAATTAAAGCAACAATCAGCATTGAAAAATTATTTTGATGTATTTACCTGCTCTCCTAGCTCTTATCGAGCTTTAGAACCCTGTCTTCTTGGCAATTTGGATCACGCTGTAATATTTATTGATGTCTCTTTTGAGTTGGCTATTAGAAAGGAACCTCCTATTCACAAGACTCCTTTCTGTTACTAGTGTACTGATTGGGATTTATTTTTTGACTTTATTTGAGATGCCCCTTGGATTGATATTCTTAACCTTCCTATTAAGAATTGTGTCAGAGGTTTCTTCTTCAGTTAAAACCAGCACCAATGCTTTTGTACCTTCTAGCAAGTACCAGTTGAAACCACAATATTCTCCTTGGTTCACACCAGCCTGTTAAGCTACTACAGCCCACAGGAATCACTTTTTTTTTAGTGTACCAATGTGATAATTTCAATCACAACAGATGCTTGAGTCTGCTTGTAACCATTGTAAACCTGCTCTCAAAGAGGACAATTCTTTGCTGATAGAATGAAATACTGTATAGCCTCTAACAAGTTTGGTCTGTGTGACTACTGGTAGCTCTTTAATAGTGTGTTAAATAAAAGTAAGTTTTATATCCCTCCTCTCTTCACTCAATTTGAGGTATTAACATCTGCTGATAAAGCAGAATGTTTGCCTTGTAAATTCTCTTCAAATTCTACTCTTGACTCATCTGGAGTATCTTTGCCTGAGTTACCACTGAGTCTCTTTTGAGTGATATGCATAGAACTCTGCCTATGGTTTATGTTATCATCTTTAAACTTGGTTCTTCACAAAGCATGTGAACTTGATGATATCCCTTAATAGTCCTTAACAAATGTGCTCCTGAACTGGCTCCTGTTCTCTCTAAACTATACAATAAATGCATTGCTGCTTCTTGCTTTCCTGCCCGTTGGGATTTCTCTTCTGTAGTTCTTGCTTTTAGGAACTCAGGCAAACCATCTGATCCTTTGAACTATTAGACTTCTACCTCTTTTTGACAAAGTACTAGTAGCTCTAATTAACTAATTGGTTAAGCATCTCACCTTGCAAAGTCTTTTTTCAGATAACCAATATATCTTTCACTTCTCTAGATCAACTGCTGATATGTTAATGATTATTATTTAAAGAGTCTATCAAACTTTAGATAAGACTGGTGAAATTTTGAATATCTTGCAAGCATTTAACAGGTTTGGCAAGTTCAAAGGTTATGGCATTTCTGGACAAACTTTTGAACTGATTCAATTTTTCTTACCAAATTGTCTTGAATGGCTATTCTTCTAGATTTTTTTGCATTAATGCAGGTGTTCCCATGGGCTCTATCCTTGGGCCTACAGTGTTACTAATTTTCATAAATGAGCTTCTTGATCTCATCAATTCTCAGCTCTGCATCTATATTAATAGCAATTTGCTCCCATCTTAATAGCAAGTCCATTTGGTTCGATATGGTCAAATTGGTGTGACACTATTTAGCAGTCGCGTGAAAATTAAAAACGAGAAATAATTAAGGCGAGAAGAAGCTATCACGAAAGCGATGTTATTTTTTTTAACAAAGAAAAGTGGTAAAAATTTTATTTTCATTTGCGAAAAAAGTTGTTTTTTTTTGTGAAAGATAGGAAATTCATAACATCTCGGATCTGTCAGAATTAATTTATGCTATGACGCAGCAAATAAAAGATAGCAATCTGCCCATGGCAATAATGAAAATTTCAAAATTGGTCAAGTGGCCTATGAAACAGGAGCAGGAAGATAATCGTAATCAGGTCACATAAAGGAAGGGAAAAGAATAAACCATTAACTATCTTTCGGAGATGTCATTTGTTTTTGGAAAGAGACCACCTGTTTTATTGTCCAGACCTGGACATGATAAAAGTTTGTTACTGGGACAGATAATTGGTGACAGAGTGCGAAGACGTCCAGTTAACCACCCATTTGATGCTGGCGAAAATCTCGTTGATAAATTCCAGGTGACATTCAGTTAAGATAGAGATTAAGGACCACCCTATGAGTCGTAGGGGTCTGGTGTAGGGAAAAGAAAGAAAAGAAAAAAAAGATAATTTTTTTCTTTTGAGCGATAATTTAAACACAGCGCTGCTTTGAAGAACAGTCATTGGCTTTTAGGTGGTGTGAGCAGTGGGATAAGATAAACATATGAGAAGGAGGGGAGGCCTGTTGACGCCTCTGAGGGGATTGGTGTGAGAGAGAAGGGAAACCTGTTGACGCCCTTTGAGGGATAATTGAGATACCACTGAGAGAGATTGGAAACCTGTTGAGCCCTCTGAGGGGACTGTGAGAGAGAGAGAGAAGGGAAACCTGTTGACGCCCTCTGAGGGGATTGGTGTGAGATACCACTGTGAGAGAGAAGGGAAACCTGTTGACGCTCTCTGAGGGGATTGGTGTGAGATACCAATATGAGAAAGGAAGAATTTGGGAGAACGCGATTCCCTTAAGAACCCCCTCTGGGGCAGAAAGTAATGGACTTCCAAAAATGGAAAGTGAAATTTTCCTGTCCGAAAACAAAGAAAATCCTTATTGTGGATTTAGAATTATTGAGGAACTCAAACATCGACAGGCCACACCCGGTTTTGGTCGGCGCCCATATAAACAGAGTCACAGCAAGTAGACAGCAGTTGGAGTTGGAGTTAGAGTTCGGCAGAGTTCTGAGGAGACGCAGATGCAGACAGAGTTGAGCTGTGAGCTCTGAGACCAGCCTCGCAGGAAGCTGACTGAAGATTCACACATTCCGACTTCGACTTCTAACCAAGAACAATTTATTTTTGAAGAACGACTTAGACTCACACCACCAAAACAAGTTTTATGAATATCACCTGAAGATACAAAAACCAGTTATCGAAAAACAACTTAAGATATTAAGACTCGCCTAACAAACGCAAAGTGTCACGTATCCATATTAGCGGGTTGGGAGAAAGACACAGTCCTGTATTCAGCAACCAGATATAAAAATATTTGTTATTCTTTTTTTTTAATACATTTGAACTTTTCGAGTTGTTACTTTATTTTCTTTTACATATACTTGTGCAATGTCACATTTGCTCAAGTTCAGCTTGCATTACAGCCTGGCGACTGATTGATTTCGTCTACCTAAGATCAAATCACAACGTGGGTAGGTTAGACTAGAAGTCAAAGCAGTTACTTCGGTAACCAGACGTTGGAGGTGAACTGGGAACAACAAAGCTGATACCGAATCTAACCAGATTCCCATCAGAATCAGCCAAGGGTTAGAACGTCACATTTGGCGCAGCAACCAATACCAAGTCACATTGGTCGTCACAGGGTAGCATGGGGGCACAGAGGCCGCGGGGGTGACGTCACATTGGCAGCTGATATAAAAACCTACCTGCAATCTGTTGTTAAATGGGGCAGGAAGTGACTTGTCAATTTTAACACCTCTAAAACAAAACTGCTCTCTTAATCATTATTTTTACCTTTTATCAGCATGGCTGATGTCAATCTCCAGAGTGTGACGTATTGTGTCTTCTTGGACTAATGTTTTCCATAGACACTAAGTGGAAAGAGTATATGGAATCAATTGCTAATTCTGCAGCTAGGAAATTTGGTTCACTGTGTTATGCCAGACAATTGTTTCTCTCCAGAATCTATCTTATTTATAATTCTACCATTTGTCCTTGGTTTGAATATTGCTGCCATGTCTGGTCCAGTGCTCCTGATATATACAGTGTAACCCGGATATAAGAGAAACCCTGATATAAGAGAGATTTTCTCTGGTCCCAAATTAGAGCCTGTGTTAATGTATATAAATTAGACCAAACCCGGATATAAGAGAAACCCTGATATAAGAGACTTCTTCTCTGGTCCCGACAACTCTCTTATATCCGGGTTACACTGTATTTAAAAATTCTTGATAAAATCCAAAGAAGAATGTCAGCTTCTGTCACTTTTCCACCCCTTCAACATAGCCTGTGCCTTTTCTATAAATACTTTTGTGGTAATTGTTCTGTTGAATTTTCTGCTATGGTACCTATACTTCATGAATATCAGTGCAGTACTTGATTGGCACCAAGATCTCATCATTTTACAGTTGAAATGATAGATGTATGTAAGTTCTTTGCTAACAGTTTCTTATATCACACTTCTTGCTTGTGGAACTCTCTTCTGGTTTTTTGCTTCAGAGTCAACTTTGCATTTAAATTTTTGAAGATCAATGTCAATCATTATGTTCTTTCTTCTTAATTCTTGTGTTTTATTGTCCTCTCTCCTTAATAGTATATTTTTCTCATATCCTCTAACATAAAGTAACCCCTCATGTCTTAGCCTTGCTTGAGGTGAAATGATTAAAAAAATAAAGTATACTTCTTAAAGCAAAGTGGAAAAATAAGACTAGGTATGAAGAATATATAAGCTTTTTTTGTTAAATGTAATATGAAGGCATTGAAGAAAAGATTTAAGAGAAAAGTTCTTTTTAATGACTACAGGGAAATCTAATTATTTGAAGAAGTCTTAAGAAAACAACAACAACAGATTTCAAATAAAAATAAATAATTATATAAAAGTAAATAAATAATTATATAAAAGTAAATTAATATTTAAAGACTGTTTACCTGAAATTTCATTTGTTTGTTTCTGCTTCTGGGCATTTTGCTATCAAAGGAAATAAGAGTTGAAACCAAAAATAAGTAAAAGTACATTTGTTGTTGGAAAAAGCAATTAATAGTCATTTCTTAGCATTAAATCAACTGGTAAATGTATCACTTACAATTTAATTTTTAAGAAAATTAAATTGTAAGTGATACATTCAAGTCATACACCTCAAATGAATGAATGAAAATCAATTTTTAACTTAGATTTTAAATTACTTTTGATTCAACTTTCTTGCTAAAGATAATAACGAAACCAAATGAAGACTACATGCATAAAACTTTACCTATTGTAACAAAACAACAAAAAGAAAAAAAAAAAAATCAACATTGCACAATATATAGAATTGATGGATTTAAAACTAGTGCTAATATGTTACCAGCTTGTATTATAAATTCTATATTGTACCACAAAGTTTGTCGTACTCTATTGGAACTCAAAATTCTTTCAATCAAATTGAAGTGCTCACTTCAACATCCACAGTTCATATAATAACAGACCTTAACATTGGCATTACACACACACACACACACACACACTTCTGGAATATGGGGGTGGGGAGGAGCAAGGTACTGGCAACTTGGACAGTTGCAATCATGATGCCATGTCATGTCTTTGGGATCTTCTTCCAAAACTAAAGCTTATAAAAACATACTTGTGGTTGCTGTATTAAATTCTTTGGCTATTTTGTCAATAGAAAATGACCTTATAGATAGGTGTAGACAAGATTTGCAGATTTAAAGGCTAGAAAAAATGTTTTAGGTAGGATAATGAACGTTTTCTTTAGCTTATATTAAGTTGTATACTGCAATAAAATTGTTATTCTACATTTTCAGTTTTGTGAAATTTTTAAAAAATTATGCTTGTAAGGTTGCTGAAAACATCTTTTCTGACCAAATCAAAAATGGCCCATGTGTTTTTTTTGCAGCAGCTGTTTCTGAATCACTGACTCACTATCAAGCCACTGCCAATTTCACCAATAAGGGTAGCATTAGTGACAGACCCCCAACAATAGGCAAGGCTTAAACAAGTTGTTGGTAGCGACACCAAAGCATTTCCATCAATGGTGATGCCTTCAGCCAGCAATAAAATCATCATCAGTAGAGACTAACTTTCAAATACTACAATGAAATAATTTGTGGAATATTTCTTCCAAGAGTTTATGTCACTCGATCACATATGCATGTTGATTTTCTTCACCTATCTCGACTACTACCTTGTGTTATACCCCAAACAAATTCTCAGTTTCCCACAACTGATATACAATATCCTGAAAGAAGCAAACAACTGAACCTTGTAAATTACAGGGAAATAAAAACTATGTCAACTACATTATATGAGGCTTTGTTACTTTCATTTTTTTCCTGTTAACAGTAATACTGCCATTACCAAATATATGGCAGTAAAAGATTACCTTTCTCTGTAGAAAGTGTGGAGAGCTATAAGCTAAATTATGTCAGGTATTTTCTTGCTTAAAACACAACAGAATATCATGACAAAAAAAATCAATTATTCATTATGAAAATTATTGAGCAATATATTAAAGTAAAAAACCTTTCAAAAGAATTTATGGTTCTGACTACTTTACTGTGGTGTATTTGTTTATATTCTAAGCAAACATCTAAATAAAATAAAAAGTAACAACATACCTTTATTATTAGCCCCTTTTATCACATTTACTGTGGGATAATAGTAGAATAATCTAGCAAACAATTACTGCTGTGTACCGAGTGTGATCCTCATTGTGTACCCCATACTTGTGGTCTTGTGAGATCAATAGAAGTTTGCTTATCCTCTGGTTCACACTCCTCTCTAGTCTTTTGAACAGGAGTAGATGTTTATCCCTTGATTCTTATTTAGGAATGGGTTTCCAGTTCCTTCTAAAGATTTTTCATTCTCTTTCACTCCCTTGATTTTAGTCACATTATTGCAATGTTTGGGGTGATTTGATTAAAAAAAAATATTCAATTTATCATTTCATTGTTACAAATGGGAGAATATCTTCTGTTGGCCTAGTGTGGGATATTTAAAAAAACAAGTGATAAAAACTTTGAGAAACTGAATGAGATCGGCTGAACTGTGCATCTAGACACATTAAATGCATGCAATTTTAAAATTTAGCACTCACACATCTTCAATGTTTGCCATCAAGCGCATAATTATAATTGTCATTTCTCCCCATCCCCACTATATATATATATATATATATATAACATTACTTTAGTCCAATGAAGTCCTTTTAGAGGACAAAATATGTTACATAGAATTTTCCTCACTTTGTTGTTCAATTACTTTACATTGTTACAAATATAAAAAAAAAGCTGTTTGATAGAAGCAAATTAAGGAAAGAAGAAGAAAAAAATCTGCATTCCTACCAGCCAATCTACAGATGGATCCTTAATAAAAATATCCATCATAAGAAGGAGGAGTTCTTTATCTGATCGTAGTGCATTAATGGCACATGTCATGGTTCCTTCCAAGATTCCTTTTGTCTGGTGTGGCAGGAAAACATTCAAAATTTGTTTGGTCAGACGGAATGGCATCAATTCAGGAACTGGCAAAAACTTAGGATAAGAAAGAAAGAAAAGTTTGTTTTGAAAACAGAAATAACAACAAAAATAATAGATGTGTCAATATTTAGGAACAAGTCAAATTAATGAGAAATTATGAAGGTATAGACATCTAATAATAAATCAATGGACATGCAATCAAATTTAGGCATCATTGTCAATAATTAATCCAAGGCCTTATTTTTTTTGCTTTAAAAAAAGAAAAAAGAAAAGAAGGTTGGTTAAAATTATAGAACTAACAAATGAACCAAAATATCTGAAAATAAAACTAAATGAAACAAAAAGTTTAATCCCAAATCTCCAAAGATTACAACACAAACTGATAAGGCTTGAGATTGTGGATGTTAAAGTTGTGAGTTGTGTGTGTATTTTTAGGTGAACATGCATGTTCAATATATAGACAAAGAAGATAGAAGAAGCATAGAAAAAACTTGTTTCTGCTACAGACGTTTATTCTTTTGATGTTGATTGTATTGAAATAAAGTTAAATGTCTCTTGAGCATGTCCAACTTCCTTTTTGGTTGAGAAAAAATTTATGGCAAGTAAGGATAAAGATAGTAGAGCTCAAGTCAGCCTCATGTTGAATTGGGATGACCAAATATCTACTCATGAAGTAGATATTTGGCTGTAGATGAATAGGGCTGTTGAAAACACATCTGAATATTCTCATTGGAAAGAGAAAGATTCTGTCCATTCTGCAAGTGGGGTCATAATATTGCACATGTTACCAGAAATCCTTTCCAGTTTCTTTATAGGTTGCATCATGGGAAAATAAATTTATTCATTTTTTTTTTTTTTTTTTAATTCTTTAGTATTATTTTATTTATTGGTTTTATTTCATTTTCCCACAAGATCATCTTCCATAAAAAATATCCTGATCCAAGTAAATCCAAAAGTCAAAACCAAGCAGATAAGGTTTAAAAGTAATTTTCTGTAAATATGATGGCTTACATTTTTCTTTTTTTACATTTATATAAAAGAATTTTTTGCTTGGGAGAAAGTAGGAAAAGAGAGAATACCACCTCTCTTATTCAGATTATAGAAAAAAAAGGTGCATACAATGACAAACAAGACTCAAAACTATAATGTGAAACTTGAAATGAACATTTATTACATAGGGATTAAAACAATATAACCAAATACAATTTTTACAAAAAAAAAAATTGCTCAGAAATTTCCTTTTGTGCACTCTTTTAGTAACAAGGCAAAAAAACAGATCAAAATAAAAATTATAGGCACTTAAACAGATATACAATTCAATCTTAAAATAATGGAAAAAAACCTTTAGGAGGTAATGCAAAAACTTTAAATAAAGTTGAAAATACTCTTTAAAAATCACCTAACTGAAAATGAAAAAAAAACAGAAGGGAGCTTTGGCAAATTCACTTGCATCTTTAGAACTTTTAACTATTTTTTTTTTCTTTTTTAGAACATAGTTCTATTCACAGATTTCTTTTTTTCCATTGCATCTTCTGTGAGAAAGAGCACAGCTCATTCACAGATGACAGCCAAAAATAAGTTTTCCTTATTTTTTTTTAAGCTGTTAGGCCAGAATTTTTGTCTCATTACAATTATTACACCTTTTTAAATTATCTGCAGACCTGCGTTATATAACTCTGAAGAGGCTCTAGACAGGTTTTAACTTTAAATTGACATGGGTGGAAGCCACCCTACTGATTGGACAATAAATACAAAGGGCATATATTTTTCAAATTTGAAAAAGAAATCACAAACAGTCCGCCCTGACAAATTATTTTTGACAATTCTACTTGAGCCAAATCTATATTTAGAAACTTTAACAGATGAATGTATCAAATTTAGTTTTTATTAACTGTTTGGCTTTCTTTTTTAATACACTTCTCTCAAAAGTATAAAATTTATTTATCTACACATTTTTTTATTATTTATTACTTTCTAATAATTTTTTATATATTAACACTAAATAATGTTATATTTAGTCATATATCTTTATGATATTCATAGCCTACACAATAGCCTACATGCATTATGAAAAGTTAAAGGCATGGATATAATCAATTCCTATCATCTGACCCGATCCAAAGGCATGACACAAAATCAATTCCTAGCATATCTGACCACTGCTGAGGTGAATTTTATTATATTGACTGACAAATGAGTCTATAACCAACACAAAAGAATATTTAATATATCAATTGTAAAACAGTTTTTTATTTAAACAAATCACAGAGCTATTAATTAAAAAAGAAAATATAACAATATTTGATGATATATAAAAATTTTGACAAATATTAGAATTTCATAATTTTGTAATAATGAAAAATGAAAAAGGCTTCTGGTGAGATGAAATTTCAGTTTTTGGAAGAAAATATTTCACTCAATTTGAAAATGAATGAGATAAACGCAATATAAATATCACAAAAAGATATTCAGAGATGTATGTAAAAAAGATAAAAAAAGGGAGAAATAATACCATTTTACATCAAATATATTAAAGCATTTAAAATTCTTTATATATATAAAAGATAATATATATAAAAAAAACCATATCATCAATTTTTTACAAAAAAACAGTTTTATAAATTAATTGATTTAAAATATGGTTATTTTTTATTTAAAAAATTTTTGCAAATAAATTAAAAGCATTCTCAATTTATGAATTTTCAAAACTGGTTTTAAATTACAGCTAAAATCACGTTTCCAAATTTTCATCAAATTGAAGCTATTAATTTTAAATCATTGTATCAGTTAAAGGGGTGAGGATAACTGAAAATGAATTTGATGAAATTTTATAAAAGAAACTTTTTATTTAACTACGATTTGAAATATTTCCCTTTTTAACAAATTCTTTTTTAAGAACAGTTAAATGTATTAGAATCCATTTTATGTAGGATTATTTTATTAAGTTTAAGTATTTTTTTAATAACACAGCAAAATGAAAAAAAAACAACTTATTTTGAACAGAATAAATTTTAGAGAATATAGATGAAATTTTTAGGTTAGAATTCATTCAATTTAACTACAATTTTAATTACAAATTCAAAATGGACTATATTTTCATTGTTTAGTTTTTAATTTTTTCTCAAAATATTTAAGTAAGATTATTTTTCCATATCAATTTTAAATTTTTTTTTTTTTTTTTTTTTTTTTTTTATTAATTTCTATATTAATTGCAATATAAATATCACATTATATAAATATGTAATGTAAAATAGTTTACCATTTATAGTCAGTATTTGTAAATACATGGTCATTTACATCAAATATGTATGTATAGATGTATGTAAACCTTAAAAAACTTTTAAACAAAGGGAGGAAATAAATTCTTTATATATAAAAATATATATTTAAAATTTTTATACACCCATTGTTATTTTAATTTATATATATATATATATATATATATATATATATATATATATTTAGATAATGAATGAATTAGAAAGTTATTATATAAAGAATTTAAAAGCATGGGCTAAAAAATTACAGTTAGTACTAAATTAAAAAAGTAGACTTCTAGATATAACTTTAGATCTAAATAAAAATACATATACACCTTATAAAACCCAACACCAATCCTTTATATATACATCCTAAATCAAATCACCCCCATCTTATAGACAAATTCAGCTAATAACAAGATTTTTGAATAAAAATCAATGGCTATAATTTATAGTGGCTACAAAAAACCCAAAAAATATAAAAAAATGAAAATGGAAAACATAGAAAAAAAATATCTTAAAAAAACATTTATACCAAAACCAAAAAAAACAGATTAGACAAAAAGTAAGATGTGAAAAAAAACTAAGTGATTTTCAATAAAAACACATAAAACAAAAAACTAAGAACTAAGAAAAAATCATTAAGAACCATAATGCTAATATCTTAAATAAACACTTATACCAAAACCAAAAAAAATTTAGACAATAGAAAAATTAAGATAAAAACTGAAACCCTCAAAATTGCCCACTACAAAATAAATGTTGCACTGAATCATTAGTATACCAATGCAATATCTCTTGATTGAAAATCCTGATAACATAAAAATATATATAGGTTGCACTAGCCATGAATTCAAAAAAGATTCAACCAACATCAAACTTCATTTAGAATAAATAAATATAAAATCAAACATCTCTCTCAAAATATTTCTGGCATCTAAAAGAATCAAATAAAACACCTACAGTAAAATGGAAGTTAATAAGAAGAGCTAGAATTTGTAGATCATTAAACGACCCGTGTCCTCTATGTATACAAGAGAAACTATATATTACTAAGTTTATAAAAAATAAAAATTTACTGAATCAGAGAAATGAAATAGCTATTATATGCCGTCATTGTAAAAAAAATTTTCCTTAAATAATATATAAAAAAAAAAAAAAAAAAAAAAGTCTATTGAATGGCAGGAAAAATGTTTTTAAACTGTTATTTAAAATTGTGGTTAAAACGTATTAAAACATAAACACCGTTAAAAAAATTGTAGTTAAATAAAATGTATCCTAAAACGAAACACCTCTATAATAAATGTACTACAAACACTTGAATGAATCCGATAAAACACCTCCTGAAAAATGAAATTATAACTAAAGCTAGATGATGTAAGGTAATGTATGACCCATTGTTCTTTGTACATACATATGAAACTTTATTACTCAGGTTTATATATTTAAAATAAATAATTTAATTAATTAATACATAAAGTTTACTAAATCTGAGAAATGACTTAGATAGTTTTGTAGTCTGTGCCATTTATATTACTTAAATATTTAAATATAATAGTTTAAAAATTGTAATTTATATATATTTGTTATGGAAAATAATTATACTTATTTATGAGTAATTATCCTTCTGTTATAAAGTAATATAGTCAATTAAATTAACAATGAAAATATTTTAAAATTTTAAGTAATTTTAAAATTGTAATTAAAATTGTAGTTAAATAAAATGAATTCTAACCTGTTCTTGGTACATACATATGAAACTTTACTACTTAGGTTACATATATTTAAAATAAATAAATAAATTAAGTAATAAATAAAGTTTACTAAATGAGAAATGACTTAGCTAATTTTGTAGTAAGTTCCATTAATATTACTAAAATAATATTTTAAAATATATTTTAAAATAATTTACATATACTTGGATTTGAAAAAAATTTTTGTAAATAGTTAATATATACAACAAAAAATATTTCCAAAAGTTTAAAGTTTGTAATTTTAAAATTGAAACTAAAATTATAAATTGAATGAATTCTAACCTAAGTTTCTTTTTTAAATAATACTACATTAATTTAAATATAGTAAAATAAAATTAATATGAAATGCCATAAGATGTAAAGTTTTGAATGAAAAAATTGAAACATTATATCACTAGGTTTATATATATAAAAAAAAAAAAAAAAAAAAAATGTAACCTAATACATATTTTAAATATAAATACTAATTCTGAGAAAAGAATTTTTTAGTCTCATTATACTTAAATAATATTTTAAAATGTAATTTACAGATAGGAAAAAATTTTTTTTTGAATTATCCTTCTGTTATGTAATATAGTCTAAATTTAATGAAAAATATTTTAAATTTCTAGGTTTTTTAAATATAAAAAAAAAAAAAAAAAAAATGAATGGATACATATATTTTAAAATTGAATTAATTAATAAATAAAGTTTTTTATTTTTTTGTAGTGTGCCATTAATATTTGTGATATGGTGTGAAAATATTTTAAAATTTTGTGCAATTTTGAATTTGTAATTAAAATTATATATATATATTAAAAAGAACAAAAAATAACACCTATAGTAAAATAAAATTTTGAATATAACATATAAGCTTTTAATGACAGTAATTATGTGAAATATTATAATAATATGTATATCAGTGAAATTGTAACCAAATATACATACTTAAACTTAATGTTAAAATAATATAATATAATGGATTCTAACATTTAACTGTTCTTAAAAGAATATAGTAAAATAAAATTAAAAGGAAAATATTTAAATTAGTTAAATTAACATTGTAAAAAAAATCTTTAATTTTAAAAGATTTGAAAATTTTTAATAACAATTTTTTTTTTTTTTTTTTTTTTAAATTAACGACATATATTCAAATATATATATATACCAAATATATATATATATATATATATATGTTATTTGTAGTATTCTTATATGAAATAGTATAATTAAAAGTAAATTTTACAAAAAGTTTTTTAATGCTTTTAATTTATAGCAAAATAGTAGGTTTTTCTTCTATTTCACTAGATTTAATATTTTTACATGTTTATGTTAAATTTAAAAAAAAAAAAAAAAGATATTACTTTTTGGGATAAATCTAATTATTCTTGATTGCATTGCTTGTCATTTTGTTATAAATGCTCTCATTTTATTTTTGATCCTTTTCTCCCCCCAATATCTTCTAACAAACTTGTATACATAAGTTTAATAATGCAAATAAAATATATAATTTTGAAATTTTATTTTTATATATGCATCAAATGTATGAATTGGCTGGATTTTAAATTTTTTAGATCATATAATTTTTTTTATTGTGCAAATGTGTAGGGTGTTACTTATCTACATGTTTTTGTGTGTCTATTTTTTAATTTTAGGTCATTGTATATAATTGGTAGAGATTTATGAAATCTGAAAATATATTATATCTATATATATATATATATATATATATATATTTAAACCATTATTTAACTCTCTCTTTAAAACTTCTGTTAAATTTTAATCCCCACCTTATAAATTTTAGGCCTTTCTGTTCTTCCTTCTATTACAAACGTTTCTTTATGAATTGGCTTTAAAGTTTATCATATAATTTTAAATTTGTATCTACACTGTCTGTTTTTTAATTTTCCTACACGTATATTGAATGCGGATATCTGATAAAAAATATGCCTTTATCTTTGTAACAAAATTTCACTGAACATAAATACTATGGAAATAAAAAAATATACAAACACATGAGTAAATATAAGAGATAGCAAGGGACTGAACAACATTTTGACTCACCGTAAGAGATCCCAAGGCACTAAACTAGCAGCGTTATTAAGATTCTGTTGTACTCGAGTTCTGTTGCACTTCATGTACAGAGACATATAAGAACCTGGAGCAGATGAGTCACCAAATTCTTTGAATATTTCAATATACCTTTTTGCTGCACTGAAAAAACAATATCAGCAAATAAAAAAAACATTATAACCGAGTTGCATGTGTTTCTGGAGGTAGATATTAACATCCCGACTTCTGTAATATTAATAACAATTGGTCTAAGTCGTAAAGAAAGAAATTGTGCCTCCAAACTGGTAAAGGTAAACTTTAGCTAAAAATGTGGTTTCCCTGATGACAAAAAAAAAAAAAGATCCAGGTTCAATTTCTGTCATAGGCATAATTTTTCTTTAGCAGAACTTCTTAATTTAGTCCAGTTATTAATTTCACTGTTTAAAGAAAAAGAAAATCAGGTATAGAAAAACAAACATGTGCACCGACTAAAAATAATGTTTAGAGAAATAAGAAATTCTCACTTTCATTAACATATATTCCTCATACCTTAATATAAAATACAGTATAAAAGTAAGAAATATTTCAAAAATAATAATCACTAAAAAAATCATGATAACGAGTCCAAATTAATGTTGTAGTAGTAGTTGTAGTGTCTAGTGCAATATAGCCTGATGGAGCCCATCTCTTTTCAGACCAATTTTGAATTCAGAGTTATCAGTTTAGACTCATTGCCATATGAAGAGCCTTAGTGTACCTTATTATTTATGAAGGCTTGAATTCAATGTTTACTTTCTTCAAGACTAGTTGCCACTCAAGAGAACCAAGTCTACTCTACTATTTAACATATAGGTGGATGAAAATGGATTCATGCTTTTTCCAAGGTCTTTTGTCTAAAATGATTGAATGACTCAGTTTGTTCTATTATTTATGAGGTTTTGAATTAAGAGTTTTCCTTCTCTTAGAGTGGTTGCTATCTAAGGCAAGAGACCCAAGTCTACCATATCATTTAACCCATAAGTGGAAGAAAATAGATTCATGCTTTTTCCAAGGGTGTTAGTGTAAAGTAAATAAAACAAACTTATAATTTGTATATCATTTTATTTTAATTCTCTTTCAAAATTATAATAGACTTGATTTTTATGGTTTACAATTGCTTTTGGTTTATTCCTTTCTTTTTGTTAAACTTTCATTTATATTTTTCAAGATTAAGTCCACTAAAACTCTACCCTTAAAATATGTGCCAAAACGTCCAAGAGACAAACAAATGCTTCAATGAGTAAAGAACGTAAAAGAGCAAATCACCTTTTATTGTCAATCTGTCAGTTCACAGGTTTGTCAATTTAGGTTGGTCATTATTAATTAGAGTTCATGAATGAAGGAGAAAAATCAAATTTTATAAATATGTATAGATTAGGGTGTGTATGATGTAGGCAAGAGTTGTCTTCTCCTGAGTAAGTGGCTGTTTAGGAGAAGGCAGTCTCTCAAAATAGATAATGACATCACTGCAAATTTGCATGTGAATAGTAATCCTTGGTTATTAATGACTGATAGACAATATGATTTTTTTTTTCTTCTGAAAAGCCAATATCTGTTCAGTTTCATATCCAAAACATAAACAAAGCGATTTTTAAAAAGTTAATCCATTCTTATTTTTAATCCAACATTTTATTTTAAACAGTGTATATCACATCTATCAGACTTCTCTGAATTAAGATTTCTCAAGTCTGCACATACTAAAAATAAAAACAGCATGTCTATTTCAAATACAGGTATCTATTAATTACACACACACATACATATATATAAGTTTAAAACAGCTAAGCTTATAGTCAACAACACCTCATCTGCAAGATGCAAATTACAAAAGACCAATATTATTAACGTCCTTTAAGGAACTGTGTTCCTGATCAAACCACATTCATGAATAATTTATTGGACATACCACTACATCCCTATCAAGAAGACTCACATTACATCCCCCTGACCATAGCTCAATTAAGACTAATTTAAACATTTAAACACTAATGGAAACCTACCAAACTCCATCTGCAACATGCTTCTAGAAATTACAAATATAATAGCTTCATTCATAGTAAAAAAAAAAAAAGGTTAAAAATAATGAGAGCATTAATAATAAAAAAAGAAAAAGCCAACACTCAATAACATCAACTATGAATATGGCCACAATGTGCTGACTGTGTTTGGAAAATAATAAAAACATTCCTATCACTCCAGATGCATATAGAAAAATTTACACATTCAGTTAAAAAAATATCAAAATGAAAAGAACATACTTGATAATGGCTAACAGAGTAGCCGAAAGCACTCGGATATAGAGGACATTTGGACAGTTTTTACACACTTTATGTCCAGAAAATAAAACACTTATACAAACACAAGAAAAATTGAATAAAAAGCTTAATTGCAGTACCTTGTCAGTTGTCATAATGAAACTTGTATAAAAGAGGGACTGGTACCCAAATAATACAAAAAATATACATACAGAGACTTGCATGTAATATATATTTCTTTCTCAGTTGTTATTAATACAGTGCTCAGTGTTATATAACAGAGCTATTAAGTATATATTAGTGAATATGCATAATATCCAATGTTGATAATATAACGCAGAGTTTCATGCAAACTTGAAATCTTCAGGTGTTGAATACAGACTGACTGTTATGAAATTCATGTTCTTGTGGTGATAATTTAAAATTGTGTGTTAAGAATTGTTTATTTAATTATTGTTGCCTAAATATTATAATTAATTTTTTATAATTTATATCATTCTAATTCTTAAATTCGAAAGACAAAGAATTAAAAAAAATTAAAAATTATTTTAAATGAAAAATTTTAAATTAGAAATTAAGTAAGCACGTTATATATCAAAGGGAATAACTCTCTATTTTGTATAAAATATCATTCCTATAACATTTAATGTGTTTTTGAAACCAAGCCTTATACTTACAAAGGTGAAATTACATATACATACGTTTTATAAATTAATTGATTATGATAATTTGGGATCATATATGTATATAGATATATAACAAATGTTATTAATGATGTGTTCTATGAATATTAATAGGTGTTACATATTCTGTCTATATTTCTGAGATGAGGTATTATGTACAGTATTTACATTAGTCGGACTATTGTCCTCATCTTTGTCGCCATATTTGTCACAACGTTTCGGCCGTTGTACGCTCCGGCCTTCTTCAGGTGGTTGGAATTTCGAACTGAACCCTTTATTTCGCTCGCTGGGGTAGACTGTTCTAGTTCCACGTGCTATGTTTGATGGATGTCAGTTATCAGTTATCTCCTGCTAATTTTCCCTCTGAAAGTTCTCCACTGCCTTAACCAGGAATTGAAACCAGCGATCGAAATAAAGGGTTCAGTTCAAAATTACAACCACCTGAAGAAGGCCGGAGCGTACAACGGCCGAAACGTTGTGACAAATATGGCGACAAAGATGAGGACAATAGTCCGACTAATGTAAATACTGTGTTACATATTATATTAATAATTTTAAAATCTATTTTAATTGGGGTCAATGTCCTTGAGCAGATGCCAAAGCAATAGTGACTGAGCTAAAAATAGATGATAGAATCTCAAAACTATACAAACAACTGTCATTCATCACTATTAAAGACCACATGGAGAATTCCCTAAATAATCCACAATATCCACTGCTCAACCCATCTAAAAATAACATTGCTATTATCAGTAAAACCATTATAGAAAGAGCATGCAAGTATACTAAAAAGGCTTTAGGTACCAACTAGTGGCAAAATACAACCAAAGCTAGTGAATGGTTCATTAATATAAAAAAAAGAAAGAAAAATACACATTTTTTCAGTTCAATATCTGTTACTTCTATCCATCCATAACAGAAAATCTACTGATAGCTGCTAGTAATTTAGCAAAGAATTACTGCCATATTTCTGACTAAGAAGTAAATATAATAATAAAGGCATAGAAACTGATTCTATATCAAAATGGAAGTCTAATGACAAAGAGAAATAACCCAGACTTTTGTGTCTCCATGGCAGCACATAGTTCTGAGGAACCATGCAAACTTGTAGGGATACTGCTGCTATGGAGACTTTGATTTATCTCTGATAAAAAAAAAAAAAAATAGTATATACAGAGACGGCTGAATAATACTCCTTTGTAAACTGAGACCAAGACAAATGGACTAGATGAGAAAGGACCTAGCTAAATTCTATAAGGACCATAAACTAAACATTACCACAATTACTAATGCCAAAGTGATCAATTTCTTAGACATTACATTTGACATGAGTAAGGTCCTGTATAAACTGTACACTAAGGATTCATGCAACCAAAGGTTATGTCGACAGAAAATCCAACCACCATAAAAGGATCCTTGACAATTTACACAAATCAGTACAATTTAGATTATCAACCAACTCCAGTAACAAAGAAATATTTGATGATTATAAACTAGATATAGTAAAGTGCTAGAACGCAGCAACCATAAAGTGAATTTAGAGTTTGTAGAAGGAAAAAAAACAATAAAGGTAAAAGTAAGCTAAAACAACACAAACATAATATGGTTCAACCCGCCTTACAATAGAATGTCAAAACTAATGTAGATAGAATTTTCCTAAATCCATAAACACTTTGGTCATTCTCCAACACTAAAAAAGATTTAACAAAAATAATATTAAGGTAAGCTATAGCTGTAATTATATATATATATATATATATATATACACACACACACACTTATTACACAAGCACAGATATAAAAAATAACATTTTATTTTTCCATAAACTGCTGTTTCATGCTAAGTGATTTTCAAAATGGGAATCAGTTCTTTAACATCATTCCTTAGATTTATTGCTTTCTTCATTTTTATAGGAATGCATCAACATACCAATAGTCCCAAAGAATTTCACTCCTTTTATTCATCAAATTATGCATGTTCTTGAATTCTATAAACTATCGTTTTTACTATTAATTTACTTTTCATTTTTACTTTTGTACTAAAAATGGAATTTAAAATTAGAGTACTCTTCTATACATAAGAAAAAATATATTTTAAATGTAATATTATATATATTATAGATAATGAGCTAATTTGGTTACTGTCTTATATTATTCATAAAAAATATATAAATAACATAAATAACATACTTCATATAAGATCTGGTCTGATCAAGCAGCTCCAAGTTTTGTTCAAAGACCTCTTTCAGTGTTGAAACATCATTAAGGAATTCGATCATCCCAATACTGAAGAAAAATATAAAAAAAATGATACATTATTAAAAGAAACATGCAAATGTGTGGGAGTTTAACATGTACATGGGACAAGAAGGGTCAAAAATTAGTCAGTGATATCTGTGTGGCAAAAGAGAAAGTGACTTACTGAGAAAAAGGACACATGTTCTATACAATATACCAAAGACAAAATAACCAAAATAGAAACAAGTCAGTTGCGGGTATTGCCATAAATGCATCTCAGATATGCTAATATTGTGTGTCCTCTCCTACCTGTTGACCAATGAAAAAATTGATCCGTTGATAAAAGCGGTTGATGTTCTTGAAGTAGGAAAGTTGTTTTATTTTTCTACCTTGACAATCAGCTTGCATGTTTGATTTCTGACTATTTACATGTATTGAGATTTGTGACATCAGACCTGCAATTCATGATTTCAACATTTTTTCTGCTCCTGGATCTTTGAGTTTGAACTTGCGATCTGTTTATTTCATTGTGGAATTGGGCTGCTATATCAGTTATTTGAACACATTGTTTGCAAAAAAAGTTTAAAGAATTTTTGCTAGAATCTGACTGCATATTAATATCAGTCTGACAAATGTTATTAATTTAAAAAAAGGGAAAATCAGAAACAGTAAAGCAAGTAAAACATTTTGGTTCAATTCATCCCCAACTAGAAATGGTCACATCTTTTTTTAGCTTCATGATCAATTTGGAAAAATAGTTAAAAGCAGAGAAAGAGATAGAAAGAAAATTGGAGAGAGAGAGATAACGAGAAGGAGAGAGAGAGATAACGAGAAGCAGAGAGAGAGATAACGAGAAGCAGAGAGAGAGAGATAGAGAGAGATAGAGAGATAGAGAGAGAGATAAATAGAAGCAGAGAGAGAGAGAGAGAGATAGAGAGATAAGAAGCAGAGAGAGAGAGAGATAAAGAGAAGCAGAGAGCAGAGAGAGAGTTTCCAGAGAAGCAGAGAGAGAGAGAGAGAACAAGAAGCAGAGAGAGAGAGATAACGAGAAAAAGAGAGAGAGAGAGATAACAGAAGTAGAGAGAGAGATAAGAGAAGAAGCAGAGAGAGATAACGAAAAGCAGAGAGAGAGAGAAACTAGAAGCAGAGAAGCAGAGAGAGATAACGAGAAGCAGAGAGAGAGAAACAATAGAGAGAGAGAAGCAGAGAGAGAGAGAAAGAGAGAATAAGAGAAGAGAGGAAGAGAGAGAGAGAGAGAGAGAGAGAGAACCAGAAGAGAGAGAGAGAGAGATAATGAAGAAAGAGAGAGAGAAAGAGAGAGATAGTAGAGAGAAGCAGAGAGAGAGAGAGATAACGAGAAGCAGAGAGAGAGAGAGAGAGATAACGAGAAGCAGAGAGAGAGAGAGACGAGAAGCAGAGAGAGAGAGAGAGAGAGAGATAACGAGAAGCAGAGAGAGAAAACAGGGTGTATCAAAAATACTTTTATGATCTTTGTGGGCGTGTTCCTCACACCAAAACAAGGACAATAGTCTATATAAACATGTCTGCAAATTCTTTGTTTTTGAGTTAAGTTTAAATTTTACATTTTTTAAATGTAAAATCCAAGATACAATCCCAAAATACTTTACAAACTTTACAAAATAAAGGTAAAATGTCCATGTTTGCTGCATAAATCAGTTGTTTTAGGTCGCCCCACAGATAAAAAATCTAAAGAATTGAGGTCGGGTGAACATGCAAGTCATGGAATCTGTTCTCACATACCTATCCATCTTTCATAGTAGATGTCAGCCAGTGTATTGTGATCAATGTGAATGAACCACATGTATATATTCTCTAGCAAATTCGTAAATGTGTTCAAAATGAAGTCCCTGTAGACAGCTTCTGTAAGACATGCAGAGAGAACATATGGACCTACCAGACAGTCACCTACAATTCCAGCCCACACATTAATCATAAACTGATGCTGGTGTTTAGCATGTATTGTACCATGGGTATTCCGATCAGTCTACAAATATTGGTTGTGTAAATTTGCTATTCCATCTCTTTCAAGTGTTGTCTCATCTGTAAACAAGACTGAAGAGACAAACAATGGCTCAGGAGTTTGTGCAATAAACCACTAGCAAAAGTTTTCCCATAGTAAATTATCAGAAAGCGAAAGACCCTGAACACATTGCAAATGATACAGATACAGGAACCATTCTTGAAGTACCTTCCATGCAATACGAGATATACGAGCCACTTGACATGTACTGATACTTGGATCATCCCCGACAGCCTGTAGAATGTGTTTTTCATAGTTAGGCGTACAAGTAAATGCCAGTCTTTCTTGATCCATAGTTTGCAGTGCCATGGATCCTGTCTCGGCAACAAGATGATAAACAGCAACAAAGGTTGGATGAATCTGATGCAGCAATGCAGACTTGCATCTATTACCATTTTTGTCCTTGTTTTGGTTTTCGTCCCCAAAGTTTGAAAAAGTATTTTTGATATATATATATATATATATATATATATATATATATATTGTGGAGAATTGTCTCGTAGGTCCAAGAGGGCTAGAGTAGTGTAGCCTATATGTGCAAGCAAATTGCTAGTGATGCAGACTCTCTGAGCACCGGCACTGGAATGACAAGGCGCATGCATCAGTGAGTCAGATCGAGGCTGGCAGCATGCCCAATATGCAAATTCTCTGGCTCGGCAAGAACATATAAAAAAGGCGAGTTCTTGTTGAGTTGGCAGAAAGAATCTTGTGCGTTCAGTGTAATACACAGCGTTGCAAATTAAACCAGAATTCGTTGTGAGGGTGTTTCCAGTGTCTGTGCTACAGAATCCCAGCTTTCCTGCTACATTTTATATATATATATATATATATATATATATATATAAAAACATATTTTGAGATTTTTTATAGGCTCTATATGTTTATAGTAATAGAGAACAAATTGAGTAAAAAAAATATGACCCAAAATGAAACGCTGGGAATGCACTGATCAAGGGAGACAACTCAATTTACAAAATACAGAGTTAAAGGACTGTAACTGAAATATTAAAAATGGGGTTACCGTGTTGACATGGGGATCACTTGGTAAGTCTTGAGGTATAAATTCCTGCTCTTAGAGGCTGAATCTGTGCGGAAAATTTGATTCATTCTTTCAAAGAGGATTTGAATCCTTTGATCTTGACGTAGATCCTCACCTCCTTTCACTACATATGCATAATCTTTTTCATCATTCCCATGAATTATAATCTTCCGTGGTTTCCGTAATGACTTGAATGTAACCACCTAGAAAGCACACAATAATACAAGAAAAAATTAACAAAAAATACAACTGATATTTAAAGTTTTGTTATTACTATTTAAAAAGTATTCCATGTAATTTTAAAGTTGTCTCATTATAAAACTGACAATGTTGGCAAGCAATCTTAAAATCCACATATAATTAATATTTTTAATGGATTTCATCAGAAGCCTTCACAAATTCCAATTTAGAGTGACTTCTAATAAAGACAATTTTTAGCTTGAAAAATAAACCAACATATTTTTAAATTTTTAATATTTAAAAATGAAATTTATAAAAATATTTTCAAAATTGTAAAAATGAAGTAATACAAAAAAATTTTTTTTAGAAAAAACTTGTGAAGTGTTGAAAAGTTCTTAGTTTGACAAAAAAAGATCTCTCCCTACATCCACCAAATCTTATGGTCATTTGTTAGGTTTTAGAAAGTGGATTGGGTTGATAACTTTTCAATAATGTCTTGTATATGAGAAGAGGATGTTCAATAGTCAAATAGAGAGGGCATTAAGAGTAAAATTGGTTTCAATGTTGAATAGTTCTGTCTTAATATTCTTCTAAAAACTCTCGACTTGTAAATATGTATCTCTTTAAACAAGTACAAATAAAGAAAGTCAATATGGAGGTTAAATCAAATCAGACAAAAATAAACAGGAATGAGTCAACAAAGAGGAGTTGTCAAATCTTTGCAATTTGAAAAAAGTTTTTCTTATAATTGAGTAATCTACATGCTAACCTCAAGGAAAGTGACACATTGCACCTTCTTGAGCTAATGTTCCCAGCTGACATGAAAGACTACATTGAATCCATTGCTAGGTCAGCTGCTAAGAAAGTTAGTTCACTGTGTTGTGCAAGACAATTTTTCTCTGTAGGATCTATGTTACATATCCTGCATTCATCCATGTTTAGAATATTGCTGTCACATTTGGTCCAATATTCCTGTTATTTATCTTGAGCTCTTTGGTAAAATCCAAAGAAGAATCAGCAATATTATTGGTCTTAATGTCGTGGCTCAGTTTCTGTTCCTTGATAAGCACCATAAGGTTGCCTATCTGTGTCTTTTCTATAAATACTTTCATGGTCAGATGGGCTTTTTGCTATGGTACCTAGACTCAAGCGCAGTACTAGGCTGGTGTCAAGATCTCATCAATTTACAGTTGAGCTGGATAGATGTAGCCATAAATTCTATGCTAACAGTTTCTTTTCTCACACTTTTCACTTGTGAAACTTCCTTTCAGCTCCATGCTTTCCAGCCAACTTTAATCTGTAAAAATTTAAATGCAATGTCAATTGCTATCTACTGACTTCCCGATTACTCTTTCCTCTTCCCGCTCATTATTACTGTTTCTGTTCATAATTCTTTTATACCCTGTGACCTTTTGTGTCTTTATTACATGGGGTGATAGTGATCAAAAAAAAAAAAAAAAAAAAACTATTTATTGAACAAATTTTTCTTTTTGTTAACTGCAAAAAAGACATGATGTTGTATGGATATTTATACACTATCAAAAAAAAAAAATAAAGTGAAAGATATAAAAAAAAGAAAATGAATTTGAGACAAAAAAAGAAAAATAATAAAAACTTACTTTTTGATTAAAACCAGCAATTTTTATATGATATTCAGGCAGTGGCTTAGTCAAACCATGATACTGACCTGTATAAAACAAAACTACAATTATCTTGTGAAATATTCTAATTTTAATTTGCATTCTTTAAAAAGTTAGGAGTTGATCACAAGTTCTGCAGATATTCAAATATCCAAATCAGATTTAAATAGACAAAATTAATAATTATTAACACTATCAAAATTGTACATTAAGTTGCAAATTATAATTCAGTTTCAAAGTTCTTAAAATGTCTCCTTTAGAAAAATATGCTACACTCATTTCAAAATATGATTAGGTTGAGTCATAAAAAATTTTCTTTTTTGTTTCTCAACTTTATTCTTCAAAAAAGTTTAATTACATTTTATTCAATTATATATTTATCATTTTTTGTAATGATTGCTGTCACTTATCAGACAGCAAATATTTATCCAAACAAGTTTGATTAAAAAGAACCAACAAAATGCGTTTGTGTAATTATTTTATTGTATTTTTCCAATAAGGTGTTGGGTATTGTGATGGAAATTGTAGATAATCTGTCCAAAGTTCATAACACACATTATGAACTTTGGATAGTTTATTCACAATTCTGAGCACAATACTCAACACCTTATTTAAAAATTGGAAAAATACAATAAAAAATTAAATATACAGTAAAACTTATATAGTAAATGCTCTGTTCTTTAGTTAAACAGTATTAATTAAATTTACAGGTTTGAATGTTTCAGAAATTTTGTAGACAATGTCTTCTCCAACAGGAATTGAACTTGCATCCTATGAGGAACCACCATTAAGCATGGTGTGCTATAACTATTCATCCACAGAGAATTTCTAGTAAACAAAGCTCGAATTAATGCTTTTAAACACACACTTTCACCAATCTTTCTCAATCTATCATATCTGCTCTGAGTTCATATCCTAACTTAAACAATGACAATATATCATAGCAAATGGATTAAATCTGACAATTATTTAATATATTTTCTGTTTATATATTATTTTTTATGGATACACTTATTTAAGTAAATGATCTGTTCTTTAATTAAACAATATTAATTACATTTGCCAGCCTGAATCATAGGATGCAGGTTCGATTCCTGTCAGGGAACACTTATTTTATATTAAATTTTCAGGCTTGTAAATATAATTATTGAATTTAAGTTATATTAAATTCAGTACCACTGATTACTATATATATATATATATAAACACATTGCAAAAGTTGATCTAAAAGAATAAAATTAACAAAGAATAATTTGAAATGATAATTCTGATTAAAGAATATTTTTATACATGGTTACCAGATAAAAATTTTAAAAAGTTCTTTTGATAAAAGTGAAGAAAAAAAAAATAACCTGGTATTTCCAAATTGTTTTGCAAAGGATCATAATTCGCCAACCATGCACTGTATTCCCTGAGTGACTGAGGTTGAGCTTGAAAAGTTTTCACCTTTTGCAGTTTGGATAAACACCGATTAATATCCTGCAATAAAACAGTAAAAACATTTACTCTTTGATATTAAGATAAAGAATAAAAATATTTAATAAAATAGATTATATTAAATGTAAAAGGAAGAATAGGTCAGAAAATCAGCCTTCTTATTCTATGTAATATGTCTCTTTAGGACATGATACCCTACAACTTCCTATCATCCTCCCCATTTCCTGTTTTGCCATCTATTTACACAGGTAACTTTGTCAGTTAACTTGTTGTTTTCACTTTGTTTCCTCTTGCTTCTACTCAATAGACTGTGGAGAACCTTTGTTACACAAAAACAGATGTCTGTATGCATGCTATTTATGCATATCCACATTTCTCAGCTGATTTTGATGAAATTAGTACACACATGTTGCAAATTTCCCAAGGTAGGTAAAGACCAACTTTTCAATCTCTAGCACCCCCACCCTGGTTTGGTCAAAAATTGTAATATTTGAAATCTAGCAACTAGAATCAAGATACTGTATTGAATTTTAGATATCCACAGGTAAATTGTTGTATTTTACATGGAAAGGAAATAATTGAAATTTAAAAGGTCATATTAAAAGACAGCTAACATGATGTCAATTTGAAGGAAGTCACTTGATATGTATTGATAATCCTTTCTAAGAATACTTTGCTTGCATTAGAATAAAAATTTTAAAAAGTGACATCACTATTTTAAATTCTCTTTTTCAATGCCTTCCATTTGCTTTTACTGTTATTTTAATACTTAAGTCTCATTCAAAAATGATAACTATATTTTAGATATACCGCAAATAGAAATAATATAGCATGAAAGATTTGCACTGAGTTATGCCTGCTGAAACGGACCATTGGCTGGAGAAAAGATATAGTAGTAACAGTATATCAACTGACTGGCACCATTATATATTTATGCCATCAAAAGCAACTTACTTTATACCTTTGCCTAGAACACTTCACTATAGCTGGTCATGTAAGTAATACTTTTCTTATTTCTAAATGTAGACTCTCAGGTCAATGAAAGGCATACCTTTTCAAAATCAAACTTTTGTTATTTTATTCATATGGAATAAATATTTTATAAAATTTCAGTCTGTTTTGCATTTTACTTTTGTTTTGTATCATGTTGTTTAAAAGATTGAGTGATATTGTTATCTCATTCATGAGATAAAAACATCATTTAAGATTCTATTTCAGTGTAAAAATATAATTAATTTATCAAAAACAACAAATTTTAACTTTAACCAGGAAATTGTTTTTGTATCAACAAGAAACTAAAGATGGATTTCTCTATTTGCTTGCAAATATTACCTGACAATCCATTGATTTTAGCTTTTCTCCATTTTTTCCAAACAGGCCATCAAATTCTGAACGGAATTCCTATAAAATAAGACATATATTTAAAACTTATTTCTGAAAAAATTTCTTGAAAGGAACAAAAACAAAAATGGTAGTAATAGCAATAACAGTACTTAATAGATTCTGGCATAAATTCAAAGAATATTCTTTCATTAATTTTATTTAACCAAGACAAATAAACTCTATTCAAATGAATAGTAAAACTAGGCACCTCCACAAAATTGCTAAAAAATTAGCATACCATAATAAAAAAAAATGTTACAAACTTAATGAAAACAAAGTTTGATTGTCAAAATCTTTGTTATTATTAAAAGAAAATATCAAAGTATTTTTGATAATTCAATTATATTTTTTAATCCTTTTTAGAACATTCAAAAATTTTAATTAAAAATCTTGTTTTTCTTGCATCAATGGATGGACTATAAATTAGCATAGCAAATTTTTGTGTCCTTTTTTGCAGTGAAAGAGATTTTGAAAATTCATGCAAAAATCAAATAATTGTCAGATTTTAATGAAACTTTCATGGCAAATTCACAAATGAATGAAATTATACTAGAAATTTTTTTTAAGAAAATTTTGGAAAAATATTATTTTATATGTGTTTTATTCCCATACTTAATTTTATGAAAACTGGAGAAATTCAACAGGGGGATTTCTAGTGACTATATTAGTTAAAAGCAAAACTCTTTGAAGAATTTAAAGCATCAATTTTTTTTTTTTTTTTTTTTTAAATTCAACTTACTGAAAATCTGCTCTGAATCATAAAATGAAAAATGCAATAAAACTGAGACTTTATTTAATTAGGGAAGCTTTCAATTGCTTTTCTGAATAATATATATTAAGGACAATATTGTCTTAAGAAAAAAAATTTTTTGATGAAAAATGAATTTTTACAAGATTTAATTTTGTTTTACAATTTATTTAGGATTTTAATTATTTATAAAGTTTTTAAATCTTTTAAAATTCAGTTTCAATAGTGTAACTCTTAGGGAATATTGTTATTAAATAAAACTGTATTTACTAATCATAAATCGTAAAGCTTATTAGAATGTGACAACCTGATTATTTTTAAAAGAATTTTGAATTATTTTTGTATGTGTATAAATGTGTCAATTTTATACACATTATCAGAAAATAAGAGCGATAACTATAGTAAATTAGAGCCAAAATTTTCTAAAATTCAATAAAACATTAGATTATAGGGAATATTTACTTAAATTTTTAAGATTATTGAGTACTTAAAGACGTTCATCTAATATTTCTCAATTATTTTTTTTTACGCTTAAAGTCCCCATAGAACATTAGATAAAAATCTGTCATTGAGAGGTCAAAAAGCTATCAACATAAACAGCTACCACCTCATCAAAAGATACATTTCAGCAATATTTTAAAATTTTAATAATAGTTGTTTCAAATCAGATTAATTATACTTTAAATCAGCTAATATTCATCAAATAAAGTTTCAGAAAAGTATATTTTATTTTTGGAAGATTTTTTAATAAAGAGATTTATATTTTTATAAATTTTAAAATTTTATAAATTTGCTAAAAATTCAAATTCAAGAACTTCAGAAATTTCAAAATAAAAACTCCTCCCAATCAATTTAAATGAGTTTTGGAATACAGCATAGTATTTTGAATATTGGAAATATTAAATATATATATTCATCAGTTTGAAAATTAAAACTAAAATAAAAGCTTCAAGATTTTTCATTATTAAAAATTAATTTTAAATTTTAGGTATCACATTTTTGTGTAATTATCTAAGAAAAACGTTTAGAAATAGTAATTGATTTACTTATGGGACATGCTATAACTACTTGCTAGGTAATTTTGAATGAGTCATTTATAATTCAGACTGAGGTCTGAGTTGAGATCATTTCAAAGTCAGATGCATACACTTCTGTGCTACATAAGGTCATTACTTCACATTGTCTTTGTTAATTTCTGTATGATGTTCTTTCAGTTTTTCTCAGTTGTATCTAAATATGTTAAGAGACCATATAATACATCTTTTTTTCAGTACATCACACTCCAACAAAGCACTGAGTATTAAACACAATGCTTTGAATTGAGGTTTTATTAAATGAGCACATGTGATGGGCAAATGGCCAAGTGGTTAGAACATTCACTTTCTGACCATGCGATCCAGGTTCTAATCTTTCCATGTTCGATTTGTCAAGAAATTGACTTCATAATGTTATCAGTCTGGGGAAGGAGATTCAAGCATGCAGCACCTATGGAAAGTGTCTGAAAACCATACCATGGTTTGACTCAAACGTTGTGAGTGAAATTGGATAGACAGAACCCTTGAGAGTCATCGAAAGTTGAGCTGGCAGTCATAAGTCATTCTGACTGAGGGTTTGAATGTGCTGTTCTTGTTCAGACTGTTGATCATGCTAGATAATGCACACTCTCCTAGAAACTGTATTTAAGAAAAAACTTTCAGCATAGAGATATAAAGTATAAAACACAGGTGAAATATGAAAGGGTGTTGAACAAACACAAATGTGCCTGAGCAGGTGCATGCAATGGGGAATTAGCTAGCCACCCAGGTAGACAGGCTCACTCAGATATGAGTGGCTGTGCCATTTAAATTAATAGTGAAAACAGATAATAGTGGAAAAGCCTTTATCAAATCGTATCATCAAATATTGATCTCTATTGTGTGAGAGATAAATGAGTCCATAGTGCTACTATTTCATTTCTTTAAATGGATCTACATTAACTCTTGATATAATAGATATTATTGATATATTAAAAAAAAAAACCTGTCTATTTTTATCAAAGAAATCTTGATTATCCACTGACAGCAAAATCTGTATTCAAACTTTATTCTGAAGTCAATGCAGACAGCTGTCAGAGTTGAAGTGTCACAATATAAAGTTTCCTTTTAAATATAACCAATTAAAAAAACAATTTTCTAAATATCATATAACAACATCGACTTACTTTGGCAAAATTTTGGCGATAAGAACCAAAATTTTCAAGTGAAGTCAAGGAATCATAAGCTCTTCTTTTAGTCTCAGGATAGCAGAACAATTTCTTATACATGATTGAATACAGACCAACAAGTTTTTGCCTGTCCAATTGAGGCTTTTGCAATATTAACTTCATATCGTTGCACCAGTCCTATGAAAAAAAAATTGATTTGTTTAAAAATACATGAATGATAAAATCTTTTTCCGTGACAAATTATTTATTAATTTTTAGAAACATCAAAATACATTTTTAAATTATTATATATATATATATATATATATATATATATATATATATATAAACAGAACAGTTTATAGCTATATTTAATAAATGTAACAGCCAAAAATAAGCAGGCATGTTTTTTTTTTTGGTGTGCATACACAGGCAAGAAAATAAATAATCGTTAAATTTATGCATAAATTGTAAACATAATAGTGCTCAATTATTTCTTTATAAATTGTTCAAAAAGTTCAAAAGTGTTCAAAAATTTTCTTGGGCATGATACCATTTTTTTAACACATATGGGTCTTCCATTATGGATCATTTTATAAAGAATCCAACTTGTGCGATGGATTTTAGTGTGAACTGGTTTTCCGTCTTGGCCAGTTCGCACTCACTTTTCCATCTTTAAGGTGTTGAGTGTTTTCAAATCATGTCCAGGCAGTTTTCTTTGCAAACAAAGAGATTGTTTGCTTGACTTGCTGTTCTGCGCTTCTAGCAGCTTGGTTGGTATAATTTTTTTTTTTTTCCTTCCTTCCTGTCCATTCATTCATGTCACCCATGACAGATTTTTTTTTTTTTTCCTCATAATCTAAATTCCCCGTTAACAGTTCTGAAAAAATTGAGAGGGAAAAACCGGTCGACTGGTGTGTGTTTTATTTTAAACTTATCATGGCCTGCAATACAACATTTCTAGTTTTTAATGCCTTAATACGCTTTTGTACCGTTTCAAACCTATTTAAATATATATATATATATATATATATATATATATATATATATATATATATATATATATATATATATATATATATATATATATATAATACATACATAATATGAAATATGTTTTTAAGGTATGCTATATTTATGGAATAAATTGCTCAATATCAGAGATAGAGTGTATGTAAATATAAACAGTATTTTGCTTAAGTTGATGTCAATGTTGTTCACACACACACACACATTAACATATATATATATTTATTTATAAAAAAACACACACATTATGAAATGCATTAATTCTGGCAATTTTTCTGTTTATACATTATTTAATAGATGTTTTTTTGATTTAAGTAAATGCTCTGTTTTTAAATAGACAATATTAATTACATTTACTAGCCTGAATATTCAAGGAATTTTGTAGAAAATATGCCTTCTCGACAGGAATTGAACGTGTAACCCTGATGGGTGCTATCATTTGATCTGATGTCCTGTTAACTAAATGCAATTAATACTGTTTAATTAATAGATAGAGCATTTAATTAAATTATAAGTGAATGTTCTAACTATTACAAAACAGCTATTATATGAAACTTAAATAAACTGCACAAAAGAAAATTCTTCAACAAAAATGATTTTCTATACTGAATTAAAAAATATTAAACAAACCCTCATTAATAAAGACTTTCCTAATTACATTATTGATGAACAAATTAGACGAGCTAAAAAAAAATAACATTAAATAAAAATATTAACATAATACACCCTCAAATAAGTCTAAACATATCAAACTCCTATACCATAATCAAATGCATTCTTACTATAAACAGGATGAAAAAAATTTGAAAAATATCTCATAAACACTAATATATCCCAGTAAAGAAATAAAAGTAATTTTATACTATATTAAATTTAATACAACCAACTTAGTCATTCATAACAACAAACTTCTCCATCAACTGTGTTTTTTACAAAAGACCAACATTGTATATTAATTTAAATGTCCTTTGGGAGATTGCACTGCTGACAAAAATGTTAATAATGTTTGTTGGTTTTACTACAACAACCATGACAAGAAGGCTTATGTTTCATTTAAATGATCATAGTGCAATGTCAGAACATTTAAAGGAACACTCATGTCCACATTTTAGACAGATATTGTTAAAATAAAACAGTACTCCATCAAGAAAAATAACAAAAAACTAAAAATTCTAGAAGCTCTTTTATATAAGAAAGTCAGAAGTAAAGTCAACAAAGCTTTAAATGTTTATAGCAGCTTTAAAAAAAAAAATACTGATTATAATTGTTAAAAAAACTACAATTAAAAAAATCTTTTAAACCCACAAAAACATACTTCCAAAAACCACATAAGTTACCTCCCTTGTATAATAGGTAAATATTTTGAATTTTGTGGTGTTCATGACATTCAAATCCTGAAAATGGCCTCAGATGAGATTGAAAGAACTTAGAAAAATAAATACTATTTGAAAGAAAATGCACACACATACATATATATAAACTAAAAATACCCACACGCACAAACAAATTTTGGCTATATATATATATGTGTGTGTGTGTATATATATATATATATATATATATATATATATATATATAAACTAAAAAACACACACACAATGATTTTCCAAGTATAGCTTAGATGTGGCACAAGGCCAAAAGTATGGGGCACCCAGTAAGGTGCGAACTCACTACTCAGTCATAATTCAGTAGTAATGGTTCTAGGCGGTCAAGCTTACTAACCATTACACCACATTAAGATGCCCCTACCCCCACACATACACACATTATCTACAATTATAGAGTGAAATCATATGAAAGTAGTTCATAAAGTGATGATGAATTTACTGACTGCAAAAAAATGTTGAGAGGATTTGATAACTGCTCAAGACTGTTGATGAAATTCTGGACAGACATCTCATTTTTTCAGGTCCCAACAAATAATCCATTCTGTTGTAGAGGAGAAGAAAAAATGGCATCAAGTTACAATTATTAGAGACAGATCTGCATTGAAAAACTGGAGAAATAATTTTCAGAATAAATATAGGTATTTACATTTTGATTGTTTGAACTATTGCCCTCATCTTTATTGTCATATTCACAATGATAAGGACAACAGTTTGAACAATGTAAAGAATGTTACAATACTTCATCTCAGGAATATAGAAAAATAATAATGGGTATTTACCAAGTTTACCATAGACTGGTACAAGGCTACAATATTGCGAGTTTTAGTGAGGAATGGGCTCACTGCAAAGTATTAAATAAACGTTATTCCATACAAAGTGGCCAAGAAGAGATAATAATAGAAGCAATGGAATTATTTTTATTTGCAGAAATTGGGATTAACTTGTTTTGTTATTACAAATTAATTGAATAATAAGGAAGAATATTAAACTGACTTAACAGACACCCTTTCTTTCTTATTGCAGTGTTAAATTCTTGAAATCTAAATTAAGAAATTGCAATTCAAAGTGTTTATTTGTATTTTCTAATGGTTTCCCATATCTAAAATCTAAGGAGTGGGTGTCATAGCTCATCTCTAAAATAGAACCTGTTTAAAAATGAAGCTATTTAAGAAAAATGTAACAGAATTTTTCTATTTTGTCATACATTTAGCCATCATTAGTTAAGTATATTGAATTTCTATCAATTTCCCCTACATGATACTATTAAAACTTGTTACTTCAGGTTGTTAATGTGGTACTAATAAGTAAAATAATATTTTATATATCTATTATTTTTAAAAGTATTTTGGCTATGAAAAGAACATTCATGAAAACTAAGAGATGGGTTTATAGCTCATCTAGGAAATAGAACCAAATAAAAAGAAAAAAGTAATTTATTTACGTAAGCATGGCTGGTTTGATATTTTATTAAAAAATCTTTGATTAAATATTCATACCACAATACTTCTATGTAGTTGTAAAATCTGTGATACCCTAATGTTTTACAATGGAGAGAGTTGAGATTTATTTTATACAATTCAATATAAACCATGCAAGTGGGGTTTTAAACTGATGAATGGACCACCTTAGACAAGAAAAACCAAATTTAAACTTACTTTTGAACAAAGCTCTCACTGTCTTTTCCTTGTGGAGTAGCAGTAAACTTAAATCCTTCTTGGCTTGTCTTGAATGAATAGACGACAGCCTGAAAAAATTAATAACTAGAAAAGAGCTCTTGGCAACAAATTATGATCACAGCTACTGCTGTTTAATTGTAAACATCTCAATAACATTAATAAAAAACAAATTATTTTATTTGAAACTAAATTTTTTAACTCTGAGAACCAATAACAAAAAGACTTCAAATTCACATGCTTCAGACACCATTTTCTCATAACCTATGTTTTGGAATCTCTTTTCAACCAGATACAATTATGAGAAAGCATTTAAATTTCATGCAATTCACTGGATGGACACAAGTTGTATTCTGTGTGATATGAGTTTAATATAAGTTTCTAACAGTCATTTATCCTTTAGAGATACGAGAGATGCATAATTAGTGGGCCCAACACGTATTATTGAATTGTTATTACATAACTTATGTTGGTTTGGTAAAGTGGATAAACCAGCATAGTTCTGGAACTAAGAGTACCTTAGAATTTGTGGTGTACCTGTAACTAAATTCTTTTTCAAGTATCAATCAGAAAAATGAAAGTAATTTTGAAGTTTAAATGACATTTAACAAAATTCAAACGAGAATAGTAAAAAAATAATATTAAGAAGAATTAATTAATGACAAAGTTTGTTACTATTTTTAACAATTTCAGTTGAATTTTATAATTTTGAAAAATTATAATTTATCTTTTACTAATAATACCCATGAAAATTTCATAGGTTTACTATTTTAATTTTTTAAATGTATCATAATATTAAATGAATGAATAAACTCTTTGCAAGTTCCATGATCTAAAATACCGATGGAAATTCCCCTATTGCATTGTTACATATTTGCTCTTAACTTTAACAAAATATTTCAATAACAATCATAAGTCATTATTTAAAAAAGAAAGATGTTGTAAAATTATTGAATAAAGGGAACACAATGTTGAAAATTGTGAAAAGTTCAAAGATATCAAAGAATTTTTTTTTTAAATTGCAAACATTAGCAAAAAACAAGAATGTAAGAAAAAGTGATTTGAGAAAATGAAAAGTACAAAAACAAGTGGACTGACCAGCAAAAAAAAACATCTGAAGTAATTGACATTGCAAATATCAACAGAGAAATATTACCATTACCTAAAGATGTGAAAACAATGAAACTACCATTTTAAAGTGACGAATGTCAACATCCACTGAATGGACCAAATAACTGGGCAAGAAGTTGTGTTTTTTGTAGAAATATTCAACCAATATGACATAATGAAGGGAGGTAGAGTAAAGATCTTGGACAAAAAGTCTTTTGAATGAAACAGGTCATGACAAAGAAGCTTTAAGCTGAAAGTCTTTATTCATCAAAGACATTCAGATTCATATATATATATATATATATTCATATATATACATCCTTCAAGACATCCTTCAGATTAAAAAGCTAAATATTGTCTGCCTTGCCTCTCCATATAATAATCTGATAGAAAACTGGCAGTCCATCATTAGAGATGTATTTGAGAGTAGAAGACAATATTCAAGTAATGAAAGTAATAAAAATTGCTGTAAATTTGAAATAGAAAATAGTACAAGTTCAATGGATCAAAATTGATGTAGGTTATAGGATATGAAAGTGACCATAATTATTATAATTTATTCAGATATACAAGATACTACATTAATTGTTTCTCTGATATTGTTGTACTAAAGAAAAGAAACAAAAAAAATGTAAACTTTTAGTAGCAATAAATGCCTGCAATAGGTTTCTTCTGTTTCTTGTCCGCAACACTTGTAGCCAAATCACAATTCAAATGATAGTCTGTCGTAACAGTCCAACAGGCAACGTAGAAATGACAAAAATGGGGTCACAAATCCAACCTTCACTTCTCACCAGCAAAAACGCATGTTCGTCCACCAAGCTCAGAAAAATCTTCCCCTCGTAAGCGAAAAACAATGGCTTTTATTCACCAAGCAATTTTTCTGATTGGCCACACCATTCAGGGGAGGAAAGAACATTAACATAGATTCTGATACTTAAAGTATCAGATTTTTGCTAACTACTTTCAGTAATTTTTCTTGCACACAAAACACAAACTCTTTTTCGAAGTAGGTGATTATCTCTTTCACTACAGATATATTTCTTTAGATTAATTTTAAAATAATAAACATTTATGTTGCATTTTGTTTCCATAATGAAACCTGACTCATCCTAGAACAAATTATTATTAGTATTTTTACTAAGGACAGATATTATAAGCTGATATTCATGATATATTGATTATAAATCCTGAAATTTTTATCAGCAATAATTGGTTAATAACAATTTTTTTGCTAAGACACAGACTTGCATAATAAAATCTGACAGGTTTTGTCTATGTTTCAACAAGTTTCTTTTTTGCATTAGAAGTTACATAGTGATTAAGCTGAATGTTCTGTCACTCCTTGCAAGATTTGGTCAAGTCAGAGGTGAGAAATCTATTATCTTAAATAATTTATTAATAATATTTGAAATTATACAAACCTGAGGGTAGAGATTTGTCATTTTCATTAAAATGGATTGAATGGCTTTAGATTCTGGTTTGTCAACCAGAGACATAATTTGATTGATCCACATGAGAAACATCCAACATGGAGTCTTCTCTGCCTGAAAAATAAAAATAAAAATTAAATTATTGAATTTGTAAAATAAAGAAAAACCTTTCAGAACAAACTGCTACACGTTCTTCAAATTATTGGCATTTTGATAGAATTATTTGCTCCCATCATTGACCTGTCCTTGATGACTTACTTATGGCTACCTTATCACTATCTCCTGATTTAATAGTGCCCTCTATTTCAGATTCTAGTACCTTTTGTGCTGCTAGTCTAAGGTGAGTTGTCTGCTATAATTGGTGGCAAAAGATCTAATTGTACTTTTATGGCCCCAAACACAGCTGTTTATTTTTTTTTTTCTCCTTCCTGGGATTTGCATAGTTTTTCAATGTTTTTACTGTCCCCACAAATGACTTTGTGGCCTCCTTGGTGTATCTGGAACCCAAAGGTGACAGTGATGTTGTCGTATTTTTACTGCCCTTTTTGATTACTTGACAAACTCTTTCAGAACACTCCCCATCTGCCTTTTTAGGTAATGGAGATAAGGTCAACATTTCCTGGTCCTCAGGTGTTGCTTTTTTGGCTATCACACTAGGGAGTAAGGTTTTTCATTGTTGGACACCTAAAACTCCCCTGACATTGTTTTACTGCAGAAAACTCCAGAGAGATGTCCTGTCTCTCCATACTGCAAAGCATGCTATTTCCTTCTAGACAGGATTACTGGCAGCTTCTGGCCATTGATGTCTATCCATTTAGAAATATTGTTAAATGCTTTGTAGTTTGCCATGATGTAGAACTGCCATTCCCCTATTGGGTTTGGTTTATTTTGTTTTACAACATATCAACCTCAATGGGTTATTTAATGCTGACAAGATTTTTAGGACAGGTTTATATAAATAGAATATGTGTTCTTTGTAAGAAATCAATTTGTAGATCAGATTTCATTGATGCATTTTTGTAAAGAGTGTTTTTGTCAAAATTCAAATGTACTGCTGGTAATTTTTTTTTTTAAAAATGTATTGCTGGTGATATATTTTTAAAAATGTATTGCTAAATGTATAAAAATAGATTTTTATAGTAATTATACATTACTATAAAAATCTATTTTTATACTTTCATAGTGTTTTGACAGCAGCTTGCGGGTTAACTATTTGCCCATAGCAAGTGTTGCTATCGGGATTAATTTCTCTGTATTGAAGAAGAAACAGCCTAATTTGTTGGTCTGAGATGAAACTGGATACTTTGTACACTGCCACATGTGTTTGACTTTACTATTCTACCCTGATGATGCTTTCCATATTTTGTAGATTCCCTTTTTCTTCAGGGTAACACAGACTTTAGGTGTGGGCACATTGGGAAATCTCTCACTCTTATGATCTGTTGAATGTTGATGACAAGATCTGTTAATGCTTTGATGACATGAATATGTCATTCAACTGACTTAATAACTTTATTCAATTTTTTTTTTTTTGTCTATGACAATTCTTTTTTCTACTGCTTTCATTTCAGAAATGTTTACAATAAGGGCATCAGGTTTTACCAGATGTGTGTACTTTGTTGCCTGCTCTACAAATTCCTCCACATCAATGATGCAAGAAGAGGGTGAATTCCAGATGAAAGAAGCAGTTCCAGCTGTCAATCCTTTCTGTTGGATTCTCCATTTTGAGGAAACTTAAGCAAATCTTCCTTTTCCAATTCATTTCTCTCTTTCTCAGGGATCTTAAAATAGGACCTTAAAAGCCCTACTTTTCAGTTGGTGTGTCCTTCCAGAAGAAAAAATGGTAACAATGCACAAACAAAAAAGGTAACAATGCTAACCTGAATCAAACCCAAGATAACTTTGTTAAAAAAAAAAAAAAAAAAAAAAAATACAATCTGGGAAATGATTACCACCCCCATTCCACAAATTTATAGACAAATCCTAAAGATACATATTGAGATTTCTTCCTAGTCAATAAAAATGAACAATTCTCAGTCTTACCTATGTTTTCTTTCTTGCCTTGAAATCAGGTTATAACCACTTGACTGTATCCCTTTTGTGGGTGAACACTATTTCTATTTTGTGAGCTTTTAATTTGTTACTTTGCTTTGCATTCCATTGTCTTGTCTCATTATTTTTCTGTTTTCTTCTTCTGTCATTGAGAATTTGTCAATTCTGATTTCTTAACAACTTGGTGTTAGTAAATGTTGCAACCATTTCCGTTATTATTCCTTGACAACTCTGTAAGACTGACTTAAGAAGTTTTGCACTATCTATAATTGTGAATTATTAACATATCCAAAATTATTTGGACATTCAAACCTCTTCTTTATATGGTTACTTTTTATTAATACATTATTTTAGCTCAGCATTTTTCAAACTTTTTGTATTGTGACCCACAGCAAGAACCATATTTTGCATTGTAACCCATTATACCGACGTGTAATAAATCAAAGACAAACACTGTTGACTGGGTGCATTTATCTATTTGTATGAATAAAATTATTTCTTTAAAAAAAAAAAAGAAAAAGATGAATACACTGCACACCATCATAGCTAAGTTTTGACACAGGTCTTTTTGTGAAAGAGAACTGACATCACAGTCTGCAATGAGTTTGACGAACAAGATACATAAACTCAATGAAAATAGATTATATACAGTGTGTGATGGATACTTTATTATCTACATTATACATAAATAACACTGACATCTCATTTCAACAGATATATTTACCAAAATTACATAAAAATATTTTGAAATACTAAAGAGTAAATTTGTTCAATAAAAATCACCATTGATTTCAACCATGGCCACCAGACGACTTTGCAATCTCCTGCAATTCTTCTTGAATGGTCTCCTTGTTTAAGTTGGTGAATGTTGCCATAATCCTTGACTTCAGTTCATCTTTGGTGTTACAAGGAGTGTTGATGGTCTCTCATTCAACTGTGCCCTATACATAATTAAGGGAATTTCAGTTTGGGGAGTTAGGTGGCCAGATGTAAGGGGTGATGTACTCGCAGAAATTGTTTGACTGCAATGACAGGGTTTTCCTGCTTGTGTGGCATGGTGCAGAGCCTTGTTGCCAGACACAGGGTCTTCAAGCAGCCACCCTCTTGTCCCAGGGCAGAATGACCTGCTTAAAGCACTTGATGTAGGCCTCCATGAGTCTGAGGCCATCACCAATAAATTCAGGAGTTTTTGTTGTATCAGAACAATCAGAGTGAGTTTTTCAAGCTGCTATACCTTTGTAATCACCATTAGACTAATGAACTTTCCAAATCCTCTGCACTGTCCTCAAATTGACACCAAAACACTCTGAAATGTTTGTATTGGAGCTTCCAGTGTGAATGCCAAGCATTACAGTATACTGCTTTCAAATTTCTGGTGGGGTTAATTGTGTCATGGTGCTCTTTTTCTCAAAGATTTGCCCAACTGATCCTACTATACTGTTCAGTCAACAAAATCAAAAACAAACAACATGCATGTGTGAAATTAAATATATAAAATGGTAATAATTTACCCATCATACCCTGGATATATATATATATATATATATATATATATAATTATATTTAAAAAAAATAAAATATAAGATGAGCTTACATTGGTGAAAAACTAGTGATGATTTATGAATACTCTGCAACATTTAGAGTTGTTTATATTCTGCACTTTCCTCTCACTTTCATATTTTTTCTTTCTTATTTTTTTGTTGCGACCCATTTTATTTATTTTGTGATCCAATGAAGAGTTTGGACCCACAGTTTGAAAAACCCTGTTTTAACTGTATATTCTTCAGCCCTCATCAGAGTAAAACAAAATCTCTACTTTAAAAACCCAGTAAAAAGTTGAAGTAGAGAGGGCTCCTTTTTCTCATGGATTACACTTAAGGGTTGAAAAATGGATCGACTGAAACATCATGCTAATGACATCAACTATTCTAAAAGATTTGAACATCCAAACAAATCTGGTTATAATTAGCTTTATACAATTTATAAAATCCCATGGAATTTGCAAAATGAAATCATTAAATTGAAAAATTAACAACTGAGATATAGAAGCAAGCAACTTACCTCAATTACAAAGTCGTCCATTATATCTGGATGTTGTTCAAGTAACTGTAGCAGACGACAAAAGCGTTGACGAGCTTCCAAAATATCATACCGTATAGCAGAAAATAATGATTTTACCATTGTTTCAGGAAATGTATGGACTGTGCTTTTACTGACAGTATCTGAAAATACATACAATAGTTTTATATTTTATAATGCTTTGATATCTAATTCAATTATGTTTTTTAAATATGAAAATTATAACGTTATAAACTAGTAAGGTAAGAAAATTTAGAAAATTCTGATAATCAGGTGACTGCATAGTTAAGTGATTGCCTAGTCCAGTGTTTCTCAATCTTCTTTAATTTAGGACGCACTTGTAGAATAACAAAAACTCTGGGACTCACTTTAAATTTTAATAAGGTAAAATAGGTCATGAAATTTGAAAATAAGAAAATAAAAAAGTCTCCCAAAATAAGCATTTATTTTTAAGATATTACATTGATTGGTTTCTCTAGATTTTAAATATAAAGATTTTTTTTTAAATATAAAAATTATTCATAAATTACTCTTCTGTTAACTTGGGGTGCCTCTGGTTACATTTAAGGGTACATTAGTAAGCCTGGGTGAAACACTGGAGAAACATTGGCCTAGTCAGTTGTAATCTGCTTTGCTGGTTAATTATTTAGGAGGGAATGCCCTGTTTTTTTTTTTATTTGTTTTTATTTTTCCTTGTAAACTTTTAATACAAGTTTGTAAGTTCAGCAAGATATGGAAAGTTAGTTCAGTCCACACTGGATGCTCTGTAAGATATAGCCTTCTTCCAAACGCAAATATAAACACCTGAAGAAGGCCAGATGGCACAATAGTTGAAACTTTGTGGTAAGAGCAACATTAATGAGGACAATAGTCCAAATGTAAATAATGATAACTCCTCATCCCAGAAATTCAAACAGAAAAAAAATATTCATTATTATGAATTTCATAGATTGAATAATTTTCTGTTGTACATATAAGTTTATCCATGACAATTTTTTAATGTTCTACTTATAATGCTTTTGTTTCGAATAAAAAAAAAAAAGTTTTGTTTATGAAATGAATTCTAAGTGTTTATTTGAAGCCTAAGATGATATTTATCTTTTAGGAAAAAAGAAAAGCATCTCTTTCAATACTTTTATTGAAAAGTTTAATTATATCTATTTAAATGAAATTGACTATATCATTCAGATAATTTCTGCTTCAGTGTGTGTATGTCACAATGTATGCAATATGCAGACACACAAAAAGAGAGAGAAAAAAAAAAAAATCAAATCCAATAATAAGAACCTCCCAACTAGTGTATAAATTAATTACATTGAAGTATAAAAGTATCAAAAAATGAGAAAAACAGTTATCACTTACTGAAAACTTCCTGAAGGGTGGACTGAAAAAGATTTTTCTGAGTCAAGGAACTGAAATATAACATATTGATGTTATATTTCAGTTCCTTGACTCAACTAAGTAACACATTTTATTTATCTTATATATATTTTCTATATATATTATTATTTTATATGTAAAGTACTTATTGGAAAGTGCTCAATATCAGTGATAGAGCTAACATATTCAATTGTATGGATATGAGTTTGTCAAACTCATATCCATACAACTGAAAATATATATGTATATTTCATGAAATATGACGGACAATGAAAATTTTATTAATTTTTTTTTATTTAGTTATTCTAGCGTTTTACATTTTTTTTTCTGTTTGGTGGGATTATATATATATATATATATATATATATATATATATATATATATAATATATATATGGAATTAATACAAATATGAAATTTATCACTTAGCTGATTGATATTATATTCAGCACCTCGGCTTCAAAGTTTTGTACATGAACTTTTAATAATCGCTCTGTCCACTCATCAGGAGATATAAGCAATTGACTACACATACATACAATTTATTAATTCAAACTTTGCCCCACTGAAATTCAAATATATATATCTCAACTCAAAGTCAACAAACCTTCTTCAAAAGCCTGCAGGAATGTATCACAGTACTTGGCAACAATAAGACATGCTTGACCTATGCTGTCAGTGGCTGAGAGTGATGCTGGATCAGTATCATCATCTTCAGTTTGGAAATGAACTCCTTCTTGAATATGTCCATAGCCTCGTTTTATTAAATTCTCAATTAATACCTGAAAAAAAAAAAAAAAAAAAAAAAAAAGAATTTAAAGAAAACAATTATCCAAATATTGAACACAGCCCAATGCATCTTGAGAGCAAATGTTTAAGTTGTACATAAAATGTCATGAAATTCTTGAATTACTATAATTATGAGCAGATACTGAAAAGTTCTGAACCAGAAGAAGAAGGTATTCTAAAATAAATCCTGATGTTTGGTCATTAGATCATATTTTGGAAAGTGAAACAGACCAAGTACTTTTCATCACCCCAATCAGACTATTAACAATACAGGAATAACTCTGTGTTGTCTGTGCTGTCAGAGTGTTGGTTCATCCAATGCTTTGGTTACTTAATTTGTATTATAGAAAAACAATATCAAAACAATCCAAGTCTAGATCTAAGAAAATAGAAATTCTTTCATTATGCTTCCCTTGACCAAAAGACCCTTCTAAAACAGATTCATCTTTTATACAGGGATGTATTATTATAAATATATACATACAAATATAATAAATAATAATATTATAAATATATACATAAATAATAATATTATAAATATATACATACAAACTAAATAATAAATAAAACATACAAACACTAGTAAATTTTCAAATATCATATTTTACAAAGAAATCTAAAACTTTTCATTTGAATTTCTGGGATAAGCAGTTATTTACATTATCTACATTCAGGTTATTGTCATCTTTGCTGTTATTATCACCTGATTGCCTTCTGTCTGAATTTCTGGGATGAGGAGTTATCATTATTTACATGCAGACTATTGTCCTCAATTTTGTTGATGTTATCATGTTTCAGCCATTGTACCCTCCTGCCTTCATCAGGTGTATGTCAGCAGTAAGTGTAACAAAAGAGAAGCTTCAATGAGTGCAGTCATGAGGCAGCACTCATCAGCAGGCAGGTTAGGTTTAAGGCTTCAAGTTCTATACATAGAAATGTCCAATAGTGTTGGTTTATGAATTTGGTGATAATTGTAAATTCCATCCCTGAATCAGTGTTCTCAGTGGAAACAGCACGAGCAGTAATTAGTGAGCAAAAATAGAGAACACTCTACCTCTGTAGAGCACATAGCAGAATCAGGCCAGACATAGGACAAGAACAGTGCAGGTTTGTTAAAGACACTGGAACAAGGAATACAATATTCATGCTCAGAATGTTATCAGAAAGAGTGATACAAACACAGAAGGATGTGTACCTATGTTTTATAGACTATGCAAAGGCTTTTGACAAAGTATGTTACAAGGATCTGCTGGAACTGCTCAGCAACCTTGACATATTTGGGAAAGATATCAGAATAATCAAGAACATATACCAGCAGCAAACAGCATGCATGCACATAGGGACAAGTTCTGTGAATATACAAAAATAGAAAGGGGGCATAAGGCAAGGATACGTCTTCTCACCTGACCTGTTCAACCTGTACAGCAAGGCAATCATGAGAGTTGGAAACCTTACCAGGATTTACCATTTGCGGCCACAATCTCAACAACACAAGATAAGCAGATGACACAAAAATCTCCTACAGAAGATAATAACCGAGTGAGAAGAAGGGACTAAGCATAAACTACAAGAAGACAGAATGCATGGTCATCAGTAAGAGGATGAGCCTGAAATGCACAATGGCCAAAATTTTGTGATAACAATAACAAAGATGAGGAGAATAGTCGGCATGTAAATAATAATCTCAAACTCTCAACTCCTATATTATCTGATAATATATAAGAGCCCTTTGCCATCTTTTTTTAACCATCACCAGCTCTTCATATGTGAAGTACTTAAAGCTAGGCAAACTGTATAATATTGTATTATTAAATGTAAATAGGAGCCAATCTTTAATAAGGCCATTTTTTAATGTTCCCAAGATTATTTACTTTAAAACTACCAGCTTTATACAAGCATAGACATGTAATAGACACAGAGACGAAATATATCTAGTGGAATTTTGTCTACTAGTCAATTCTGTTAGTTCTTTGATTTTATTACTAAATTATAATTTTATTCTAAAGTCAAATGTTTCAGCATGCTGTCAATTGTAAATTCTGTTGAGCTCAGTATGTAATATTATACATTTTCTTTTTTAATTTGTGAGTCAACCAACAATGAATTTTCCATTATATTCCATATACTTGCTATTTAGCAAACTAATTTTATTAATAGAAACTATCTTGTTTTTATTATAAAATAGTGTTACAATTCTGATTTGCCAGTTTCATTTGAAAATGACAACACAATTGAATAAGATAATCTTTGAGAACAAGTATTTACCTTTTCAGAAATTTGTTTCTCAACACCAACACAATTTAGAATCTTCTGTTTGATATTTAGGGGAAGATTTTCAAAGTTCAAATCATTCTGTTCCAAAAATTTACTGGCTAAAAGTTCATAGCATTGAGCATATAAAATATTGTGTCTTCTTTGAAAACATGGCTTTTCCTGCAAAAGTTGACTGGAATTTTGTTTCCCTAAACAAAAAAATAAAAATAAAATAACTTCAGGATAATGACAACAAAATAGAAAATCTTTCTTTTCTAAGAAACAAATATAAAGAAGAAAATATATTTGTCTTTCTAAAATCTGGAGTGACGCTACACCTGAATACAAATATTCTTACGTTCTATAATGGGATGAAAAGGATATTGCAATTATGTTTTTTTTTTATCTTTCACAAATATGCAAACAAAAGTCATATTTATTAGATTTAACTCCCTATTCTCTTTTTACCCCCTATCAGAGAGATACCTGATATATCAAACCTTTTAAGGAAATTTTTCTAGGTCAGTCTATTTATTCTGGCTTTATCTCTCTTTTTTTTTCTTTTAATTTTTAAATTTTTTTTTTTTTTTTATTATTTTCTTCTTTTTCTCCCCACCCCTTCTCCATTTTATCTTGGTATATCTGTTTGAAGAGATGAATTTAACAATATTCATGAAATAAATTATAACTGATATGGATTTTTAAGGTGTTTTCTTAATTTATCATTATATTTCTCTGTAACTTACATTAAACTCTCATTGGATTAATGTCCTCCTTGGAATAATCTCTACCAATTACAAATTGGTATTGTATGTATATATATATATATATATATATATATATATATATAAAAAATGACAATTAGAAAAAATGATGTTTCAACTTTCATGAATGAATACTTACAGGGATATTTTTTTCCTGTTGTCATTTAATGTATAACAGTCAGGACCATTTACCCAATTACTTAAGACACACACACACACACACACACACAATAACACATACATACATATAATTATTAAAAACAGAAATTTTGTGCCGATTAACTTTAATGACTGACTTTTCCAAATTATTAATAATCCTTCTCAGACAAGTAGGAACAGAGAATCGGGTCAAACTGATAAAAGACCGAGTTGGTTACATGTGGTGCTGTAAATACCAGGAGTTGTGTCCCCGTCCGCAATGGGCTGTTGTGAGAAGACTTTCTACCTTAGAGTAGTGGTGCTGACTATTTGCATATGAATGATACTGGGCAGGTATTAGTCAATAGTCAGCGTGGGCCTGGGAGAGCTATATAACACCAGTGTTTTGAAATTGCCACTGGAAATTTCATCCTGCAGGTTACATTGATGAGGAAGAGTTTTGAAGAGATTCCCAATATTTTGATGTGTTAGGACAAAATGATGCCTGTCATGGTCAAGGACCGTCATTGCTACTGCTGGGCTTGTGGGGCTTCAGGACACATGTCCAAAGCGTGTCCTGGCAAAAGGACAGTACCACAGCCTAGCCAAGTAGCAGCAGCTGAAACAACAGATGTGTCTGGCAAGGCTCTCCACAGGGGAGCAGATTATGATATGGAGATGGAGGAAATGCCCCCACCTCGGTGCTCCTCTTTGAAGAGGGGGAAAGAGGAGGAAGCAGAAGAGATTCCCATGAAAAAAAGAGAAGTGGGCTGGACAAAGCAGGAAAGAAAAGTAAATGACCAAAGATGGGTCGCAATCTGTCCCTGTTTCTCCACTTCACCATCTAGGGTTCCATCCTCCTCCATCCTCCTCCACTTTCTCACCTCCCACAACCATCCACTTCTACCCCACTGTCAACTTCTACCCAACTTTTTATCTAGAAAAAAGAAGGGAAAAAATACTTTGCCCTTGTGGAAGATATTTGTAAAGTTGACAGAAGGGAAGCAGAGAGGAACCTTTCAACACAAAAAAGGCCCTTTAGGGTTCACTTTTCAAAGTCACCTTTTTCAACGGGAAGACGGTGGAGGATCTCCACAACTTCCCTAGTGCCCCAGGAGTGATTACATGTCTTAAGGACATGGAGAAACATTTGAAAGTTTGGTCTCACTTATATGAGGCAAAAGATGCCTTTCCTGAACTACGCATAGACGGATAGAGCAGATTTGAAGAAACTTTTTAAGATTTTGTGCATGGAAGATCCTGGTGCATCTCCCCCCCACCTTTTTATACACGGCCTTAAAACTAACACACATCCCATGGACATTGGTGGAAATGTCTTGGATGGACGGATGATGTCAGAGTTTGGTACAGGGAGCCTGGAACAATCCGTCAGGGTCTTTTCAGTTGCAGATTTTCACCTGGTATGTGAATAGGTTGACAATTGTTCTTTTTTATCATTTCAGACCTAAAGAATATCTATCAAGATAGCCAGTCTGAATGCAAATGGCCTGAGGAATCAGAATAAAAAAGGGGCCTACCTACTTAGTGACCTCTTATTGTTCAGTGTGGATGTCAATGTGATCATGGAAACTGACTTTGTTTGCAACGTTGATGCTTGTGTGCTGTCTAACGACTTTGTTGTCTATTCAGAATATGGGAATTAACAGGCCAGAGGGGTTTCTTTTCTGGTTAAGTGTACCCTAGAGGCAAGAGTGGATCTTGTTCATGCTGATACCAAGGGCCAGTTGATTGTGGCTGATATTACCATGAAAAGTGGTTTAGTTTGGATCACTGCAGTTTATGCGCCCAATAACCGGGAGAAGTGTGTCTCATTTATGCAGGTATTATGGCATATGGAGGATTGAATGAAGACAAATAAGTTCTTTTGGTGAAAGTGCATATTGCAACAAGTGAATGGGTCATGAATTGGAATTGCTAGGTATAAGATTGTAAGTAATGACCAGCCTCAACCCATTCCCACATTAGGCCTTGTGCCACAATTGTATTTTTTTTACATACAATAAATCTTGACGAAAACTAAACAAGATGAACACAAGCTATTTCAGCGATTGATGGACTATGGTAGACACCAAATTTGATTTAAATTTAAATTCCTGAGTTTGACAGATTGGCGTCCGGTCTGCCAATGGTTGAATAGATAGAGAAGCTGGAACTCATTTGCAGGTTATATGGAGTGAAGTCTTTGGAGCACATGATCCCTTTGTAACTTACAGGCGGAGTATATGCAGTTTACCAACAAATGGATGACAAATCAAAATCCAAAGTTGACCAATTATAGGCTTTGCTATGGATTCATTTATGGCATATGAACAGCTCACTGAGCGGCACCTGTGGCACTGCGAATCTGTGGATGTATACCTGGCTGAATTGAAGAAACTTGCATTCTTGATGGGCAGGATGAGTGACTGCATGATAGCTTCTGTATTTGTTCACAGGCAATGCAAAGCAGACTCTTCGTGCGTTGTCTAGGATGGCACGTGCTGTCTATTGACTAGCTGCTTGCCCGAGCCCAGGTGATTATGAGAAACAAGAAGATGGAAGAAGTCATGGTGGCCGTGGCAGCCCAGTCAATGCAAAGTATGGTTGTCCATGTCATAAAGTGCTTTAGATGCAATGGTATTAACCACATGGCGAAAGATTGTCGGAACCAATAACATGACAGGGGACAAGAGCGAGGACAACACAATACCATGCACTGTTACCATTGCCATACCGTGGGCCATATGTCTTGAAACTGTCTGAGAAAATGTGAGAAGAGATATATTAATGCCAGTATCTTCTCCAGCCCAGCACTACATGTGATCGGGGTTGAGGTTAATGTCAGAACCGTCACTGCACTGGTCGATACTGGTTGTTTGCTGTCTACAGCCAGCAGAGAGATATGCCAGTTGTGAATGAAAGGGTCTGTATGCGTAACAATGATAGATAGGGAAACCAGAGCCTGTTTTGGGATTGAAGTTGCTTTCTGGTTGCAAGGTGGAAGTCCAGCCAAGATTGACATACTGGTGGTGCAAGAAAAGCCACTTGGTTTTGACCTTCTGATCAGGATGAATGTGATTAAAGAACTAAGGGGAGTAGGAATCACTCCTTTGTGTGCAGTGGATTTTTTCAATAAAAAAAACATCCCTGTGTGCTGCTCTCACCATAGAGGAACCAGACTTTAGCATAGAGTTTGATCAGAAAAAGAAAGTGCGGAGAGTCACTGGGATCATTAGTCCACAACTTGTCCTGATTGATGGCATGCCACATCATGTTAAAGACCACAGACCTGCATGGGACCAATGCTCTGCTGCAAGTGACACCGATGAGTTATCCACAAGCAATGGGTAGTTGGAAATAGATTCCCGGATTTTTGATGTGCCTCCTGCCATAGTGGAGATGGATAGCAACAACATTGAGGATGAAGTACCTCCCCCATGTAATGACAACAATGAGGTGAAAGTACCTCCCTTGCGAAGGAGAACCAGAAGGAAATGCGCGTCTCTGCATGTTGGTGCTGTGATCAGGAGACCAGGGTTGAGTGTAACAGAGAATTGGGTCAGCCTGATAAAAGACTCCGAGTTGGATGTATGTGGTGCTGTAAGCACCAGGAGTTACATCCCCTTCCACAATGAGTTGTTGAGAGTAGATGGCGCTGACTATTTGCATACGAACGATACTGGGCAGGTATTAGCCAATAGTCAGTTTGGCTCTGGGACTGGGAGAGCTATATAACACCAGTATTTTTCTCAGTCAAGACAGGTGCTCTAAACGTGCTGAAGTATGAAAACCAGGTAAGACAAGCAAAGAAATTCCCTCAAAAATCTTCATTGAAGCAATACTCATACAACAAAAACAACCATCAATAAATAAAAACAAATATAACATTATAACATGTCCAGCCTGGCTTGATCAGGGGGTCTTTCCAATGCTGGTCAGTACTGGCACTTGTCAAATATTTATTATCTGTTGACTGCTTCATTCCTTCATCTGTTCTGCCCACAATGTGTTCTTTGATCACAGTGTAGTGAAGACTGAATTTTTGTCAAGTGCTGAATCGAGTTGACGGAACCGTGCTATGAAAAATGACAAGAATGCTTCTGCTAGCAAAAACACAAATCTCATAAATAACAAAGAAGGCTACTGGGTTAATTTCCAACAAAATTAACCCTTCCCATTAAACTCTCTATTGTGACACTGTATCTCTTGCTTCTAAAACTTGGAACAGGTTAAACATTCACACGAGATGTTAGGTTAGGAATTTTCAGCGGCAGATCATGTGGGGTTCAACAGCTCCCTTGTCCTCTGTTGATTTGCCTCTGCCCCCCCAACAACAACTGGTGACTTCAACTAAATATTCAGTTTATATGCACCCTATCCAACTCTCAAAACTCATTACGTATTCATCAATTATTTTCCCCAACTCTGGAGACATGACATCAATCCTCAAACAAATTGGTCAGCTATTTCAAAACAATAACTGTCTCCACATTCCTTGTGACAACCATCTGTTTTTATCAAAACAATAATTTTTCTCATCAGCAATTTTAAAAAATGATTCCTAAAGAATTTCATTTTGCTTGCCAAATTCTAATGAATTCTCCTTGTTTGTCGATTTCAAAAATGACTGATTTCAAATCCCATTGTTTTTGTTTTTTTTTACATTTTTGGCTTTATGTAAATTCACTTTCTGGCTGACAATGACCTTCATATAAGAAATAGTCAGCTTTTCAAATCAAAATTATTTATTTTAAATCAGCAAAGAATTTTTCTGTTTTACATTCCAGCTTTCATATTCATAACATAAACTGAAAAAAGCAAATAAGTTATCAAAAAAAAAAAACAAAACATTTCTCTTTTTCTTCTTTGCTTCATATTTCAATTCCCATTTTAACGTTTTTCTTACATTTTCAACTCTTCCAATTCTCCACTGGGTCTCACATGAACCCTTATTTCCTACTATCAGTGTCACATTCCTTCAAACTACTACCATTGATACCTTATAGCTCATTCTCAAATGTACATAAGCAAAACAAACATGTCACCCCTTGCTTACATCACAACACACTTTGTCTACATAACAACACTCACTAGTTCTATGAAATTTGTCTCCACTTACCATGATCATGACTTAAGTTGAAAGCTTGGACCATATTTCTTGTACTTTTCTTCCAAAATGAACTTTGGACAATTTCTAACAGAATTTCCTTCTTTGTAATTCAGAAAAGTTGATCAAAATTTAATTGACACAAAATGTTTGTTGTCTTTAATATTTACTTTAAAGAACATTTACTGCATAAAAACACAGAATATATATGTGTATGTTTTTTCCTTGCCATTTCTTTACTTTTATGCCTCCTGAAGTGGGCAACTGATAAATTTACAATAGCATATAAACCCCAGATGTGTGGTGATAATCTTTTTTTCTTTTAAATCACAAATCTTAACAGTTTTGAAATTATATTCAGCTTAAAGTTGTTTCAAAACATTTTTTAGAATTCTTGATGGATGGTTTGAAAAGACAGATTAACTTCAATTATTCCACTTGTTTCTATTAATTACTTAATATGAATTTAGCATGCAAGTAAACATTGGGATGATTTACCTGTATTTATATAATGTTTATATAATCATACTTTTAAAACATACAAAAACAATTTTAAAGGTGGAATATGAAAAGCTATCTGTGAGGCATATTGTCAGATTTCAAGGGCTGTTTTTGATAACTGCCAGTGGTAAAGAAAAAACAAACCCTAAAAGGAGACCTATATGACTGTATGGTAAGGTGGAGAGCAGGGTTATGGTAGAAACCATGTAGTATAAATAAAGATAACAAAAGATATCATCCAGTTCACAAACCTCAACTCTTTTGAATAGGAGTAGAGGTTTATCCCTCATTTCCTGTTTAGGATTGGGTTTCTGGTCACTTCTAAAGTCTACTTCAACTCTATACTTCTTCTAACGTGTCTGCCTAATTTATTTACTATTTATTTATATTTTTCCCCTAATAGAAGCAGTTGAGTCTGTCATCCAGTTCACACTCGTCCCTGGTATTTTGAGCAGGAGTAGAGGTGTATCCCTTGTTTCCTGTTTGGGATTGGGTTTCTGGTTCCTTCTCTTTCACTTTCAGTAGCCTCTTGTATCTTAGTGGTGCAATTGCCTTACTTAAGTTGAAGTGATTAAAAAGGATATTGAGGGTTTGGTTCATGCCTTTTCTTTTTTTCTATCTTTTTGAGAACAATACAAAAAAGAAAAGTTGCTTACAGTAATTTGCATAATACCTTAACCAAAACATCTGCTATTTTATAAAATATCTCTCTTTAAATCAAATTTTATTGTTATTTTAGTAAATTAATTAACAAACCTAGGTGGCTGAAAACAGTCATGAAATCAGAGAAAGTGGAATTGGTCCAATTTGTGTTCAAGGCAGCTTTTTTCTGGTGTGTCTGTGCATAAAGGTGGCTCCATTCCAACTTTAGAGACTCTGTGTCAGTCTGCAAAATTTGTTTAGATACATGGTATTGTTAAAACAAGTGTCATTTTTTTTTCTATCATTATTAAAAAAAAATACTAGAAACTTGAAAGTATTGTGAACCTCCTAATCTGTGTGTTCAATTACCTATGGTCAATAGCAGAAATAAGCAATTCATTAGTTTTACTTAATATTGGTGCCAAAGTACAAGAGTAGCAATGCCAAAATGCTTGCTTTAAGTAAAATGGTGAAAGATTAGATTTTAGATACAAAACACACATGTACTAAATGCTAAAGGTTACTAAGATCTATGCAAAGAATGAAGCTTCTGTCACATAACTAATTACAGTATATTGTTATTATCCTATTAACAGCTGTTAATCTTTTATTATGCCTAATTTATATCAATTAAAGTCCACCACAGTCAAGATCATAGAGTCTTTGTAAACTCTACGATCCTTTCATTAGCTGCATATTATGTGCTTCATAAAAAAAAGGATATGGAAGAGCAACATCATCTTCCATACCATGTTCAAGCTCTTCAAAATGCTGGTTGTATCAATCCTCCTCTACAAGTGTGAGACTTGGACACTCCTGGTTGAGGCAGAAAAAGGTATTCAAGAACAAATGTTTGAGAAAGCTCTTTAACATCTCTTATTGGTAGCACAAATTCAATGACTGTATAGAGAAAAGTTAAAAGCTTTGTGGGCCAACAGAAATCTCTTTGAGCCACTATTAAGCATTGGAAGATATTATGGTTTGGCTATATCACATGGCATAACAGCCTATGTAACTTACTGTTGAAGGTGGATGCAAATGGGGATGGCAATGCAAAAATTGGTCAGACAACATCAAAAGTGGATAGACATGACAATACTAGAACACCTGAGAGCCACTGCCAAAAGATCATCCTGGAAGAGGTTGTCTGTTTCTTCAGTCGTTAGCTCTTTGTAAGAATGGAAAAAGTCAAGGGACTGAAGATGATGATGAGTTCTATCAGAGTAAAACATTCAGATTTAAAAAAGAAGTCAGTTTTATTGAGATACCATTTAACCTAAGGCCATCTTGCTTGTTATAACAATAAAGTCTTACCTCAAAAGTTTTTTTGAGCACATTCAAGGCTAACTTAAAGTTATTCTGTGCACAAGAATTATGTACAATCATCAATTGTTGCTTAAGTTTGTTTTGATGAAAGCAGTTTTTTTCATCTGTGTCCATTGATTCTCCAGCAAGGTTTTTCTCCCTCACTGCACGGAATATTTTCAGGTATGCCAACCTGTAAAAGACAGCAGGATTAACTACATATGAGGATGAACCAATAAATTTGCAACCTGACAGTTACTAACTGAATTTTTATCTTTCTAGATAATAAATAAATATATTTCATACAGTAAATATTTTCTTTATAATTAATATAAGTCTTATTAATAAACCTTTGTAGGTATGTATCAAACTAGCCTCAAAAGCGAAAAAGAATATTATAAATTTATTGAATGATGGTAACTTGAAAATTCTGAAAAAGTTGAAGAGAGATAAAAGAAAAAAGAAAGAAATTGGAAACATTGAAAAGATAGAATAAAAAAGAAAATGTTACAAAATAGCATTAAAAAAAAAAGAGATTTGAGAACAATTAAAAGTAGGAAAAAATGGATTGACCAACAAAAAAAAAAATCTCCTGAACTGGTGTTGCAAATATAAACAAGGAGAAAAGAAACAATATTAAGAACATTAGCTAAAGATGTGAAAAACAATCAAACTATTATATTTAAATTGATGAATGTCAACATACACAGAATAACTGGGCAAGTAGTTGTTTTCTTCATAGAAATATTTAACCAATGTGACTTATATGATAATGAGGGGAGATAGAGTAAAGTTTTGAGACTACAGTAAGTAATGAAATTAATTGTTTCTTCAAAGTTGAGGATGGTATAAAGATAAATTCAAAGAATTATTCTGAGATCTTGGATAAGAAATTTTTTAAATGGAACCGGTCACAACCAAGAAACTTTAAGCTGAAGTCTATATTCATACAAGACAATGTGCCACATTCTAAAAATTGCACACCTTTTCAAAAAAATGTTTTCAAAGAGAACAAATTAATCGAATGCTGCCTACTCTTTTATGATGAAGAGTAATGAAAGGAGCTATCATTTAATATTTCCCCATTTGTAAACTAAAATAGATTTAAAAATTTTACCTGTTCATAATGACATCATTCCATATAACCACGGAATCTTCAAGCACGCTGGGAGTTCTCTGTCCCCAACGATCTAAAAGATGTTTTATGTTATCCAAAGAAATAAAGTTTTCTAGAAAAAAAACAAAAAATAGTTAACTGGAATTCTTGTTAAAATGTTTTTTTTCAAAATTTCTTTAATTTTGGGTTTGAATATTTGGCATTATTTAACCTTTGTACCTGAAAAGAAAAATGGTGTGTTAAAAGGTTGGTTAACAGTGTGTCAAATGAATCTATTGTAGGTGTTATATGGTCCAATATAAACCTATTTCTTTAAAGTAGGCATTATGTTGACAGTTTCAATATTTTCAAATAGGTTGCTATTAGATCAGCCAAACTGATTAATTCCAACATAACCTTTGTAATTTGGACAGCAATTCTAATTTATGCATAGGTTGTTTTTCCCGGCTGAGCAAATAAATCCATTGTGCTGAAGTCTATATTTCAAAAACTACTTGATAAGGTGATGTTTACTGCTGATTTTGATTTTGTTTTTAAATAAAGACTTTTTAACTTTATAGATTATATAAATGAAGATGGCTGAAAAATGAATTCACTGAAAAATACTACTAATAATAAAAGTACTAATAATAACACAAGAAGTTAATTGGTTTGAACAAAGATTGGAATATTAAGGAGTCTCCTCAGAGTTACAGATGATGCATGTAGATGTTATCAGGCCATAATAATTTAAGTTTAATTTTTGTTTTTAACAATGTATTTTGTGATTTAAAAATATACCATGTCAGCACAGGTGACTATGACCCTTCAGTTTCCTTTTCTATATTACCTGTGAATTGTTATGCATTCTTGGAAAAGATGGAAGTGTTTTTTGTTGTCTTCCATTTCTAAATTCCTATTTTTAATTCTCTTAAACTAGTTGCCATGATTGGCAACTAGTTTAAGAGAATTAAAAATATGAAAGGTTAGAGAGCCCAGTTTACCCTACTATTAATTCTTAGCTGAGGACAGAGGAGATTAATTTATGTCTTTCCCAAAGGCATTAGTGAGAAAATGTATGCAACAAACTAGGCTGAAATTTATAACGAAATTGTGACATTTGTACATGTCGAGGATTAAATTTCAGTCTTTAATCAAACAGGAGAAATTCATTTTTTTTACTCTCTTTTTCTCCACACTTCCTCTTTAGTTTCTATTTTTTCAGGTCAACTTATAAGAGCTTAAATATTATAAGGACCTTAATACATTGGCTTGGTCATGGTAGTATGTCTGCAAGGCCCACATGACACTCCGAAGGGTCATTTTCCAATTTCTTTTCTATGAGGATAATTGTGAATGGGATGCTTATGAGATCATGATACACCAGAAACAAAAAAAAAAAAAAAAATATTTTTTTTGATTTTTTTGTCTTATTTCATCTCTCCTTTTGGCATTTCTACTGTTGTTTTTTTTAGTCATTTTTTTTTTTTTTTAAATTTTTTACATACATAAAACTGTACCCATGCATTTGTATGGGTTGTGTGAAAATCTGGGTTATAAAATGGACTTGGGTACTGAACAACACACCAGTGGGTTGTGGGTAATAAATACTACCTATGTTTATTCTTGCCTCATATATGAACAAAGTCACTTGTACCAAAAATTAAAGGGTTTTTTTCCCCTTTAAATAAGAAATTTATTTATTTTAACAGTATTTTTTCTGCTATTAGTAATGTTTAAAATTTAATAATATTTAAAAATATTTACTTTCATCAGAAATGAATTTAAGAAACTCTTGATTTTCTATGAGGGTCTGCAAATTCTGCAACATATAGATTCGATTTGGATACATTAAAACATCTGTACTCTGCCAGTCCTGAAAAAATAAAAATATTGCATGTGATGTCAGAGATTTTGAGAAATTGACATTAACCAAACTTTTTATTTTATGTTCATCTTCGTTAATTCCCCTACATACATTCTTTTACAAAAACCTTACTGAAATAATTTAGTAAAAAAAAAAAATTGAGCAAATATTTTAAGAATTTGAAAAATATGGAGGTTTATTTTGTGGGTTATCCCACTTGACTTTCCAAAAAACCGTTATTAGGAATTGCTTATAAGCCTATAAATAGGTAATGTTATTCTCAATCATTCTCTTTCACAAATCTGGCTATAAGAGTAGTCGCATGTGGGGGGAAAAACATGAACCCCATAGAAGTATATCCATTTTCAATGTCTTACTTTTCTCTCGTGACTTTTTCTACTTTTTCAACACATTTTTATCATGTAGGCCTACATAAATTTCACACACACATTCTCTAATTCAAATGCTTTATGAAACTAGTTTTTAAATGTCATCTTTTATTTTAATTGTAATACTTTTGTTAATATATGCATTGTTGTTTGTTTTATATTATTTTGTGTTACTCATTTATTACTTGGACTCACATTTAAGTTTGCAATAATTGTTATGGGAAAATTATTCCATGAGACATGCATTTTCTACATGAACACAACAAGCATTCCCACAACAATTGCAAATTTTGAAAAGGCTACAACTCATTGACCCAAAATGACAGAAAAAGATTTTGAAAATTTAAGAAACAAAGTGAATTACATTAGAAAACTTTATTTCATTATTTACATGTGGACAATTGTCCTCATCATTATGGCCAATGTGCTCTCCATTCATCAGGTGTTTGTCAATCCCAGTAACTTTCAGGGAACTTTTAACCAAAGTGTTGTAAAATAAGGCAAGGGTATTTTGAAGTTGGGGTGGAGGACTTAACTGATTGTTCTCTTAAGAATTACAGGGAAACAGGCAGATAAGGGAAAGAGATGGGAGGAAACAAAATAAAACTGAGTAATGACTAGTGAAGACACTGCCTTTAGAAACCACAGTACAGTGGGGCAGCAGAACAAAATGTGCCAAGAGAACATCTTCACAAGACACCGAATCTCTGACAATAGTAAAATGTGTTTCACCAACTGGTGGTTTTTCCATTGCTTTTATTGATATGATACAAAGACCTGGAATCTGGACAAATTGCAGAGAGGTCTGGATCTGGACATGACAAGTTGTTCTGCTTCTAAGCGAAAAATCTTGGATGTGACTAGCTTCAACAGACATGTCTGCATGTGACCCAGGGCATGTTTTGTATCTGTACTGACACACATTCACTTTTATTTAATCTATGGGGGTAGATTTTTTCATTCCACAGCACACATTTCGAGATATCTTGTCTAGTTTTTAGTAATGCTCAGTTATTCCTCATCTTGTTTCCACAGAGTTCTATACATTTTATTTCACTTGTAAGTGTAGAATCTACAATCTCAAAATCAAACTATCCTATAAAATGATTGATGATTCTGTTTTGCAAATTTTGTGTAATTTTTCTTAATCTTTATCAACTTCTCTAGATATAAGCTATTAAAATATTATAAAACAATTTAAAAATAGATAAGAACAAATTTCCAAATTTTATTGTACACTGCTCTTAAGCCATTTTACACAAGCTTCTTAAATAACAGAAATTTTGAGTTTTTAAAATATCAACAATGCAAATAAAACCAAAACATAAAATAATTCAAATTATTTCATTCTGTAATGTTCCAATTATCTCCCTTGCTGACTAACTCTCTATTCTTTATGAATAGTGATTTTTTTAAGGGAGATGATAATGCAATGGCAATAGCAAATAATAAACTTCAACTGTTCAATTCTTTTGTGGGGAATAAAAGCAAAAAAGTCATTATTAATTCAAGTATTTTGAAGATTTTTTGCTCATTTTAATGGGACTCTAAAACTAAAGAGAATATTAAATATTTTTTAAAATCATATATTACAAAAGAGCTTATCATGTAAAAGTTTTACACTGACTTGCTAATTTCAAATCAGTTCATTTTATTTTCAGCTTCATAATTCTTGCAGATTTAATGTATTGCAACATTTAGAAACAACTCATGAATGTTTTATTTTATATTCATTAAACTGGATCTTATCAAATTTTGATAGATTTGAGTGTACAGAACAAATGAAAAAAATGACAATTCCCTCTTACCTCAAGAAAAGTGGTCAAGGCATCTTGGATATAGTGAAGAGCACGACTGTAATTCTCTTGCAATAGAAACATCATTGAGAGGTCCTTACTAAACTGCCTCTGTATGAATATGAATAATATATATATATATATATATATATATATATAGAGAGAGAGAGAGAGAGATAGAAACATTCAAAAATATATTCAAACAAGAATGAATGAGAAAATGATTAAATTTACGATAAGACAATAACAATGTGTACAGTAGTTTGATCCTAAGCAAAACATCAGGAAAGAAAGTTTTATATTTCTTTTTGAAGTTGTTGGATATATTATTAGCATTTTAATATAATTCTGCTTGCCCCCCCCTCTTGTTACTTAGCATGTACATACATTATGCCCTGCTAATACTGCATAAATAATGGACTATTCCATTGATCAAGTGGAAAAAGAGAAGTCATATCTGAGAAGCTACTTGGTTTCAATGAGAAAATGAAGAGAAGATAGAAGTGTTTATTTCAGTGAAATGGAAAAAGTTGTCAATCTTTTCATTTATACTGCTATTACAATATTTTATTAAATTTGTTAAGCTCAAATATTTAATGATGTGATAGGCGAAATAGCTAAACTGAATAGTCTTACCTCTAAAAGATCTCGTCTTTCAGGAATGGACATAGCAGTGTCAATAAAAGTAAGAAGAGTCTGTTGCTTAGGATCCCCTTGTTGCAATAATTTCAGTTTGGATTTGATAAAAGGTGACAAGTAAAGATCCTGAAAAAAAGTGTGAAACAAAAGAAAATAACAGAAAAGATAACATTACAATAACTTAACAATTATTAAACAAAACTGATAGTCAGTTACCATTTTATATTTTATAAAATATGTTTTAATATTAAAAAATTCATAATTAAGATGAAGTAGTGAAGTTAGAGGGATAAACAAAGGGTTAACAACATTGAAAATGGAAGCAGTAAGTGGAGTTCAATTTCCAGATGAGAAAGTTTATATTCACTTAGAACTAATGCTTATAGTAAAAGAATGAGCCCATTGCTTTTCCCCTGACAGCTTTAGGTTAAATAGGGAAGAATTGAGTACTCTAGCCTTGGTCAGCAACCAGTTTAGAAGTAGAACTTTAAATTCAAAACCTTGAAAAAGGACAAGGGGCAACCACTATTTTTTCCAAGAACAGTTATGTCAATGCCTTGTTTATCAATACTAAAGTTGTAGAAAACTATTATCACCTATATCTTAAAGAGACTGGGTGCATAAGGAGAAGGAAGTAAAAAACATTAAAAAAAATAGGAAGATTATATATAGCTATATCAAATAATAAGATGAAATTAGTACAGTCCTTTTAACAAATATCACTGCAGAAAAGATAAATAAAAATCCTAATAAATAGAGAAAGAGTAACTAATAAAGATAAAATTGAGATGACTAATAACTTATTTCAAGAGGTAAAAAACACACTAAAATAGAAAGATTGGTAATTATATAATGCCAATTTGAAAAAATCATTTCAGAGAAACTCAAAGATGTAGTAGAAACAAGCATTTTACTTATGAAACTATGGTTGCCAAAAACAAAATTTGTTGACAAAAATAAATTTACATTTTGTTCCTGTTCCATATTTAAATATTATTTAAATCCAGTGAGAAAGACGATTTACTGTGTTAGAACCAATGTATCTTCAATTGTAATCAAATCCACAAGCTGATTTAAAATCATTACACTCAAAGGCTCAACACAAAGAAAAACGTTTCAGCCATTGTGCCCTCCAGTCTTCATCAGGTGTATATTGATCTAAGTAACCTACATGATAGCCAGATTGATATACACCAGATGAAGGTTACTCAGATTGATATACATCTGATGAAGGCCTGAAGTTACAACAGCTGAAACATTGTGATAACAACAACAAAGATGAGGACAATAGTCCAAATGTAAATAGCATAAATAATGATAACTCCTTATCCCAGAAATTCAGACAAAACAAAGAAAAATTATTAAAATTCCACCCAAATTATGGTTATTCAACACTTTTTGTTTGAAATTTCATGATTATAATCACTATACTTAAAATTCAAGGCAATCTGATCAACCTAAAGGCATAGGAAAATAGGAATCAACACTGCATGGTGACTGTTAGTTTCACACCTCAATACAATCTTCAGAACAATTTTTCAACTAGCATTGAGTTATGAAACTAATAGTCACTAAGCAGTGTTGATTCCTATGTCTGTAATGTCTATATTTATAAACTTATATATATATATATATATATATATATATATATATATATAATTTGATGCACTACAATTATTGAAAGAAAATGTACTGATTGTTAAGTGCATCAAATCTGAAGGCAGTACTTATTTGTTTAGTTATTTCTAAAGATCACTTATGGTGCGATATTGTCAATCACTATGTTATGTTGAAGTATATCCACATACACTCTAACCATCATACCAAGTACTCTTATAAATCTACCAATTTTTAAAAAATTCTGTGTGTGTGTGCGCATGACTGGTTGACACATTACATAAAAATATTGTCAGATGTTTCATTTTTCAGGACGTGCAGATAACACATACCAAAATATTTGATAAAGAAATTAGAAAGAATGATATTACCTGGTATTCATTGTTTTCCCAAATATTATCCATGCTGCCATTTTCAGAACCAATGCGTTTCATGCATTCTGATTCTATTTCATCCCATTGGGTTAAGTTCTCCAGACACTGTATATTTAAGAGGAAAAAGTTCAATTACAAAAAGAATTAAAAAAAAAAAAAGTTTTCCCTAAAATTATTACCAAAAATTTTCTTTTTTTTTTTTTAAATATTATAAACAAATATAAAAATGAATAAAATAAACAAATAACTAAAATTATTCCCGAAAATTTAAAAAAAGTTTTCCTTGCTAACATGTTTAGTTCACAGTATTCTTCTGTAGAACCACATTTCTGTTGCTTTAAGCCTCTTTTTCATCTGTGAAGAGATTGTCTTAGCATTCTGTCATAAAGAAGGCTTGATATTACATACAAGAGTTCAGTATTCTTTTCTTTCTTTCTAATTAGATTTTCCTGTTTCTTAATACATTGCTTAACTTTTGGAAGACATCTTTTGCTATTTGAATGCACCTTCAAATTTCAGTGATGCATATAATGTAAGAAAATAATTTTTATGTCTGATATTATTCTTTTCTTTTTTTTTTCTTTTTTAATGATTAGCATTTTATATGCAATTGAACAGTTTCCGTTTTGGAAAGGTTTATCTTCAGTCCTATACTGCTACCGAAATATCAGTATTTGTCCTTAATGTATTATCTTTTCAAGTTCTTTTTATTGGAATTTGCCTCCTTTCAATGGTGTTTATACAGTACTTTTTTTTCAGGTGGCAGGATCAAATTAATTAGATTTGGCTGAAGTACTTAGCTAAGATCAAGAGTTACTATTATACAAGCAGAAAACAAAAAAAAAAAAAAAATCTTATTTTTGAAAAGTAAAGAACTTACTTGAATCAAACAGCTACTCCAAAATTTTGTCTCTGTCTCAAAATGATCCTCATCTGAATGTTCAAGGTTTGATAAAGCCTCAAGTTGAAAGATTGAAAAGAAAAGAAAAATATCAAGTATAACAAACCACAAATAAGAAAGTGTCTAGTGTATTTTTTGATCAAAAACTTATTCTGTTTATAATTTTCATCTATTGAGCTACATTTTTGTTACAAGAAATAGTTATATATTTGAAAAGAAAAAGAAAACATTGATTAGTTACCTCCCATTTATAGCCCCAAAAAGATATGTTCTCAAACACCTGGTTCACTGTTTGTGTGCAATACATTTTTTCTGCTTTTTATTTTTTCACCTGATGCAAGACAGTAAAACCACTAAGACATAAGGGGGTTACTGGGTGTGGAAGAATTAGAAACAGAAACATTACTAATGAATAGGAACAAAAAGAATAATCAAGAGGAGAGTAAACAGTGATTGACATTGCATTTAAATTTTTGAAGATTGAAGTTGGTTGGAAAGCATGGAACCAGAAAGGAGTTCCAGAAATAAGAGAAAAAAAATCTCTTAGCATAGAACTTACGGTTATATCTAACCAGCTCAACTGTAAACTGATGAGGTCTCAACATCAGTCAACTGTGCTGAAATTCAAAAAGTCTAAGTACCATACCGATGAGCTCATCCAAACAATTACCATGAAAGTAATTATAGAAAAGACACAGAGAGGTAATCTTACAGTGGTGGGAAAGTGACTGAAGCCAAGCCGCCAGATCAGGACCAATAATATTCCTGATTCCTCTTTGGATCTTATCAAGGAGCTCAAGGTAAATAGCTGGAGCATATGTGGCAGTAATATTTTGAGCCTGGTTGAATGGTAGACATATAGATATGTATGATAGATTCTGGAGAGAAAAATTATCTCACATAACAGAGTAAACCAACTTTCTTAGCAACTGACCTAGCAATGGATTCAATATAATCTTCATGTCAGCTTAGAATGTTATCTTAAGAAGGTGCCTTTCCTGGAGGTTAGGCATCAGCCATGCTGATGGAAGGCAAAGAGGGATCTGAGATGATTAATGGAGAGAAAGACATGACATCAAAGTAACAAAGAAGAGTGAAATCACATGGAAGATATTAAACCATTTATGTTCAAATTCTACCTGTAAATCCCCAAAAATGGATCAAACCATAGAAAAATTAAATGAGAACATCTTAATGAATTTTAATTGGTTTTCAAAATGAATGTGTGCATGTGTGTGTATATCTATGCACTAGTCATACATAGAAATATCACCTTTCCTGATAGAATTACTACTCTCCCAAGCAAACGTACACAGCTGTATTGAGAAATCAAAAGAAAAGGTTTGAATCCGTCAACACAACAATACAATATTTCCACACATGATAGTACTTGACGTAATTTTCTAAATTCTTCTAATTGCTAAGGACACTTTGTTTTGTTGTTAATAGTTACTTTGTTTTTTAATAAATTCATTTCCTTTTTGCCTTGAAAAAGTCCACATTGGACAAAACACGTTGACTAATAATACAGTTTTCCTATTTATTTTTAATTTTATGCATATTGTCTTTTCTACAGGTTAACTGTGAGAAATTTTTCATTATATTATATATATATATATATATATATATATATATATATATATATATATATAGTAGCGTCCAAAAACTAAGGAACAAAAATGTTAAAACCTAATATTTGTTAGAAAAAACAACTGTGAAAAGCTGAAATTTTGACAACTGTTAGTCGTTATCATCCATAATAACATACTAAAATTTGAATCATTTGCAAAGGATAGAAAAAGAATTATAACAATTATTTATTTATTTTCAAAATAGGATCGTCCAAAAGTAAGGGACAAAATTGAGAAAAACAATGTAAACAGTATGCTATATTCAAATTTTTTGATTTCCTCTAAAGAATAAGTCTTACTTAGTCATTTGTAAATGTTGCATCAACCGGCACCATGGCGAAACGCCAAAAACTTGATTACTCTGTGAGACAAGCTATTGGGAAGCTACACAAGGAAAAGCACACCATTTAGAGAGATTTCAGAGAAAGTGAAACGTTCCAAGAGTGTTGTAGGCAGGGTTGTTAAATCCTACAATGATACTGGCAAAATAGTTAGTGCTTTTAAAACCGGCAGACCCCGCAAAACTTTGCAAGAGAAGATCGAATAATGCAGCGTATGTCATTAAAGGACCGTTTTAAGTCTTGCACAGAAATTAAAAGGGTTATGAATAGTACCTCATGTGTTAATGTGTCAAGACAGACTGTTTCTAGACGACTGCAAGAAATAGGGCTGTTTAATCGAACCCCAGGGAAGAAACCACTTGTTAGTTCGAAGAATAAGAAGAAGAGATTAGAGTTTGCAAACAGGTATGTAATTTGGACATATGAAAATTGGGCAAAAGTATTTTTCAGTGATGAAAGCAAGTTTAATTTATTTGGAAATGATGGAAAAAACAATGTAAAAAGACATATTGGTGAAAGATTAAGTGCAAAGTGTACTAAGAAAACTGTCAAGTTTGGGAGCGGAAGCGTCATGGTATTTGGAATGTTTTCTAGCCAAGGTACAACGCCTCTTGTCTGATTACAAACTCGTGTAAACGTGCAGATCTATAAAAACATTGTTCAAGATCATGTTGTGCCAATCATACAGAATTCAGGTTTCGATAGGGCTACCTTTATGCAAGATAATGCCCCATGTCACAAGGCAAAGGTGGTAATGAGTTACGTTAGCGAGCAAGATTTGGAAATTATGGATTGGCCACCGCAAAGTCCTGACTTAAATCCAATAGAAAATCTTTGGAAGACCTTAGGAGTGAAAGTTATGGAAAGAAATCCCACTAACACGGAGGATTTGTGGGTGAAGCTTCAAGAAGAATGGTCTAAAATTAGTATCGAGGATTGTCAAGAACTGATTCGTTCTTGTAGTTGAAGATGTGCAGCTGTCATTGAGAGCAAGGGCTCATTTACTAAATATTGATTGTACATGTATTTTTTTATTGTTTTTTGCCGTTTACATTGTTTTCTCAATTTTGTCCCTTACTTTTGGATGTTCCAAATTTGAAAATAAATAAATAATTGTTATAATTCTTTTTCTATCCTTTGCAAATGATTCAAATTTTAGTATGTTATTATGGATGATAACGACTACCAGTTGTCAAAATTTCAGCTTTTCACAGTTGTTATTTCTAACAAATATTAGGTTTTAACATTTTGTCCCTTAGTTTTGAACGCTACTGTATATATACACGCACACAAATAAGGGAAAGAACAGATGGAGTAAGAATCCACAGTTTGCAGCATTTACTTTTTTTTTTTTAAAGTGCTCAATACAATGTAGAGCAAAATATTATAATAATATTATAAACTTAGTGAATGAAATTGGGTAGACAAAACTGTTTGGAAACTGTCAATGGCTGTACTAGCATGTAGTCACAAGTCATCAACACTGTAAGTTCGAGTGTATTGGCCTTGTTCAAGTATTGATCACAGTAGATTATTTGTTAGAAACTGTAACTGCTCAGTATAGTTGCAGTATAATTTACCCAGCTATGGATAAATAGTAGGACAGACTGGATTGTATCACCTTGGTTGGCAACCAGTCTAGGAGAAAGAAAACTCAAAAATGTATGTATCCCTTGTGAAGCACATAACTATACAGCTAAGGAAAGGATTGTTCATATTGACTCAATGATCCTGACTATGGTAAACTGTTTTTATAAACTAAAGGTTGATTCTGTAGGTGTTGCAGAAATGCAAATGTGCCTGAGTGGATGTCTGCAACAGGAATTAGCTAGCCACTCTAATAGACTCCATAGTATTTCAAGACTGACAGATTTCTATATATTAATAAACTTATTAATGTACCTATGTATTTATAAATAAGATGTTGATATAAACTAATAAAGGATGATAAATATGAAATTCAAATCTGTAAGAAACATTAAATGAGAATTCATTATAAATGTATTTATTTAAGAAAAGCATTAAGTTTTTCACGGTTTAAGTGTTGTTCAGTGTCTAGAATCTTACACTTCACAAGTACTTGCTAATTCAGAAACATCTCTCTTTGTGGAGTGAGATTAAAAATTATTCATTAATGTGACATTGAATATATTACAAAGAATTAGCTAGCCACTGTACTATAATAAGTATTTAATTTTTTATATATATATATTAAATTTCACAAATCCTGAGAGCCACTCAAGGTAGATGATCCCAGTCAAAATGGTAATGCTGAATGATATGAATGGAAGAGAAGGTATTAAGAAATGAAGATTATGAGGATAAGGAAAGATGATAATTGACTTCTGACTTGAATAAGTCAAAATTTAAGTGTTCAGTGAAGCAACCACATAAGAGTTTGGCTGTTTGTGAAAAAACCTGTCCGAGTGGAACATATTTGAATATGTAGGAAATGTGATTGTGGGTGATTTGACTGTGTATGTAGCAAATCCTAGTTATAAAGATCTGAACTAGTGAGACTAAACAATGGGGCTCATCTACATATTTGCTATGGAAATAGTAGAAGAATGATTTTCTATCTGTCAAGGCTCAAAAATGAGGAATAAGCAAATTCAGTTGAGATATGCCAGAAGAAATCAGATACTTGCTGGAGTGATAGAGTTGAGAATTTTTTTCAACATTTTTGGAAATAGATTAAATATACAAGTTCCACCTGAGGTTGTTAGTGAACTTGAGACCCAAGAAACATTCAAAAGTATTGAGCCTCATTCAGAGTGAAATTGTTCATAAAAAACTCAGCTTTGGATCAGTGATGGTGAAATGATACTAGTTTTGGTTTTAAAGTATTGACAATTACATACCAACTATTTATTCTATGAAACTGTTTAAAACAATATTTATCTTCTCAACCATTTCATTATCATTACATATTCAAGGTAATTTAAGAATTTAGAGTAATGTAACAGGGCACTGACCCTGTTCAAATGTTTAATTGCATGAAATCACTGGATGGTGATTTGGAGGGACTACTAATAGGACTAATTACTAAGATTCTCAATGGTTGAGAAAAAAAAATGAAAAAATAAATGAGAATTATGCCTTAAACAATAAAATGAACTTAAAAATGGTTCCAATGAGAATCAAATCCAGAATTGACAAAGATTCAGTAAAATTGAATAAAGTCATGGTTCTCCACCCTATCCATTTTCCACTTACATGCTTAAGTGTTGTCCTAATTTTTGGTCCTGAGAAATTACATTTGGTTCTGTCTAAATCTCAAACTTTGTTTATATTGATGCTATCTGCCCAAAACACCATTTTTACAGAAAGAGAGGACAGAAAATTATAAAATAAAGAGAGAGCCATGCATTTGTTAACAGATTCCTTCAAATTCAGGCACAGTGGAGAAATTAGATATATCAATGTCAGATTTTAAATTCATCTATATAAATAAAGATCCATAGCCCCAGAGACATAGAAACTTGAGCCTAACAAGTGTTGTTAGAGATTTGCTCTGGTCTGCCTCACAAGAACACAAATGCATTTTTGGTAGCCAGAGCAAACACACAGACACATGCATGACAAGCAATCTTGCTTGTACTATTTTATAGTGATTATTACAAGGTTTCTTAGTCTTTCAGTTAATAACAGATACATTTTATTCACCAGTTTTACTTTATATTCAATAAATCTGTTGTTAGTCATCAACAGTGTTTTTCATTTCATTGAAGGAATTTTCATTCCCGCCATTATTCCTGACATAGTTCTTGAACACAAAGAAACAAATTACCACTACCACAGATAAGAATTATGCAATCTTGTCTATGTTACCCAAAGTATATAATGGGCTCCACACTAGACTTCATCATCAATCCCAATATTGTAAGATTTTGGGAAATCCAAATCAACTGTATCAAGATGACACACCGGCTCTAACCAAAAAGAGGAAAAGAAAGCCAGAACTGTAAGGTCGTCATTGCTCCACAAAAATTAACAAAGCTAGCAACTGAGGAGATTAAAAGATGACAGAGAGTTTGAAGAGTTACAATAATAATACAATAAAAATATACCTGAAGTGCTTTATCTTTCCATATCACTGGTTGGAGATGTTTTTTTTTGTTCATTTCTTTTATAAGAGAATAAGCAATCAAATAAGAAATTACCTCCTTGTACAGTTTAATTGCATGGCTGTACTGCCCACAAATTTCAGCATTGATGGCATTGTGGCTCTGTTCTTGTGAGCTGATTTGTTCTTTGAAGATCCCAAGCAAAGCATCATGTTCTTTGTTTGCCTTGTAAAGTCTGATAGCAATTGTGAATAAAATAATATATTAAACAAGCTCTATTTAGGCAGCAGGAATTTATCCAAACAATTTTTAAATTCAATTGACAAGGTTTATAGAATCTTTATTATACTTTTCCAATTTTTGAATCAGATGTTGTATATTGTATTGAGATTGTAATTATGGATAAACTGTACAAATAGTTTTTTTTGTTTTTGTGTTCAATTATTTTCAACTATCTCAGTCATTATCAAGAACTAGGTGTTATCAGTATTGTAAACAAAATCTTTTGATTAAATTCTGGTCTTTTTAAATTGCTGGAATTGGAATCAGTCGAAAGTAATGCCATATGTAATTGTTAAACAGAAAATAATGTATGGAATATTTATACTACATGTTGCCATATTTTTTGTATATATATTAAATATATCATATGCATATTAACTATTTTATACACACTACATGTGGTAGAAAATGTCAGACAAGGGAGGTTATTTGTTGTCTAATGTAGAGTTAGAGGAAAAGTTCATAGCAAAGTGCTTAGCCTTATCCAACGAGGATGAGATAACCTCAGGGCCATTCATAATGGAGTGCAATGACAATTTACCTCTATTGAGTTTTGTGTTTGAAATTTTTCAGAAACCATCGAATCCAAGTTTTTTGGACTGCCTGTACATTGCTTTTTGCATTTTCCTGGAATCTTTTGCAGTGGTTATGCCAGTGGCATAACTAGTGTTTTTGCCATTTGGGGCGGCCCTCCAGTTTGCCGCCTCTCCCCAGAAAGAATACAATATTACAATACACATTAATATATTTATCCATTTCTCAGAATCTAATGCCCATATAATGTCAGGTTTTTTCTGTGTTTCTGTTAAGATGGTATCTATAATTCCTCACTGATGAGTTATGAAATAAAAGTATAATTGTGTCTATCTTTTTAAAAATTAAAACGAGATATGTAAAAAAATGAAAACATTACTTTCTTTTCTAAATCAGAAAAACCTTAAAAACATTTTACAATATTAAAAAAAGATAACTTGTTTTTGTTTATATACTTTCTGTTTTGTTTAAAAAGAAAATCAAAAATTTTACTTTTAATTCATAATTTATCAGTTTTTTTAATATTTATTTCAATTCTAACAAGTCAAGAGTCATAAATTAAATGCCACTTTAACAGAAACATGGTTTGTTTTTCTTTTAACAATGCAAAAAAGAATGCAATGTCTTTTTAAATTATTTTGTTTTATGTAGTTGAAGTTATTATTAGCAAAGTAGTAGACTAAGAATTAAAAGTCTGATAAAATTAATTTCACTTTTAAAAACTGAAATAAATGTTATACTTTTAATTCTTAGTCTATTTTAGTTAATAAAACTTCAACTATCTAAACAAAAAAAATGAAACATTGCATTGTTTTACTACCATGAAAACCTGTAAATTGAATTAGAGTTTCTGCATCTTAAAAAAATATATTAATTTTCAATTTTCTTTTAAATTTCCATTTGATATTTCTGGAAAAAATTGGAATGCATGTGATATCCTTAAAGCTTTGGAATTATTTCAGTTTATTTATCTATTTTATAGTTTATGAAAAGTAATGATTTTGTATCCATATTTTGATATTTCTGGGGGTTCATACTTCACAGCAATGTCAATATTCTGTGAAAAGCAAAATAAAATATTCAGAACCTTTTTACCATGAAGGCCAGATTCAGTTCATCTCCAGCTGTGAAGAGCTTATGTTGGCTTTGCTACAAAAAACATCAACTTCTTATCAGAGCACAATTTATGGCAGTCCAATTAGGAGTCTTGGTTACAAATCACACAAAAGTATACAAATAAACATGGCACTGACAATTTAAATCTAGACTAGTTCAACTCCAAAGTGAAATAAAAAAAAAAGGTGGTAGGAATTTCCACAAAAATTCTAAACAAAGAACATTCTGCTTTAATTTTATAATAATCCTATTTTTAATGAAAGTATTTGTAATGATTATGATATTTGAGTAAATAATATAAAATTATAGATTGGCTTTGAAGCAATTATTTTTAGTCCATAGCATGTGAGTAAATATTAACTAATTAGATACTACAACTTCATATATAAGACCTGGGAGATTATTTCCTGAGCCATTCTTTGAAAAAATAATAGGTTTTATATGTTATCAAATATAAATCATTGAAAACAAACCTTGCCAAATCTATCCATGTCATCATATCCATGGGGTGTTCTGAATGTACATGTCGTGACCGTTTGGATTTTTGTCCACTAGAATCACCAGATGTTCGAATCAGTCTTTCTTCCAAAAGTACTATTCCTGAGAAATGATGAAAAGAATTGGTTTGATATTAAAAATCATTATTCTTAAGAAATTTAACACTAAGAAAATTTTTTTGCTCAAATACTTCTTTGGTTCATCATTTTTGCAAATTTTAATCTGAAATCTCATGATTTGTAGTCTACTTGAAACTAATATTTAAATTGACCTTCAGCATTTATCACTTCAAATTCACAAACGAACAAGATTCTATAAAGATTTAGTAATAAAAGTGTAAAAGAAAGATATCATACAATGCTAAAATGTACGTCTCTTTGTAGGATGTGTCTTATGCAAGAACATTGATTGCACTCAGTGTGACCTCAGAAAAATTCACAGGCAGGGTTGACCTGAGATAACATCCCAAATACACCTAGGTTGCAAGCATAGGAAAGAATCATATGACAGTAGATGGTACATTGGTAAATAAATTTTCAACATAAAGTGAGGCTATGGTTTCATTATTAGGTTTCTGTGTTTTTAAGATTTGGATTAGTTTAGGAGTTGTTGGTTGATGATTTTGGTTAATTGATAAACTAGAGTGGAGATTTGGAATATGATGGCATGGAGAGGGATGTTAGGCTTGTCTATTTTCATAATTCCATACATGTATCCTGGCTTGTAGTCTCCAATTATTTTGAGGAGTTTTGTCTTGTTCTGCATTCTTGGCTGTGATCAGTTTATTAATTTTTAATTTCAGTTGGATAGTAGGATTTTTGTTGACTTTTTAAAATTTGGTATGATCATCAAATATTTTCTGTAATTTCGAATTATAATCAGATTTATTTAATACAACAAAAATATTGGTTGTATCTGCTTTTTTTTTTTTATAGTTATATGAGTATGGTTATGTAGCGGTTTGTAATTGTTTTGTTAGGAGTGTGGAAGAGATTTTCCCTTTGTCATGTCTATTTTTTATTGCTTCAGCTTTTAGGATCGCAATTTTCTGGGTGTGTTTTAATTAGTTGTTCTTTAAGATTTTGTATATTTAGATATAACATTTGAATTTCAGCTTTTTATTCAAGCTATAGTATTGCTTGTAAAGATAACAGTTAGGTTCAAGGTTGAGCAATTTCTTTTGGTGTTCTGTTTTATATAGGGTCACAAACTCATATCCATACAACGGAATATGTTAGCTTTTATCACTGATATTAAGCACTTTTCAATTAAATACTGCTTATATATATATATATATATATATATATATATATAAAATTTCAGATATAACTAAAATGACAAAAATCTTAGCCAATGATTTTCATCATTTTTTTTTTTTTTTTTTGGCTGTTGTATATTTTATGTGCCTTTCTCTATTTGGTATGCATTGTGGAAGCAAGGAATTAGAGCAAAAGATTTTGTTTCATTTTATTTACTCACCTAATGAGTGTAAATTGCTGGCCAAAGCAGATCTGACAATAATATCACTGCTGACTGGCAGTTCTGTATTCAAATCACAGAGAATGTTCTGCAATAGTGTAGAATAATTGGCCATGGTTAAGTGGAATTGGCTGAATTACCCAACAAAAAGAATTGACAAAGTTTCCAATAAACAATAAGAAAAGAAAGAAATGATCAGGGTAAAAATAATACTCTGCAAACAATATATATATGCAAGTAGGCAAAACAACAGTAGTAGGGCAAAATGTTCACATAGTAAGAATGGTATTCACAGGCAAAAGAAATACAGACAAGTGATTGTAGTGTTCTGACTTGAAGACAAGAAAGAACAAAAATATGGTGAATGAAGCTGGGAAGTGGTCTATCTTATTGGCTAGGAAGAAATCCCAGCATGCATTTGTACAATTTGTCAATAAATTTGGGGAGGGGATGTTTTTAACAGTCATTCCAAATGATTGAAATCAACAAAAAGTTTTGAAACTATCACGGTGAGTAACTTCTGAATACAACAAATTGTTGAACAGAAATGTTTTAGCTCATATCCAAGATTTATACCAAAAGAAAACCCAACGCTCTTAAAATCAATGAATAAAGAATTCATTTTAAAACCAATCTAATAAATAAAAATCAACTTGACTAAAGAAATAGCAGCTTAAGCAAAAACCTAAAAAGTAAAATATTTTTCATACACAAAGAGTGAATAAGAGTCAAAGAATAATTCAACAGTATTCAAAAAAATCAAAACTATTATAAATATTTTTCACTAGTTTTCTTTTATTTACCTTTTGATGCTTTTTATATTTCATTTATTCAATTAAATTATAGGGTTCAGAATAAAAAAAGTAATTACAGACAAAACTCAATTTTATACCTAATACCTCAAGATCTAGTCTGACATCATACTTATTATAAAACCCAGGTTGTGTGTGTGTCTGTTAGTTTATATATTGGATCGGATTTCCTACATTTTTCAACCGATTTCAACAAAACTTCATAGGACTACATAAAATTACCTTATGGTGGTTCTGACAGTGCCAAAAAATTGGAAAAACAATTGTTTTTGCACAAAATCAATTTGAAAACATGATTAAGAGGCATCGCTGTTTCAAGAATGAAAGGGGGGACAACTCATACCGAGTTATACTTATTATAAAACCCAGGTTGTGTGTGTGTGTGTTCGTTTATATATGGGATCGGATTTCCTACATTTTTCAACCAATTTCAACAAAACTTCACTTTTTTTTTTGGCAGGTAGCGTTTCTTATTGTCTTGCACACTTTCTTCTTTATTCTTACATTCAGAATGCTTTAAAAATTCCATTTACAAGACAATTGTTTATAATAAAATTGAAAAATTCTATTCAATTGATAGAATAATAACGATTGAAAACAATGTTTTTGTTTGAGTTTGGGTTTGACCAATTCATAAAAAAAAACAAAAAAAAACTAATTAAGACATGCGTGTCTGTCAACCTTAAACAATAATCTTTGTCAATTTTATTTTTCAGTCTTTATGATGGTCGATACTTGATCTATCTCTTACTGTTACATCCCCGGGCAACGCTGGGCTCTACTGCTAGTAGACAATATATTAACAAATTAGGTTAAAAAAAAGTGTTGTTGATTAGTTAAAATCTTCATCACCAATTTCTCTGCAAACTCAATCAGTGGTTAACTGGGGCAAGGAATGGCTTTTAATGCCTCCAAAACAAAACAGCTTTCATTTATTCAACATAGAGAATATTGGCCTGCCATCAGCATGGTTGATGCCAACCTCCAAGAGAGTAACTCTTTGCACATTCTTGGACTCACATTTTCCATTGACATGAAGTGGAATGACTATACTGAATCAAGTGTTAGATCTCCTGCTAGGAAAGTTGGTTCAGTGTCATGCCAGATAATTTTTCTGGTCAGAATCCATCTTGCTCATTTATAAATCTATCATTTGTCCTTACATTGAATATTGCTTCCATATCTAGTCTGGTTCTACTATATATCTCGAGATTCTTGACAAAATTCAAATAAAAGTCTGTAATGTAATCGATTCTGACCTGACATCTCTAATTTAATGACTTTCTCACCAACATGATGTAGCTTGCCTCTGTCTTTTCTACAAATATTTTCAAGACAATTGCGGTGGTAAAGCAACAACTCAATTGATAATAGCAGATAGGAAAAGTGAGGAGGGTAACCGACAAAATAGTGTCACATGTCCAACCTTCTCACGAGCAAGAAAACTCAGTGCCCAGAAACAAAAACGGGCCTGCTTTATACAGCCGAGGACCGACCATAATTTGCATGCGAATGACGAGACAATGAGATTTCGGGTTAACTGTCCGAGACCGCCCGGCATAAAACATGCGCACCGCCATCTTAGTTCTTTTTATCGTTGAACAATCGGAGTTTGCACGATGCAAAGATTTGCGGGCGTTTCTGAGGTAGGCCATTATCATAATTTTCACACACTCCCTTCCTGATCTCATGATCACAAACAGGGCAAGGAGGTGGCGATCGTCACTGTTGAGTCCAGCTAAATTAATATGCCTGGCATCATTAGTCGGATGCAGCCAACACGCATCTTTGATGACATTTCCGTTCGCTTCCAATGCCACTCCTGTTGCCACGGAACTCGCATCCACCCAGACTGTGATCTCGTCACCACCCATGCACCAGTCTCCTCCAACGGGATCCAGTTCCCGCACTCTACTTAGCATCTCCACTAGTATGTGACAGAGAGTGGGATCTTTGATGTTATCATCCATCCAATGGTTGCTGCGGTTGTCAGGCACTTGACAAATGCAACTGCCACCCTGAGCCATCCTCACACGGGGAAATTAATCTCTGATTAGCAATAATGAGCCATTATGCATTACATTATTCATACACTTCTAAGCTTACAGCACGTAGTCACTGATCTCAGTATTGACCAAGCTCAATATTGCTCAACTGCAGTGAACACATAGGAACCAGTGTTTCAATGTGTTGTGTTCGTAAGCTATGCAACAGTCAAGTGATTACAGTGTTCTCACTTCAAGACAAGAAAGAACAAAAATATAGTGGATGAGACCAAGTGGTCCATTTTTATTGGTTAGGAAGAAATCCCAGCATGCATTTGTATTTGTCTATAAATTTGTGGAAGGTATGTTTTTAGTGATCATTTCTATGTGATTGGAACCAACATACACACATAATGTGGACATAGAAATCAGCACTGTGAGGATTGACACTAGAAAGAGAAACAGAAGAGAAAGAAAATAGTGAGAACATAAGGTAATTGGTCATGGTTAATTGTAACTGGCAAAAATACTCAACAAAACCAATTAACAAAGTTTCCAATAAACAATGAAGGAAAAAAAAGAACAGGGTAAAATAATACTAAGCAAACATTATATATATGCAAGCAACAGTAATAAAGTAAAAAGATCACAAAATAAGAATTGTGTTCTCATACAAAAGGGATACGGTCAAGTGATTACAGTGTTCTCACTTCAAGACAAGAAAGAACAAAAATATAGTGGATGCAACCGAGAAGTGGTCCATTTTTATTGCTTAGGAAGAAATCTCAGCATGCATCTATACAATTTGTTTATAAATTTGGGGAAGGTATGTTTTTAGCAATCATTCCATACTGATTAGAACCAACAAAAGGATATTGTGGAGAGTCCTAGTCGCCTTTACTCTGAAGTGGTATGATTTTAAAAATATGAGTTTTACAAATTAAGCTGCCAACTTTCACTAATAATCTACCAATGTCAACATTAAAGAGAAATTATTGGATTGTGTCAATAATTGAAGGTGCAAGGGAGAGAAGAATTTAAATTGTTTTAACATTCTTGAAGTACAATGTATCAAGTCAAAATGGAGTCAATGGATTCCTCTGCCATTATAATTTTAGATTATTATATTTTTACTTAACCGTAACAAAATATAGTAATAACAATTTTAAATATAAATTCTGGTCATTATTTTAAGAAGGGAGGTACAAATGGATAGATTTGAAATTGACAACTTTTCCATTTCATTGAAATAGACTTCTTCCTTTCTTTCATTTTCTCACTGAAACCAAGTAGCATCTCTGTCTTTTCCATTTTTCTATGTGATCAAAATGGAAATAAAAAAAAAAAAAATAAATAAAAGTAAGACTTGAAATACTTACCAATATGCACCCAATGAATGGCGGGAAGTATTCAGTGGACATGTTAAGGATCTTGTTAAAATTCTCAAAAATTTCTTCTGTGAAGGTTTTGCTTTCTTTTTCAGCTTTTATTGATGACATTTTTTTAAATATGCCTTTGAAGATGGAACTGAAGAGGAGCTTTGCAATTGTGCTGTCACGCTAGTTTTTTTATGAAAAGATGTGGAAAAAAAAATCATCATTAACATGTGCTACATTGCAAATATTCCTTTATATTTAATAAAATTTTCTTGGGCTTCACTGATAAAAAAATGTTATCTTAATGGAACTTAAATTTTTGCAAGCAGCAAATGTCTATGGAGTCCATCATAAAAAAAATGAGAGAAAGAATAACATTCATTGTAAGTTCGTTTTATACAAGAGTTAAAAATTTTCAGTTACTTATATTTCAATTAATTGAAATATGAAAAAATTAACAGTTTAAAATTAAAAAAAAAAAAACATACTTATGTCAAGGAAATATTAATTTATCTGGGAAGTGTTTTAACAGATTATGGAAAATGTGACACAAAATAGAAAGGTGTACCGGAATAGAAAAATAGGCCTTTGAAAATCTGTAATTATTAAGAGAGAAGAAATTTCATTAGAAACAAAGAAAAGAGGCCTGAACTGCTATCTAATACTCAATCATCCTATATGATAGTGGATACAGGACAATTTCCTCACAGATGAAGAGGAGACTTAAGGTAATAGATGTTGTACAGAAGGATGCTGAGAGTATCACTCAATAAACATGAGTAAGGAAAATAGTAGCCAAAAGGGCACTTGTGCTTAGGACCAGAAAGAGAAAGTTAATATTGCTTGGGATACACAATGAGGAAAAAGGGTTTGGAGAATTTGACACTCATAGGACATAATGAAGACAAGAGGCGCAGAAGAAAATAGTAAGCAACCTATGTAATAAGCTTGTGTAAATGGATGGCAAAACAGAGATTAGTAGGAATAGTAAGGGGACAAATATTACTTAGAGCTACAAAGGCTTGGAAGTTGTGAAGAGCTATGATCACGCACTTTGTAAAGTGATATGGCACATAAATGAATAAAATTTTGATTCATTCAATCCTTTTTATGGCTTATCAACCCTTTGCAGGTTATTTAAATCCAGAAAATATTTTCTGATTATAAGAATCTTTTTTGGGGAATTAATGATTTAATGTTACAAGTCTAACCAATTAACCCATAGCTAGAGGGAGAAGAGGTGGATTTGGCTTTCTGATTAACAATTCCAAGCTATTATTCATTACACCATGTGCACATCCAAGCTTACAGCACTTGGTATTTTTGAGTGGTCACCCATCTAGGTACTGACCAGACTTGATGTTGCTTAACTTTGGTGATTGTAATGGAAGCCAAAAGAAGACTTTTATAGTCACAAAAGTTACCATAGTGATTTAAATGTATGACTGAATGTGTTGTCAGAAATTTTCAAAGATAGTTTGGGGGTTTTATTTTCAGTAAGGGCTAATTTTTTTTTCTGTCTTTAAAACATAGGTAGTAAAAAAGTGTGGAACAATAAGTCCATAGCTTGACTTGCCCTTAGCTGAATTCTGATCTGAAAATTTTGTTGTATTATATTCTATGTGATCCCTGGAGAAGCAGTAAGTGCACTGATAAGGAAGGGGATTATGTTGAATCAATACGTTATTTTTTTTCAGAAATTTTGCTTAATTAATCTGTTGTATATGAAACCAAAAATTAAGTCTCTCAGATCCTACTAAAAATAATTTCTTCTATGTGCTGTGTCCTTTCCAGATGTAGAGGATCGCATCTCTCCATAACTTCCTATCCTTTGTAGCTCTTATCAAGGTTTGTCTTTTTATCATTCCTCCCTCTTCTTGTTCATTCATTTATACAAGTTCATTAGGTAGGTTACTTGCTATTTGCTTCTGTCATTTTTGCTTTCAATATGTCCTGTGAGTATCAAATTCTCCAAGCCCTCTTTCCGAATTGTCTTAAAAATTTCAACTCATATGCATACATACACAAACATGAATAACAAAATGAAAAAAATCCTATGTTATTCATTTCATCTTTTAAAAGGACTTCAGGCTAAATAATGTCTATACAGATATGTACACATATTTAAGTATTTGGAGTTATATTTTGTTATATATTTGCAAGAAAAGAAACTTGAAGAATATTGTCTTATTCTGTCTGTTGATGCAGTGTTTGAGTCCCAACAGAGGAAATGCCAATATACTACAAGAATCCATTGACAACAGAGAATGCAACAACTTACCTCAGCTATAGCTTGTAAGGGGGCAATAATACTGGAATATTCTATCTGGATATCTGGCAACTCTCCAGTTCTGTATTTTCTGTAAATGGTTACTTGATGTTCTCTTTTACGTTGTTGGTCTTGTCGTGCTTTCTAGAATGAAGAAAAGTGGAATAAATCAAAAATGGAAAAATTAAAAATATATATATATCACGTCCACCAGACCAATAATATCAAGAAGTCATTTTCCTAACTAATCAACCATGATGAGATTTGAAGCCAAGTCTGCTGTGTCTTATACTTTAGGTGATTGTCTAAGCATAGGTTAGATGTAGCACAAGGCTAAAAGTATCAGATACTCAGTGAGGATTGAACTCACTATTCAGTCATAATTGATCTAGCAAGACAGTCTTGCTAACCATACAATACTTTGGAGTGCCCATCTTATACTTTAGTTTAGAACTCAATTCCATTTTTCCCAGTACTCAAAATGGATAAAAATCAGATCATTTATTTTTTTACCAGGGAGATAATATCTATCTAATATGCGTATCGCAACAAAGAAAAATCTTTCATACTGGTTCTCTAAGTCCCATATGATTCTGTACTTTTGCCAGATTTCATTGAGTCTAGACACCTATGAGAGTTTGGAAATCATTCAAAGGTAAAAATATTATTTAATTTATGATTAAAAAAAAACAAAACAAAATGATGCATAATTTCAAAATAAAAATCATCAAAAACAATTTTTTATTGAAAGCCAATGAATGACTGTTTCGCAATAATTATGGATCACAAAAATAAACAAAATGCCCTTTTTTTTCCTCTTCCTTTTTCACAAGTTTTGGTCATTTTCTTTTCTCTAAAATGAGTTGAGTTTTATACATGAAAATAATCTTTTTTCCCTGGAATGTTTCTACTTTAACTACATGTTATACTCCCTAGTATACTATACACAATCTTTTGCGGCTACTTAGTAATTCTAGATATTACTGAAATTTTGGCAATCTCTGACCTTCGTACTTGCAAAAAAAGTATGTCAAAAGGATTTTTTCCCGTGATACCACTATTAACTAACTTCACTCTTTGGCAATATTTATTGTTTCAAAAAGAATGAATTCTAATGTTGAAAGTTGTTGGTAGGTTGATTGTTTAGCAGCATATTAACCTCTATAGATTATTTAATGCTGAAATCTAAATATTTTGTACACAATTTTATTTTTTTGGGGATTCATACTTTTCCCAAGGGTATTTTGTGTGTAAGTGAATATAACAAATCCAACTGGAATTAGAATTTGGCACTTCAATTAACAATTCCAAGCCATTATCCATTACACCACCCACTCATCAAAGCTTACAGCATTTGGTATTCCCAAGCAGTCACCCATCTAGGTATTGATGAGGCTCAATGTTGCTTAACTTTGGTGATTATATGGGAATCAATGTTTCAACGTGATGTGGCCATAAGCATATATGATCAAAGGAATTTATTAATTTTTTTTTTTGTTCTTGAGTATTTACAACAAAAATATTAAACACTATTTATTAGATTGCTTATTTCCAAGAACAATTTTATATTTACAACATCCTAAAAATTAATACAATGCAATATTTATTTACCAATTTATAAAGAAATAAATATGAAAATATTTTTTATTCATAAATTTATGAACATTTATTAAATTATTAAAATATGTGAACCAGCAATAAGAAAATCCTTATTATTTTCCATTTTATAAAGTTTGAATCAGTTGGCAATTAGCTGATGTTTTGCCAACCATTACAATAAACAATATAATAAATAGTGTACATCAACAATCAAATAAATAAATACCATAATTGTTGGCATCAAGGAAGCAGTTTTTTTCATGAAAAGTCTAAAAACTTTGCATAACCTACAGGAATTCAGTTTACCATCTGGTATAGATAACATTCTGTTCGGGTTACCATAGGGCTATGAAAACCCTAACCTTTATCCTCAAGGACACGCACAAATTTTCTAGACTTATTTTAGAAAAAAAATGTGTTTTGACACCAGCAACTACAGTAGTGTTTATTATATTTGTTTTAAATTCAAGAAGAAAAAGTATAAATTCACTTTCACATGTTTATATTTTTTTTTAAATTCTAATCATCACGTTTTAAATAATAAACATTGCCAGAAAAGTGAAGTTAGTTAAAATAAAAACGTTGTCAAGGGTAAAAACATCTCTTGGCACACTATTTTTGCAGGCATGAAAGTTATAGATTGTTGAAATTTTATTTAATTTTAGAGATTTCTTTGAGGTGTCTTGCCAAGGAGACAAGAATGAGCATGTTCAATATCTTCTCTTTGTTCACACTTGAGACATTTGTGCTGTGTACAAAGATGACTTCATAACTGACAGAATGGCAGAGAAATGGTTTTCTTGTTTCTAGGAGGGAAGTTCAAACTCTCACTCTCTGCATGATCTGGCTGACCTGTTCAGTTTGATAAGAACCAATTGCATTCACTGATTAAAGAATAACAATGCCAGACCACTAGGAAATTGGCTCAGAAAATGGTATGTTTTCATGTTACTGTCACTAATCATCTTCACTCAAGATGTGGTCCAGAAACATAACACATGGATACCACACACATTAACTGAGAGAAACAAACTCCAGCATTCCTTCATTTCTGCCAGTTTACTTGCTCAATGCCAGGCTAGGCATAGATACAAAGAAAGAACTTGGTTGGGAAGTTCTGCTACACCCATCATATTCTCCTGAATTAGCCCCTTCAGGCTAACACCTTTTTGGTTGCTTTCTAATAATAGGGCTATTTCATTCAATAATGATTTGGACATTAAAGTGTGACTTGATGAATTTTTTTTCAGTCAAAACCTAGTAATTTCTATCATCAAGGTATTGAACAGTTAGTGGATCATTGGCATGTGCTTCTAAACAGTGAAAGGGAATACATTGTTGAATGATTCATTAGAATTATTAATAAATAAAAAGTATTAAAATAAATTATAAAAAAAAGAATGAATTTATCTAACAATCTAATATAAGAATTAAAAAAAGTTAAGCAAAACAGAAACAAAAATGACTTTTCCTTTACTTAATAAATTAAAATACATAGTAAGTGATAAATGTCACAAAATCTTAATTTTGGGATAATTACATTTAAATGTAACCCTTAAAAATCTTTTCTTTTTTTAGTAAAATGCATGTTTAGCAATCACATGACAAAAAAAAGATATTAAAGAAAAAAGATAATTTTTAAAATGAAGTTTCCACAAACCGCTCTCATTTCATTCAGCCTGATTTGTCGCTTAGCAAAAAAAATATGCTTTTCTTCATGATCCTTCAAAAAACGACGTCTCAATCGAAAACGATCACTGCGAGTGTCCCCTGTAACAGCATAATGAAAAAAAAATAAAACAATAGTCTTTCCAATTGTACCCATTCTTTATAAGTTTTTTTTTTCTTTGTGAATATATAACAAATGACAATTACAATTTTGCATAGAAATAGAGACAATGAGCTTTAAATTCAAATTTTGGTGAGAATGGACAACTAAGCCAACTTCATTCAGCTTTCTATTACTGTTCTTTTTATTACTATTATTTTTAAATCTACCACAAATGTATCAGTGTTATGAGAAATTCCCAAATTAGTGCCATTTCAATACATTTTTACTTTAGTAAATTAAATGCATCATGTACAAATCTTTTTCATTTCATCATTCAATTTTACCACTATTAGTTTGATGTATAGATTTGTATATTGTATCCATTTTCAATTTAATATTTCTCATTTAATCTGTCAAACAATTTATTTTTTATGGCTTATCAACCTTTGGCAGGTTATTTAAAGACAGAAAGATTTTTCAATTTTAAGAATTTTTGGGAATAATACTGATACAAATCATACTAATTCTCCCATCTGGGGGAGAAATGGTAGTTTCATACTTATTCCAAACTTTTAGCATGTAAGTGAATATAATTAACCTGACTGAAATTAGTACTTGACTCTCAGCTCTCCAATTCAAAACCATTATCCATTACACCACCAAACTTACAGAACCTGGTATCCCCAAGCAGCTACCCACCTTGGTACTAACCAGGCTCAATGTTATTTAATTTTGGTGATCATATGAGAGCCAGGTTTTCAATGTGATATGGCCATAAATTTGTATATCAAGCTCTAAGTGTCTCTGGCATCATATTTAAATATCAATTATTTTCTGTACATTTAAAAAAATGAAAAGTTTTCTACATTTTATTTACTTTAAACACACTTTGTTTACTTATGACTTAGAAAATGACATGTTCATTGACTCATAATGAATATTACCAACAGATCTAAGATTGTGCATCATTAAATTATTTCAAGTAACTATTTTCCTTGCAAAGAATTACATATAAAATATAAATAAGATAATAATAAATTGAAGTAATTAAAATAATGGAAAAAGGAAAATTCAATTGAGAAACTTTTAAATGCTATTTTTTTAGAATTTAAAGTTAAAGAGTTTCTTTGATAATTTAAAGACTTACTTCTAGGATTCAAGCTAAAAATTTAAGCAGATAACTATTTTACCTGTTTCATTTTGCTTCTGATTTGAAGTGGGAACAGCAGATTTGGAACCAAGTTTGTATTTGCCAAACTCTGAACCTGGTTTTTTTCTGGTTGAGAGAGGGGCATTCACAGCAGAAGTCACAGTAGAGGCTTGGGTAAAAAGCAAGGAACTAGAAACCTCAACATCCATATCAGTTTCAGCAAAAGTATCCAAACTGCTCTGGGTCAGCCAGTTAAAAGGAGCTTTGATGTCTACAAATACAATAAATGAAATCAATATCCCAGAAAACTCTTCAAGTAGACAAAAGATGATGATTTATCAACAAAGATAACAAAAAGAATTATGATATCCGGGGGAAAAGAAAGACAGACATTTATAATAATCAAAAAAGGAACACAATAGATATTTCTTACAATTGGCTGGTAAAGGCACCATATTTTGCAGCAGATAAGATACATCTAAAATTTAGCATTAAATATGTTGGATAAATAGATTTGAGGTAGATTTTCTAGAGGCTTCTTCAGAACCTAGTGTAGACTGGGTTCTGAAGAAGTCTCTAGATCCCAGACCTAATTGACACTGTAAAGGATCCAGAGGATTAGATTTTAGAAAATGAAGTATAAAATGGATGGTTCAATATATCTCTTCTTAGTTCATTACTTTATGCCAATAGAGAAGTCTACTTTGGAATGATTGGTAACAGACAGAGTAGGAATTCTCATCATGTTCTCTCATCAATTCTCTCATAATGTGCCATTCATTTTACCATTTGAACCTTTTCAGGTGTCAGTTGATCCAAGAAACCTTCAGGGAATTTCAAAGTGAACCTATTATTTAATTTATGGGTGTAGATTGTTCTCATTCCATTGTCCATGTCTAAGACTATTTTGTCATGTTCTTATTCAGTAATACTAATTTATTGCTCACTCCTTTTTCTACTAAACTTAAGTCTGTACTACTCAGCCCAAAGACTGAACTCATAATTACTGTGTCACCAAATTCATGAACCAATGCTTTAATCTACTCAGTGGAAACAAGATGAGCAATAACTGAGCAATACTAAATAAGAACAAGATAGGATAACCTCAGAGATGGACAGTAAAATGAGAAAAATCTACTCATGTAGATTAAATAAAGGATTCAATTTAAAATTTCCTGAAGGTTATCCAGATCAAGAGACACCTGAGGAAGGCCAGAGAGCACAACAGTTGAAGTATTGTGATAATAACAACAAAGATGAGGGCATTATCCAAATGTTGTTTTGTCATTTTCTTAAGTGGCATGATCAGTGAGTGACAAGTGGTAAGCTGGTCATGAAACAAACATGAGTTCAAAGATATTCTTTTATTTTAGCAATAAATCACAAAAGAATACCTTGTGTATCTGTATATTCTTTATGGCTTGGATCAACAGTTGCTTGGATATAACCAATTTCCATTGTTTCCCTTTCATTGTTTCCAGACACCTGGGAGCTGATGAAAAGTGGTGTCATGGTGGCATGACGCTGTTGCCATGATGACCGTAATTTATATTCCTAAAACAAAAACAAGAAAAACAACTTCAAAATCAGATAGAAACAAAGAGCAAAAATGCAATCATTTCATTATTCCATACAACAGATATTCAATTTATCTATATTATAATGAAGATATGTAGCAATAGTTATAGAAACAATTTCATGCATTGCTGAAGTTTTTATTACTTAAATGTTATTTTTAGTGGATACCCATATTTGAGTAGATGCTCTGTTTATTTATTAAATAGTATATTTATTTTCATCTACTGGCCTGAAGATTCAAGAAATTTATTAAAGAAAAATATGCACTTTCTTTAATAAGATTTCTTAAATATGTGCTGATGTCTGCAATATGAAAATTGTTTCTCCCTTTTTCTTGATTACTAGATTTGTCATCAAACCTGGTCTGGTTTATTGTGGGGTGGGGGCATGCATATTCTTTGTGCATTACTTAGTGAGTTCTACTCGTGGAGATAGTTAAATAAGACGAAAAGTAAATTTTAATCTAAATTATTTCCTATGTTTTTTAGTCTTTAAAGAGTATAATCATAATAATGTTTCTTTGGAGATCAGTGGTTAGGTGATTTAACCTTTTTCCAGGGATACCAGCATCATTCATACATGATTTGTGCCTAAATGACTAATTGGAATCTCAAAGATTCATCAGTTACTTTATACAAGGATTCATTCATTTCCTGGAGTATTTGGCTGCAAATAAACCTGGAAGGACATGTCAGTGACATTGTTACGTCTACATGCAAGCTTCCCAATAAGAAAATAAGCAAAACTTGGTGGCAATTTGTTGCAAAAAATGAACAACTCCATTTGTGCATCAAATTTTGGGGTAAAAAAAAAAAAAAAAACAAAAAAACGTGTAGCTTATACATTAAAAAATAATAGACTTTTTCTCAATATAAAAAAAAATAATAGCCATTATTTGAAAAATAGTATTACACACACATATTTGTTTTGAGTTGAAGGTTTTAGTAGTCAGTTCAGTGCCACATATTAACAAATTTAAATTTCATTTATGAATGACTTGAATATTTAGTCTGAATACAAACATACATTCTGACTATTTTCATCATATTAAGAAGCTAATCCTTGGTTGCAATTTTAATGTAGGTAAGGGCATGGCAATTGGGAGTAAAATCAGTGGGACAGATCATAGAGTCAGATTCATTGGAAACAGGGTGAGCAATAACTGAGCAGTACTAAATAAGAACAACTTAAGATATCCAAAGATATTGACAATGAAATGAGAACGATCAACCCAATGTGGATTAATTAAAGGGGTCATTTTGAAAATCCCTAAAGACACTTAAAACAGACACCTGAAGAAGGACAAAGGTTACAGTGACCAAAATATTGTTATAATAACAAAGGTGAAGACAAGATAGAATATAAGTACTGCCAATTAAGCTAGCTAATAATGAATAAAATTATCATAATAGTCATGTGACCTGATTGTTTGACATAATTATATTAGAAACATACACATACATGGTTAGAAACATAATAACATTATAACAATAAGTGTAAAAGTAATATTTTTATGGTCATTTGAAAAATAATTTCATTTTTTTTCATCTTACCTGGAATTTGCATTCAGATAATGGAAATTCATAGATTTTACGATTATATTCTGGACTTTTGCTTGTCATTTCCAAAATTAGATTTGTGGCATAATTCAAAAAACGGTTCTCTGTCTTTGGAGAATACATTAATTTCAGAATAGCTGCCATACGGTCAAGAGTGCCTTCAGGAAGTCGGTCATTACTGCTCCAGAAATTCTGAACTAGAAGCCTAGACACATTAAAACAAAATTTACAAATTTAACTGGCATTATATCAATAACCCTAAAAGTACATACATATTTATATTGAAATATTATATATTGTTATAAACATCCAAATTTACTCTTAATATAGAGACTTTTCTGTTGGATGAATTAACATGGTTATTGTTTAACAGAAAGGGAAGCAAATTGTTTTAACAAAACAACAAATCAAAACAAGTACACAAAGTAAGATAGGTTAATCACTGTAATCAAGCGAATACCAGACACTCTACTAAGTTAAATTTAAATAATCCACAAGATGTTGGCCAAGTGGCTTCACAAAGTGAAATGTGTAAAATTATTTTTACTCTCTCTAAATTATATATATATATATATATATATATATATATATATATATAAGATATATCATGTTTCATTTGCTAACTTCCCTTCCTTTCTATTGTTCATCATCTTTTTTTTTCTTTGTTTTTCCTGGGTTTTTTTTTTTTTTTTTATTTAAAAAATTTATCATCCATTGACTGTTTTAAAAATCCTGTAGATTTAATTTACAAGGTGAAAATGATCATTTAATTAATGGTATCTTAATTTCAATTATATATATATATATATATATATATATATATATATATATATATATATATTAATCCAATTCACTCTATGCAAGGCAGTAAAACCACTAAAACAATGGATTACTGGATGTGAAAGAATTTGCAGAATTTGCACAAATTCTATCCAGTTCATCTATATATATATATATATATATATATATATATATATAAAACAGAGGATGTCTGTGTGCCTGTGTGATACATTTTCACTCGAGATCCATCCAACCAATTTTGACCAAACTTGACACATACATTGTACAATGTAAGAGATAGCTTCTTAGTATAAAAAATCAATAATTGATAAAGCCAATCAAAAATTGATAAATTCAACTTTTTTCCTCTGATTTCATTCAAACTTGCTATGTAGGTTACTTACATCATGATGAGCTCAATGATACCTCATTTTTATTTCTATGCCACTGCGAAAAACGAAAAATTGATTTCAACACATATCGATTTCAACACAAATTTTAAACTAAAAAGTCCCTCAATTTGCAAGAAATCTAATACAAACTTCACTCAATTGTAGCAAACAATAAATTGATTGTTTAACAGTCATTTAATTTGATAATTAAGTCCACCCATATAGTGAAATATTTAAAAAATCAATAATCAATAAAGCTGATCAAAAATCATTAAAATCAACTTTTTTCCTCTGATTTCATTCAAACTTGGTATTATGACAAGCTCACACTGCATTTAGTAAAAATCATGAAAAATGAATTTCAACACAAATTTTAAAGTAAAAACTCCCTCAATTTTCAAGCAATCTAATACAAACTATATGTTGATTCTTTAACAGTCATTTAACTTGATAAGTGAGTCCACCCATATAGTGAAAACCCATATAAATAGCAAAAATGGTGAATTTTCTTAATTTTTGTTGATCTTTCAACCAATTTTCCTCAAACTTAACAACTGTTGAGAGTTTTCCTTCTTTTGAGCATAAGAATTTTTGTTATACCAAATCATGTTTACATTCAAAGAATATATGCAAATGTATCAATCAACAGTAGTAATGGCTGTAATGTAGCAAAACGGCTGGTGACAATGCAAATTCTCTAGTTATTTCAAAGAACACTAATAATAAATATGAAAGGGAATCAAATATTTTTAAGAATTGTATGTATAAACAAAGATAAATTAAACAAAGTCAAAAGGTAATTGTTAGGTTACAAAATATACAAAAAAATTTACCAAAGACTGGTTAACTAAGATTAAGATCTCAGAATTTATAGAAAATAATTGTCTCAAAATGGGGCCTAAAATTATAGATTACTTCCCTAAGTGACAATTGGTTAAAAAACATATTTGCTTTTAATTTAATAATTTAAGAGTGAGAAATTTCACAGTTATTTGAACATCATTTTTTCTAAAGAAGATCATACACAAGTGACATAAAATATGACCTGCCTTTTTGAGAGTTACCATTGGTCAAAAAAAATTACCTGAAACACAAAAGAACAAAGAAAAAAATTAAAAATCTGCCAATATTACAATTACCTGCAATGTATATCTTCATCTGCAAGACCTCTTAAAAGAGCATCTTTTGCTGAGCGATATATATCATTACTTTCTGATGATTCCTCTTCACTGAAAAGAAAACAAATTAATAATAAATTTATTATTAAAAATTATTAAGTTTTCCTATGTGTTAACTAGTTGGGTAGACTGGGTTCCCTAGCTTTGGATGACAACCAATCAAGACTGTTTTGAATTCAAATCTGTAGAGAAGTTAATGGAAAACCACTCCACAATTTTTTCAAGAAGTCATAGCAATTTATAGATAATTATTTTTATTTTTTTTTTTACAGTAAGGTTCATACTGTACAAGTGCTGGGGTCCACTCAAAGTAGAGGGTTACGTTAAAGAAAAAAAGAGTGTGTGGAGAGCCACGATCACTTACATCATGAAGGGATATGTTATTTGAAAAAGTTTTCAAAAATTAAATGAAAGAGTGTAATTTTAAACACAGATTTGTTAAAAAGAAAAACAGTATATATGTTCTTTTTTATTTCATTGATATCCACAAATCATTGTTTGTAAGTAAAACAATGGTTATTTAGTTGTACAAAAGTGTAAAGTACATTCAGGACCAAACTAAAAGCAATAAATACAATGCTTGAAAAATAAAAACAATTTTTACCTGTAATTGTCATAAATCCACATGTACAGGTCATAAGTAAGTTTTCGACATTTAATGCTTGGGTGTAAAATCAAATCATTTAGGGCAGACAGCAAATATTCTATGTCACTTGGTTGTAGTTTTGGCAAAAGGGATTTGACTATACGAAGAGCAACAAGTTGCGTGTCTTCATTTCTGCAATAAATCAATACAAAAGAAATTAATGAATCAAACAAATTATTATTCATAAATATATAAGACAATCTGGAAAGTCCTTAGCAGACAGCATCATCAGAAAAATGGATTTTAATTCAACCAAATGTACATCGACACAACAGAACATGATTCCAGTTAATCATATTTTTATCTTTCTTTTTTACTTCAACTGTAAAAAAAATAAATAAATAAATGAAGTTATGATTAATATGATTAATGTAAATCATGTTCTGTCTTGGCAAAGTAGATTTGGTTGAAAGAAAATAAATTTTTCTGATGACAATGATCAATGAAACATAAATATAAGAGTTATTCAAATTGTCTTATACAGGTGGCTACAAAAGTAGGTATACAGTAAGTAATATCATTATTCATATATTTGTGTAATCAATACAATATATTTTGTACATACATTTTTTTTTTACTGTATACCTACTTTTGCACCCCTTTTTACTTTTTTGTATATTTACCATCCTGTCAGATTCTAATCCAAATTTAAATTATTATTATTATATACTTTTATATTTGGACAAAGAAACTCAATTTCATTGTTAGTTTTTTAGCTTAAATATAAAAGCATATGCAAAATATTTTGGCCTAAATTATCAGAGATTATTATTATTAGCAGTAGTATTTAGCTGTTTAGATTATTATTATATCCTAGCTTAAAAGCTGCAATACGTGCTGACTTATAACATATCTCCTGCAGAGGGCTAATTGGGCCTCTAATCCAAAACTAAAGGGACCTCTGGCCCAGCTTAGAAAACAGCAATGATAATTTTAAAGAAACTTTGAATTCTTCAATTCATGTCATGGAACTTCAATGCCTTGTAGTGCTAAACAAAGTATCAGTAGCAGCCCTTAATAAACTTTGTTACATCAGCAGCAGCAGCTCTGGGGTATAAAAACATGTGAAACCTACAGTAACTCTCTTTTCAGAGTTTTCCTCTTTAACTGTGTGACATGAACTTTTCATGCTAAAAATAAAAGGCTGTGAACACTTCACCCACAAACATACCAACACAGTAAGCCCCACTCAAATATATTTACGAACATTTTGTTGTGTATGCAATTTACTTCTAGGAAAAGAAGCTCTTGCTTTTAAACTTTCCTTTTGTTAATTTTGTTTAATAAATGTTATCTTGCATTACAAATCAATCAGACTGTTATTTTGTACCCTTTTTCACCACCATTACTTCCTGTACTATAAAATATTCTTGTAAGAAAGCTTACACATTTAATTTTTAAGTAGTCAACACAATAAAACCTCACTTTAACTCTGATTCGGGAATTAGGTCCATTTCTGGCCAAAAGACTAAATAGAACTGAAATTCCAATTCAAACCAAAAATTGAGTTCTTTAAATCACAAAATCTGCAGAACTTCAAAACCTAACATCATGAAACCTCTCACTTTAACTCTGATTCCGTGGCATTTTGAAGAAATAAAATTGATTTCTTCAATTCACAAAGTTTTATAAATATTTTAAACTGAATTTAAAACAAAAAAAAATTAAATTTACAAAGTTTTTGTGTTACTTTAAACCATGGGGAAATTTCAGGTTGTTAGGTGGGAAATGTTTTGAAGGATGTGTGATTTGCAGTTTTTGTGTGATTTTTTAACAAGCAACTCAGCAAAAAGCTTGTGCTATGCCATTATAAAAAAGACAAATGTTTTTTTTTTAATGACATAATCAACTTTTGTCAGTCTATTGCTGTTATCATTTGAAATCAGATTTTGTTTACTGTGCAAACTATATTTGCTTGCATTCATATGTGCAATTTTATATTTGTTCAAACTTTCCAAATTTTGAGACACAATTTGACATTGTTTCTTTTCATTTTTCTCAGATGTCCAAAAAATGCTGCTATCAAGATTCATAATTATACTTCGGGTTTTCCTTTTTGATCCAAAATGGAGAGCAGGTACCTCACTGTGTGCTTTGTTTGAAAACTTTGGGGAACAGCTCCAACAAATCATTCTAGTTGAAACAACATCTTGAAATCATCCATCCAGAATTCAAAGACAAGGATTGTGCATTTTTCAAGCTCAAAGGGACCAATTTGAAACTAGCAAAATTAGATGCAACTGGATCCTTCCAAAATCAAACAGCTGCAATTGTGAAAGCATCATATGAAGTTGCTTATGAGATTTTGAAAAATAAGAAAGGACATACGATTGGGGAAACATTGGTAAAAATCATGTTTGCTGACTTGAGCCAAGCTAGTCTTGGGAGACCTGCCTATCAGAAAATGAAGCAAATTTCAATGTCACATGACACCATTCACTCTGGCTGAGAGTATGATGCATTTATTGATTTCAAAAATTAAAAAGTCACCTTTCTTTGCAATCCAAATGGATGAGTCAATGGATATTGCAAATTTTTTTTCAACTATTGGTCTCTGTGGGGTCAGGCAACTTTTGTCGTCATTTTTTGAAGAACATGAATTCGCATTACTTGGTTCGAGTGTGCACAAATGGAACACCTATAAGGTTTTTTTCTTCAAAGATCCCTTTGTGATGACTTGTCGATTGTGATTAAATCTGTCAAGATTTGGAAGCAGGACGTGATGACTTGCTTTTTCAAATGCAAATCCAATGGCTGTCCAAAAGCAATATGCTTCGATGAGTTGTTGTGTTCTTCCTCATAGAACAAGGAAAGACTATTCTTTTAGGAGAGTTGAGAAATCATGACTTCTGCATTTGACTGGCTTACTTGGCTGATGTTTTGGGGGAACTTAATGAACTCTACATGATGCTTCAAAGAAATGATATGGACATTCTGATCCAGATGGACAAAATCAAGCAATTTCTGGCCAAACTTGATCTCTGGAAGAGCAAAGTGGAAAGGAGCAATTTTGTGTCTTTTGTGAGTTTGAGTGATTGTGTTGGAGATGATGTTATTCCGAAAGGAATTATTGAAGATATTTCTGATCACCTCACTGCTCTTCAAGATGAGTTCCGAGGATTGTTGCCTAGAATGTTGATCAGAAATCTATTTCAATGTAAGGTTGGACTGTTGAAGAGGCACTTCAGGAGCAATTCCTTGAGTTTGACTATGATTCTTCTACGAACGATGAATACAATGCTGTGGAGCTGGAGAGGTTTTGGCTGTCCGTTTCTATTCTGTATCCATGACTGGGCAGCAATGATTTGTGAGAGGCAGAGTTCTCTGTGCTTACCAATGTTAAAACCAAATTTCGCAATTTTCTGAATGTTGAGTCTGACCTGAGGTGTGCTCTAGAATTTTAACTCCTCCAGATATTGATCACTTAGTATTGCAAAAACAAGTCCAAAGCTCCCATTGATTGTCTTTTGTTAGTGTTCTCATATTTCAAATAAAAACGTAAATTTTGTCATGAAACCATTTGCTTTCTCTTCTTTCTGGTGACATTTTCTGAGAGTGGGGAATGGCTTGGTTGGCTAATTGGAAGAGGGAAGCAGGCTGAAAAAGGGTAAAAACCACTGATGTAGAGCAAGTGTGGCCAGAAATAGAGGGATTTCAAACACACGGATAGACAGGCAGAATTTTCCATTTATTTAGATTTAGCAGGTCGGTCTATACTTGAATACAATCAAAAGGAAATAATAAGAAATATTTTAATTTGGATAAGTACATCTTCAGCAATGTAGTTAAAAAGTCATGGATGGTGTGATCTATAGGCACAACTCTGATATTTGGTAAGAAGACATGTTACAGAATTACATGACTAAAGTCATTATCAGACAGTGATATGAATTTATCTAAAGACCATAAAAGGTATATTGTAAAGCATTCAAAATCTGCCCTTTAATATTGAACATTAATGACTTGCATTGTCACCAGTCTCATTTCCAATATGACCATCTCCTGCCAAGAATCTACCTACATTTTACTGTTATTACTAGCTGAGCTGTAACATAATGAGAATTGTTCAGCTTATCCATTCTTCATATACCATTGTGGAATACCTGTAATGAGACATTTCTTTTTCAAGATATTTAGGAATAGGACAAAATGTAGGAATTTAGATATATAGCTTAGCCAAGAGCATTAATTTAAAGAAAGCATAAAAAGCTCCATTCAGAATTTGAAATTGATCATTTGATTCTATTTTTGTGTTATCTTTTAGGCTGTTTGACACATTTGCATACAGTATTTTCTAGAGATTTATAACTATCCTAAAAGAAATGCTTGTTGCCATCTTATCTGTCTTATTTATAACTATCATAATAGAAATTAATGAAGTGCAAGAGTCATGATGCTCTCTATTTGGATACACCGAAGAGATGCAATGAATTGCTTTTTTTAAATTTGAAAGGTGTAAGCTCTTGATTTAATAAAGAAAAAAATCATACAATGAGGTTACTAAGATCTATGGCAGGGGCTCAGCAACCTTTTGGAAAGAGTGACCAGACAGCAATGCAGTGTCTCAGAAGAGGACCATGATATCAGATGTATCAAAAATAAATTGTCTCAACCCCAAACTACTCTGTCTAGAAGGTTGCCTTGGTCTGGAGGTTTAAAGAAAAAAAAAACAAGTTAATAACAGTTAATGTTATTTAAACAAGTTTTCTTTATTTTACTGCAGGAATAACAGGACAACACAATCAACAAAAAATGCAAATTCTTTACTACAAACGAAATACAATTAGAAATAGAAAATTATTTAATGAGACACGTGTTTCTGCTTATTATTCGACAATTTCTCTACATCAGGTGGAAAATTGGTCAATGACAGGAGCAAAAAATCATCCAGGTGGTCATCACCCAACCTTGTCCTTAAACAACTTTTAGTACATTTCATTTTTAAAAAAAAGTTTTTCACACACATATGTACTTCTAAATAACAATACCTTTTTCCTTTATTCAATAGGATTTTAGATTTTCTGCTTGGCAAACATATTTCTTGTAGAAGTCAGCAGTGGATTCAGAATTAAATTTGGACTTCAAAAATTTGTCACATTGTAAGACTATTAACACCAACTGATATTTTTTTCTCTGCCACTTGCTTCACAGATTAATTAAATAATTAGTATCCAGGTATTAAGTTGGTGGACTAGGCCAGATGCAGCCTGGGGTTGCTGACCCCTGATCTATGGTAAGAATAAATCTTCTTTCACTGAACTTTTATTATAGTATAATGCTGTTTTATTCTTAGTTTACTCTCTGTGACTTGTCAGGCTAACATTCTCAGCTGTCATGAAGTGGAAAGACTATATTGGATCCATTGCTAGGTCAGCTGCTAAAAAAGTTGGTTCACTGTTGTGCAAGAAATTTTTTTTCTCCAGAATCTATATTATATATCAAAAAGTCTACCATTCATACATGCTTAGAATATTGCTGCCAAATATGGCCCAGTGTACACTGCTATTTACTATGAGTTCCTTCATAAAATTCCAAAGAAGAATCAGCAGTATTATTGGTCCTGATATGGTGGCTCGACTTCAGTCACTTTCCCACCACTGTAAGGTTGCCTCTCTGTGCCTTTTCTATAAATACTTTCATAGTAATTTTTTGGATGAGCTCTTTGCTATGGTACCTGGATTTTTTGAATTTAAGTGTAGTAGAAGACTGGTGTCAAGATCTCATCAATTCACAGTTGAGATGGCTAGATGTAGCCATAAACTTTATGCTAATAGTTTTTTCTTGCACTTATCGCTTGTGGAACACCCTTCTTTTAAGCCAACTTTAATCTGCAAAAATTTAAATGCAATGTCAATCGTTATCTACTGTCCTCCCGATTACTCTTTCCACTTATCATTAATGTTTCTGTTCCTAATTTTTCCACACTGTAACCCCTTGCATCTTAGTGGCTTTACTGCCTTACACGGAGTGATACTGATTAAAAAAAAAAAAAAAAAAAAAAAAAAAATCGTCATTGTTAATCTCTGACATATTAAACTTCATCATACATATCTATGTATAGGAAAAAACTGTATATACCGTATTCAGTACTGTTTTTGATTTCGGACAACCTCTGGGTTTCATGGAACAAATCCCTTGTGAATAATGGTTGGGAATGTACTGTATACAGATTGTTTAAATTCAACCTACCTGTGGTTAAGAAAAGAGAGAAGACCTTTACTCTTCAATTCAAGAAAGATATTTTCATAATTTGAGATGCTTCCATGTAAAATTTCAAGACACTGTACACGAAATTCTCCATGAACATTTGGCAGTAGGAAAAGCAGTTGAGACAGATGCCTGAAAGAAAAATATACAAGATACATGAATAGAAAAGAAGTAAGGGAAGCTTTTAGCATAAAATATGGCTGATTATTATTCCCCACTCCCTAATAAAATTCATAAATTGAAAGAATAAATGAGGATGTCAACTGACTGCTTAGCGGCTTGAGAATAATGTCGCTGCATCTTGTGTAGGCAAATGATAAACTTATCTGGCTCCTTGATTTGCATTTGATTAATTGTAGGCAATATGATTTCAAATATGTCATCTACTGAGTCAGGTTTTTGTTCAAAATAATACTTCAAGATCAATCCAAAAACTTCTGCTGTAGCTGTGTACACTGCCTTGTAGTGATGTTGAAAACCTTTGGCCAAACAAGAGAAAAACCTACAAAGATATTAGAAAAATTATTAGAGAATAGATATAATGCTCAAACTATTTCACAATAATAAAATGATATATAAACTATATAGTCAAATGAAATTGTAGCCAGAAGCTAAACATTTTACTGGTATTTAAAAAAAAAATAAAATCATTATTGATTAATAAAAATCAATCTTATTTGTTTTTAGTTAATATCTTAGTAAAATTTAAAGAACTGTCAACAAATTTACTTTGGGATATTCAAGATACTTAAAAAGCAATGCCAAACATTAATTTCTAAATATTTTATTTATAATCTCTTATTTTGCATATTTTACTTTCTGGAAATTCCGAGAAAAAAATAATTTTTCATTTAAATTTAAGCTTTTTCAAATGTCCATATATTTTGGCCTGAATCAGATCAATAAGATTCTTAGCATTAATTTTTTTGTAAGCCAGTTTTTATTACCAATAATCTTTATTTTTACTAATCACAATTTGGAATATAAACTTAATTATTTTTAAAACAATATACAAATATCTAAACTTTAAGTTATTAACACTAAACAACTTAGTAATATCAATTGATACAGTAAAATTAATGAAAACTGTAACAAACTGTAATAAGAAACAAAAACAATAAGTTTTCCAACTTACTGCTTTTGTGAGACTTCATCAGTAACTGCATATGGTGCTATTTGACATGAAAGAATAACACCAATAAGTTGAATTCCACTCATCGATTCCATAGATTTAGCATCAAAGGCTACCAATTTGTTATAAATGATTCTGAAAAGATAATTACAAAAAAATTAAAAATATATTAATTACAAATTTATGTTAATTAGACAAGGAAATGGTTCAGTGTTTTCAAAAAACAAAATTTGTTGTGGTTCTGTTATATTCCATGCTAATAGCAATATATACTTGAAAAACATGATGGATAAAATAAGTAAAGGTTTATTGTAAAAACCAATACAATAAGAATAAAGGTAACAGTTATGCACAAGTTCGTTGCAAGTCAATCCAGTAGTGAGTGCTACTATTGGAAGGTTGGTAGTTCTTGCGTAAGACAGATCCCAGCTAGAATTTTTAGCTACCCCCCACGAGGGTTGCATGTGGCACAAGGCTGGTTTAATGTGGGTTCTCTGAGCCTGTAGGCTCAGCCAAAAATGTTACCTTTCGAACCCGTATAAACGGGTTCATGGGCAGTCTACCTCCCCGAACGAGACTCTGCCCTTCGGCGGAGCATCATCCGGGTTCCTCTCCACCCGAAGGCAGAGAGTTCAACTGTTTAGCTGGAACAGGTCACAGCTAGTCTATTTAGCTACTCCACCACCAGGGTTGCATGTGTCACAAGGCCAGTTTAACATGAGTTCTCCGAGCCCATAGACTCGGCCAAAAATATTCCCTTTTTGAACCTGCATAAATGGGTTCAGGGGCAGTCTACCTCCCCAAACGAGGCTCTGCCCTTCGGCGGAGCCTTGTCTGGGTTCCGCTCTGCCCGAAGGCAGAGAGTTCGACTGTCTAGCTGGAACAGGTCGCAGCTAGTCTCTGTAGTCTGTTGACGTACAGATACTTATAGGTAGCTACTACCTATAGTGTAGTCACTCATGGGGGTGACAGATTATTCCATTACATCGGACTCTCAGTATCATTATTTACAGTCAGACTAATTTTTGTTGTTGTTATCACAACTGTAGAGTAATTGGACATTGTGTAATTGGCAAATTTGATTTCCAGCCAAATCCATTACAATCACTTACATGTTTCATATTATATTTCATCATACCATAGGAAAGGTATGAATCCTCTTCTTCTCCCCCCAGCTATAGGTAAATAGCAGGACAGACTAGGTTCTATAGCCTTGGATGGCAACTGATGTACCACAGAAAGAAATGGCTGTGGGAAAAAAAATCTGCTTTGTCAGTCATGTATCAAAAGATACATGATCGCCTAAGTGTGTATCACGCATGGCACATAACTGACTGATTAACTGTAATTGGCAAAAATGCCAAACAAACAGAATTGACAAAGTTTCCAATAAACAATAAAGAAAAGAAAGAAAAAGAACAGGGAAAAATAATAGTGTGACACTATATGATAATATTGTTCTAAGATGGAAGTTAGTTGGAGTAAAGAAATAAATTAGACACTGGTTTGAAGAAATGATGAAAGATTTATTTTCATTTACAAGATATAAAAATGTCTCTGTTAAGTTGTATTGTGTAGTGTTCAAATGTACAGTATACCAGGTATGAAACGAGAGCATGAAAAGGAGTATGCTTAATTGGCCAACTGCTTGTTGGCTATCAGTTTGGGCTTGTCATGTCAATAGTGAAATCCATTCTCTTTCTGTGTTCACAGGAGGACATTCTCACAGCCTAATGGTCAGATGGGCAGATAGCTGTGCTCTCGTGTATCCTTTATGGTGTGTGTGTGTGTGTGTGTGTGTGTGTGTGTGTGAGAGAGAGAGAGAGAAGTCTCTATCTTTGCCTGGCTTCCTACTTCTCTTATAGCCTATATAAGGGAAATGCATGGACACAGTTCTATTCATCTGTGGCAAGTGAGAGTTGTTTTGATAATGGACAGCACTCTGTTATATTTGTGTTTATTTTAAAATTTGTTTTCAGTAGAGTGCAGCATGTATGCAACTTAGCTAGATGAAAATTGGTGTGTAGTTAGAGATATAGGTTTTCTAATAATTGTATAAATTTGGCTTTAATTTGTTATCTCTGTGTGTAAATTGTATTTTTCTGATACAATTTGACTTCTAAGATAATTTAAGTACAAACAGAAAATGACAAATTATTTTATAATACAATGATAATCAAAGTGTATGCAAATTATTTTATGACACAATGATACACAAAGTGTATGCAAATTATTTTATGACACAATGATGCACAAAGTGTATGCAAATCTTACCCAAACGGAATATCAATCCTTTCTTTCCAACACTCAAGCACCGTTTTCAACATTTCCAAATTTTCTCTGAAGATAGACCGAGTCTCATGATAGATGTTTGTGAAGATGAAATTCAATAATTGAGAAACAAGAGCACGGTCTTCAATAGTGTTCTGAAACAAATCAGTACAAGAAATTGAAATCCATAAGGCACTTTGCATTGTTTTTACATTTTTCCTCATAATAAGCAGTTTTGAATTATGAGAACAGTTAAAAAAATAGTTTTTATTAGAAAGAAGCATTCCAAAAGCTAAGCAAGGTACTAAGAAACAAAGAAAAGAGTGCTGGATTGCTATGTGATATGCATCCTTTTATATCGCAGTGAATGTTGGACGATTTCACTACAGATGAGGAAAAATCTAGAGACAGCAAAAACGTATTTCTACAAAAGGATACTGAAAATTCTATGAACGGAGCGGGTAAGCAACAAGGAAGTCTTAAAGAAAATGGCAACAGAAAGAATACTTATACTCAGAATTGGGGGAAAAGATAGCTGAAATTCCTTGGACACATAATGAAGAAGGAGAGCTTGAAAAACTTAACCCTCACAAGTTATATTGGGGGCAAAAGAGATAGGGGGAGGGCAGCAAGCCACTTACTTGACGAGCTTGTGTTAATGGATGGCAGAAAGTGGGGAGGGGCTTAGAAAAGGGAGAATTATTGCTAAGAACCACACAAAATAGAAAGTTGTGGAGAGCCATGATCACCTATGTTCTGAAGGGACATGGCACATAGGAGTACAGTTTCCAGTTTTTTTTTTAATGCCAACAATGCCAGCACAGTTATTTCCATAAAACACTTAAAAAATTGTAATTTAAAACATTTTTAACTATTGCCACTACAACAATAACTATGAAAAGTTTTTTTAATATAAAAACTTTTCATGGTTTATTTTTCTCTTATTTTCATTATAGATTAGGAATAAAAAATATAAATACAAATATCAAAAGTAAAACAATTTTTGACTAATTTTTATTTCTTATTTTTATTGCTCCAGTTATTTTTACATTCTCTGGCCAATATATAAACAGCATCAATTGGAAAGAAGTGTTGCACTGCTTGTTGTCTGGCAATTCTCCAAGCTCCATCACTGCATTATAGACTGAATGAATGACAGACATTTTTTTTCTTAGGTTTCTTTTCCTTGTTTTATTTCAAGAGGGATACAGTAGTAATTATAGCATAATTTCTTGGAGGAATTGAAAGAGAAATAGAGAGGATGAATCTCAACAAATTGGCCAGTGACTTGCCACTTCAACATGGTAGCTTGTCTCAATTTGTTGAAGCCAGACACACCAAAACATCATGGAGTAGAAAGGCATCTTCACATTTCTTTCACTACCATTACTATGCTTTTTTCAATCTTATATTAAAAACTTAAATATAATCCAACACTGACAGTATTCCACACCAACTCATTTTGGGTTATCAGACCAGTGCTAGTGTATGCATTAAGAATAAGATTTAAATTTAGATTCTATATCTTTAAAGTGATGTCCAGGTGAAACAAGCTCTCAGGTATATGGAATAAAAGTTCATATATTGGCAAAGGTTAATTCCTTAATTCTGATACATGTTCCTTAATTAAAAGGTACTACAATGTAAAAATTACCTGAACATTACAAACAAAAACAAAAAATAAATAAATGAAAGGAAAGGAAAAAATAATAAAATTAATAATAATAATGTTTTACCTGAGAAATTTCAATAACTTAAGAGTACAACTCAATGTAACAGGATCAATTAACCCTTTACAATGGTCATTTTGTTTCTCTGATCAAAATTAAAAACAAGTCTTATTTTAAATGCAAAATAGATCAAAGTTAGTTAGCTACTAACCTGAGGAATTGCAATTTTATGCCAGCTTAATAAAGTAATGATGATATCTGTGGTGAAATAACTTAGAGAATTATATCCTAATGCTCCACTCACAATCAGTTCACAAAGAGGAGTCAGCCAAAATGATGCATAAGGTTCAAAAATCTGTAATAAATCAAATATATAAAGATACTGAGTTTACAAATCAATAAATGTAAGTCATGTAAGAACTTAAAGTTTACAAAGTTGTCTGGACGATTGAAATTTTATGCAGTATGTAAAGGTAACAGTAGTTAGTACCACTGTAGCATAAAATCATGGAAATGTCAAGACCTCTATCATATCTGGTCAATCCATTCTATAGGCTTCTCCAAGTGTACAATCTGTAAACAGAAGGTTCAATCATTCTAGAAAATGACAAATATACTCCTAGGCTCAGCTTCTATTCAAGCCATTCATTTCTTTTTTGTTTGCCATTATTTTCTTGAGAAAAAAAAATCAACCCCCCCTCTCTTTTTATACAAATTGCACACCTGAAAACGATTGTAGAATGGATTAGTTATAATGTGATAAAAAAAAAAAAAAAAAGAATTAGTTTAATAGTCTAAACAAGTCTTAGAATGGTAATGGATTTTTTTCTCAAATTTGTTTCAGCTTAGTTTAAAAAATAAAAACTTAATAAAAATTTAAAAAAGATTTTATTTTTGTGATTAGAAAATTATAAACATGTCACAATCGCACCATTTTTTTTTGCTTCTGTAAACATGGCCACTCTGCTAGCAGTGTGTACCAAGTCAGAACAATCTGCTTAGTTTCATAAACTAAGGTAAACAAAGCAATTTCTAAAGAAATGATGGATTTTTATTTATTAATCCAACAGATTTTATTACTTAAACATTATTTATAGTGGACTGTATTCCCCAAAGCAGCCACATTGCACCAAAAATTACACAAGGTCAAAGTTTAAAGTGGGTTTGATGGTAATACCAGAGAAAAATTGTCAAAGCCCCTTCAGCACATCCCCTTTTTGGGTACACCAAGAAATGAACATAGCCCACTCCCAAAGGAGTGGCAATAAGAGGTACTTTGAGGGGTGGGAGGACTAATAATATTAATTAATACTGTCACTGGACAAATTTTTAGTGAATATCCATGTTTGAATGGACACTATTTATTAAACAGTATATTTACTTATTTTCATCTATTGGCCTGAATATTCAAGAAATCTCATTAAAGAAAAATATATATGTGCAATTTTGTTTTGTACATCACCAAAAGTGATAATCTCTATATAATGACTTTTCTGATAATGTAGTAGAAAAAGAATTTTATATTTTCTTAAACTTCATGACAAATCCATAATTAATCAATGGTAATGAGAATGTTATCTGTTTAGCTTAATATTTAGGAAGTCTTGAATATAAACAAGAAATTGCAAGAAATGCTTTTGATCGAACTATAATGCAAAATTCCTTAAATATTGATACCATTTTCTGATGTTACAGGTGAATTAGTTAGTAAATAAAAAATTCCAAAATGATTCAATGATGAATAGAATGGTATTTGTTTAGTTTAACATTCAGGAAGTATTAAACAAAAGAAAATTCAGAGTAACTTCAAGTTTTAGAAGCAAAATGCAATTGTAAAATTAGTTAAAAAAGACTATTGTCATTTTCTTTTTATGGAATTAGTAAACTAATCTGTAAATAAATATTAATGAATAACACTCTTACCTCAGCAGTGTTTAATATTAATTTAACAATAAAAATCTTGACATTCACATGGGTGGAGTTAGCTGTCATTTTTTTGTGAAGTTTTTCCATCCAAGGTGGCATCTCTGAACATTTCTGTCCCTAAACAAATTAAAAAATAATAATTTATTTGAAATCTATACACATTAATTTTCATAACATGACATTGTTCATCTCTTTTTTTTATAAAAAGTTAAATGAAAATAAAACAGATCGTTCTCTTATTTCATTATCCATGTCTCGTTCATATTTTAGGATGACAACCAAGTGGATTAAAGAGTTGGTTTGTGAATTTGGAGACATAATAATCAAGAGTTCAATCATTGGGCTTGGGTAGTACAGACTTAGTGAAAACAGGAAAAACAATCAATGAGCAGTACTAAAGAATAAAAGAAATCCTAAAACAAGAAGACAATCTATTCTTGTAGATTAAATAAAGGGTTAAATTCAAAATTTCCTGAAGGTTACCCAGATCAAGAGACATCTAAAGAAGTCTGAAGCATACAATAGTCTCAAAGAGGAGATTAACACAAATGCAAATAATGGTAAAATTCCTCCACTTACAGTCAGAAACATTTTTATATTGAGTATTTTGATTAACATTTTGCAATATTTGCATGAAAGATTCAATTACCCTATATGCAAAAAAAAAAAAAAAAAAAAGCATTAAAAAATTACCCTGCATCCAGTATATCAGTATTATGTATGAGAGGGACTTGAAGACCACGAAAAAAGTGGGGTTTATCAGGAATCAGTGCATACATAGAGCTTAGCTCTGAAACTAGGGTTTAGGTTTATTTTGTTTTATTCCATATCAACCTGAATGGGTTATTGAATGCAAACAAGATTTTTAGGATGGATTCATATGAATATAATATATATTCTTTGTAAGAAATCAGTTTGTGGGAGATTAGGTTTCATTTACGTATTTTTGTAAAGAGGGTTTGAAACTAGAATTCCTGGAAATGAACAAACATGAAATCAATAAAAATAACACTAAAAAATTCCAACAGAAAAAAGAAATTAAGAAATTTATGGAATTGCACAATATTTTGCTGTTTTTTAGATTTTAAGGAAATATTTGCTTTAACTGGTATATTGCTACTTGCTTTGTGTGTGTTTATGTTGATATATATATATATATATATATATATATATATATATATAGAATTTGCTTTTCTGCATATATGGTATGGGAGTCCATTTACCAACAAGTACCATATTTCTGTTTTTTTGCCTATTACAATACATATCAGTGTTCATGGATACCAAAAGATTTCTTTGTAGTTATTTTGAATTTACTGTATGTGCAGATGTTTCTCCCTGAAAAAAAAAATACAATTTTCAATAAATGCATGATGAAATGTACTAAAATTCTTCTTTTCCAAAAAAAAATGTCCTTATAATTAAACTTTACATCAATTCTATTAAAAAAAAAAAAAAACAAAAAAAAATGCCAGTCATATAATTTGTGTTAATACTGTGTTTCTTCATGGTTAATAAGAATGTAAGATTATAATTATCATTTTTTGGGTTCATTTTTTTTTCTTAAATATTCCATGCCAAAATCTGTATGTGTTTAATGTGTGTCCAATAGGCAGGCAAATATGATATATTCAACTTCAAAGTAGAAGTTTATACTTCATTTAGCTTTGTGCTTGCATAGTATTTCTTTCCTTGGCTTTATTTTAGCAATTTCATTTAATTCTTTTATATAGGTTTGTCAATAAGTCTATAGATTAATACTGAAAAAAAAAATCACATTTATTTTATACCTTTACCTCCTTCATTGTCATTGCACTTAATCCAACTTTTCCATAGAAAAAACATTATATAATGAAATTTCAGATTAATAAAAATAAAAAAAATCGGCTGATAACTGTATTGGGCTGCTATACACTTATTGATCCACATTCAGAGTGTCAGAAATTGAGAATTGAATATATATTTTAACCATTTCACTCCAAGCAATAAAGTTACTATGATGCAATGGAGTACTGAGTGTTAGAGAATATGAGAAAAATATACTATTAAGGAGAGAAGAGAAAAATATACTATTAAGGAGAGAAGACAATAAAAGAACAACAATTAAGACAGAAGATAGCGATTGACATTGATCTTCAAAAATTTAAATGTAAAATTGACTGGAAAGCAAGAAACTGGAAAAAAGTTCCACAAGCAAGAAATTCCAAAGAAGAAATTGTTAGCATAGAACTTACAGATACATCTAGATATTTCATCTCTATGATAAGACCTTGCTGCTAATCTAGTACTGTGTTTAAATTCAAAAAGTCTAGGTACCATAGCAAAGAGCTCATCTGAACAATTACCATGAAAGTATAGAAAAGGTACAGGGAAGTTATGTTATGGCGATGGGAAAATGACTGCAACCAAGATGCTAGGTCAGGACCAATAACATTGCAGATTCTTCTTTCAAGTTTACGCTATGGAAATTATACCAAAATCAATTCTCTTTTGGAACACTAAAACTATAAATTTCTGCTGAAGATGATCCAGTAGCAATGAATCCATACTGGTTAGCCTTATATAAAATTTGTTTCAAATAATCCAGAAAGTGGTTCATTCTACATTCATAAAATAATCATTGGAATAAAAATTAAATACATTAGAGAGAAAAAATTGCATGCAGGAATATTTTATTTATTTCAGTGATTCTTTCCATCCTGTTTAAACAAAAGTCTCAGAAAGAATGACATCAAATTAGCAAAATCTATCTTAATCTTCCACTTACCACTGGTACTTTAGGTGTGATATTCATGTTTTGCATGTGTTTCAGTAAAGCAACAAGAGGAGCCATGACTTCATGTTGATTCAGTTCATCCATTTCAAGTAAAGCATATCCTGTGTCAGTGTCTACATTCTGAATAAAAACATTAAATTGAAAAAATATAAGTACATCATAACACACTAACAATGATTATTTCAAATTTCATACAGAAACCAAATAATCTTTTTTTGTAGATTAAACAAAATTTTTGATACAAAGAAATTCTTGTACATGTTTTTTTTAATGGTTACTTTTCAATATTTTTTAGCTAATTTTTGTTTTCAGATGTGTGTAGGTGTTTATCGTATACAGAAATTTGTTCTTTCCCTCATTTAGGTTTGAACTTATGTCATCATCTTTGTTGTTATTATCATAACATTCCAGCAAATTCACTCTCCTGCCTTCCCCAAGGCAATAGATTAAAATGTTGCAAATAAAGTATCCTTTCTTTATTTACATTCAAACAATTATCTTCATCTTTGTTGTTATTATCACAACATTTCAGCCACTGTACCCTACAGCCACCTTCAAGTGTCTGTTGATCTTTCAACCTTCATGGAATTTTGAACAGAACCCTTTATTTAATCTCTGGAGATTAAGTGTTCTCATTCTATTGTCCATCTCTAAGGATATTTTGTCTTGTTCTTATTTAGTAGTGTGTAATTATTTGTCAAATGTAAATAATGGCATCTAATCAAAAAAATTCAGACAAAAATTTATCTTTTTCTTACACATAAAAGGATTTGAAATAGGATTTTATTAAACAGAAATATTAAGATTTAAATAAATATGCTTCCCATTTTCCCCTCATGTCTACCATAGGCAAGAATTGAGGAAATCAAACAATTGAAGAAAAATTGAGTGTTCTAACCATTTTAACTTGGAAATATACAAAGAAATTAAAGGTCTTTGAATAAATATATTTTATATGAATATAAGAACCAGCAAAGCTCACTTATTTTTTATACCGTGTGATTAAGCAAACCTAGTTTTTGAAATAAGGTGAATAGCTCAATAGATGAAAACAGTTATGTTTGACATTGTATGATCTGTAGCAACCCTGGGGAAAAAGTAAAATGTTCAAGAAGTTGTAAAAAAACTATCTAACTAAAAAAGGTGATTGGAATCATGACACTTGGAAAGCTCAGGTTCACTTTTAAAATACCATTGTAGTTGTTCAAGAATATCCATTAGGATAACAAAGATTTGGTGATAAAGGAATTTCTGAATTTTGAAGAAATAGAGAGTCTTACTATAGTCATTTGTCAAATGAAATAAAGTGTCTGTACTCTTGAAGAATGTTGAGCAAAGATCTCCAACGATGTATAACCTCAGCCATATGAATACAACAGGAAAAGGTTTGTTAAAAGTGGTTCATAAATTATGCCTACAAAAATAAAACTCTTAAAGCTTCACTTATTATATTCATATATTTTTTGGTTATTTGTTCTATATTTTTCTGACCATTTATTTTTACTAGTTTCCAGTGAAAGTTTAAATATAAATTATTCAATGACCGAGTACATTCAACTTTCATAAGTCATTATGAAAAAAAATTATTTTTGTGCTATGCCACTTTCATCTTTTTTCAAATACTGTTTTTGCACATCATATGTAAAAAATAATCAAATTGATCTAGCACAAAAAACAAAAACTGTTTGAGAATAGATTATGAGTTGAAAGTACTCAGACATTGAACAACTTATAGTTAAATATCTACAGGAAACCTGGAAAATAATAATCTGAAATATGGAAAAAAAAATAAGTAAAAAATCTTGAAGAAATAATTTTTGATAGTTTTTAACTATATGTATGTATAGTGGCATGGGGCATAGGCGTTAAAATGAAAAGTTAATTTACTCACACCAAAAAGATTAATGAAGGATGATAATGACAAGGAAACATACAGGTAATTTTAACAAAACAAGATAAGTAATTTATTCATGACACAAAATAATATTAAAAAATGTTTAAGACAAAAGTAAGAGAGTTTGTTGCTCACTGAAGGGATATATAGCTTGTGTATTTCAAAAGTAGACAAAGAGAGATAGTTTGAAATACTTAGTTTTCTTGGAGGGTTGAGAGAAAATTATTTGAAGTGCCATGTGCTGGTTAGAGGCTGATAATATAACTGGAGAGTAATGTTACATTGTTGAGAACTTCAACACTGGTAGTGAGGAACTGAAATAAAACCTTTCACATGACTTCAAACACTCTTCTCTGTAATTTATCTTTTCTCCTCATTTTATATCAAAAAGAATTTCATATATGCTCACTACTTTCTTTCCTTCTTAGCTCACCAGTTAATTTCTGTGAAAGGCAAAAATCCTGCTTAGGTTCTCAAATTTATTTTCCCAAGTCCTCCGAATTTCAAGAGAGTGGGTGAAGAGAGTTATTATTTTGCCCTGGCAGAAGCAGAAACAGAGAGATGCATATGTAAAAAGTTCATTATATTTTAGGCAGGGATTTGGCTTTGCATTTTATGACACTGGTGATTTCTTGCATGTATTTTATATTTAATATATAGTGGATCAAATTTATACTTACTTCAGTATCTTCTGATTGATCTGAGGAAGTTGTTGGTGTTAGTTTTTGATCTTGAGAACTTTCCTCTTCTATATTTGAGGTAAAAGTCTGCAAATAGTACAATAAATAAAATGTAGAAATGGACTTTCACATCTGTATAAATTAAGTAGTCATTTGAGTCAATAAAATTAACCAGCCAATTGAATCAATAAAATTTACACTATTTGTTCATTCAATACTTGCATGTGAGTTCAATAAATGGCTAACTGATAAGGCAAGCCTACATAAGTAGTTGAATCCTACTACTAATTACTCTATCATGTAGATACAATAGGTTTGTAGTCAAATGATGAAAGTATTTATTTTATACAAGAAATAATTTTCACCACAGTCTCCTCTTTTATCAATGCATTCACTAGTAATCACATACATTCAACACAATAAAATAAAATTTTCACATCCAGATTCAATAAATAACTGTATCAAGTTACAAATTTATTGATGCACTCTTGTATGTTCTAGGATTACTCAATTTAAACCATATCCTTTTGGTATCAGTTTAAACTGACACATTCTTTTTCTTTTTATATATTTAAACTATAATTATAAACTAACTTTCCAAAAAGAAAATTTCACTGAAATATGTTGGAAAAATTACAAAATATGAAATCAAGAAAATATGAACTTTAAGCAAAATGGTTACCATGTATGGAAAAAAAGAAAATGTAAGATTAAACTGATGCCAGGAGGATATGCATTAAAAGGATTTAGCTGACTTTCTTAGCTGAAGTATTTTTATTCATTTCAGATAAGTTTACCTTCCGTTTTTGTTGCAATAGAATAGTGATAGGCTTATGGGGTCAGTTAACAATTTATAGTTCTTGGTTTTAATATTTGAATTTGGTTGAAAACATTTTTGACCATTTACTAATCATTATACTTGATTATTTGGTAAATTAGTAAAATGGTCAATAACTTTCTAACTTAACAAATGATCATTTTTTTTTTTCATACTCTCTCAAGTCAAACTCAACTCAAAAGCCATTTTGTCTTAGCAACAATAACAACAATAAAAGAAAAAATTAAAAGAAAAAAAATAGTACTCACCAAATGTGAAGCCGTGGTTGTAAAATCATAACGGCCAAAATCAGCACTGAGACTACTATCAGCTAAATAAACTGAACTCAAGTGGTAGGATCCAGATGGCTGACCGCTGCCCATACCGTCAATTTTTTTTCTCCTTAAACTTCTTAATTCCTCACGAACTGATACAAATGTATTTTTCTTCTCTAGATGTGGCTATTAAAAAGAAAAGATGCACTTTGCAGGATTTCTGGTAAGGAAACATTTAGTCTCAGCATATTTAATTAAAAAAAATTGTTTCATGTTATTTTTTTTATTATCATATAATGAAAAATTCTACAAAGATCATAATTTGACCAGTTATTCAAAAGCCGGATTAATTTGATCAATTTAACAAAATATCAACATGAAAACTCAGCAGCCTGGGAAACTGATGAAGCAAATTGCAGCAGCTGAAGACTTACTGTCAAAGTTATCATTCAGATGAGTGAGAAGAGGAGAGAGAACCACTGGAAAAAACACAGATGGCAAATGGCAGATGTAGGTTTTGCAGTTCTAAGATTGGATTGTACAACCACAGCAGATGTTACAATTCAACCACACACTAGACCAACTCCTGGTGCATATTCTATTGTCTTATGAGACAGAAGGAAATATTTAAGAAAATCTCTGACAATGTGGAAAAAATTTATCATATGATGTGTTTTATCATGTCCATGTTTTGTTTATGTTTTTATCACTTTTTTTGTTAAGTATCTCACATTGTAATCATAGAAAATCTGCCAAGAAAGGTGAAATGTTGTAAGAACCTGGACATAATTATACATAGATTATTTTGTGATTAAATCACTTTTTATACACTTTCATCTTAGTAAATTGCTTTCTTTTTTTAATTAGAGTAGTATTTTTTAAATCAAAATTATGATCAGATACATTATGGTGAGTAACTAATGCATTTAGTGTGTTTTGTAAAAGATTCCTTTTGTGTTCTTATAATCTTTTATTTAAATTTCTTGAGGTTTCTCTTATGTGCATGTGTAGTCACATCAATATAAACATCACTTTAGTCTGATGAAATCCTACAGGAGTAAACAACACCTCACATGAAAAAAATTTCTCACTTCATTATATTTTCCTAAAATAAAAATTTACATATATCTCTCTCTACATACACACACACATATCTCAAAAGATGAAGCAAACTGATTTCTCACTTTTTTTTTAGTCTGTAAAGAAACAAAACAAAACCAAACCTGAATTTCCACAGGAAATGTGTATGTTCGCTTTTTATCTATAAGGTTGTCCAACAAGTACTCAGACTGAAGAAAAGAAATGAAAAAGGTATTTTAATATAAGCATGAAAAAAAATGGTGCAGACAGTTGTGCCTAAAAGTTTGAAATATTAAAAAAAAAAAGTTTGAAAGGGAGCGAAAAAGCTTTCAGCTTGAACCACTTCCCCAAAATCACTCTTCTAATGTTTAGTCAATGAAATACCAAATTCAAGGAAGTGGTCTGTCTGAGAACTTTTCAGCACCACGTTATATTACAAGTGCTATGATGGTTTATTTAATTGATACATTGCTGAAACTAAATAATATTAAATGAAAGAAAAAAAAGAAAAAAACGATAAGCAAAAAATTATAATTACTGCAATTAAACGTATATATATTCATCTAGAATTCCAGCAGAATTTATCAGAAGCCTATCTTAATGCATAGGTCTTTGTGTGTGTGTGTGTGTGTGTGTGTGAATATCTTAACCAGTAGGTATTTGCAAGCATAAATGTTTTTTGGTATGTATTTGCAAGTGGAATTTTTTTATTTGCTACTCATTTGTGAGTGGGATTATCTCATTTAGTATGCATTTTCAATTGGAATAAAATAAGAAACTAATTAGAATGATTTAAACCCTTCATTCCACAAATTCAGACACCTAGGCAGGGTCTACTTTAAATGTTTCCTAATCTATTTATGTATGTTATGTACAGTTCAATATTCTCTTTTTTTGTCTCTCAACATGTTTTTTTTTTTACTTGAAATAAGAAGTGTTTTCTTGTTGAACTTTAAATGTTTTCCTTTTTTCTAAAGTAGTCTGTTGTTTAAATAATATTTGGCCTGATATATACTCTCACAATATCAAACTGTTGTGTCCATTAAGTTTTATCAGAACAGTCATGTACTTTCTCAATGTGCTTCTCTGCTTAGTCATTTCTTTGTATAAAGTATTGCAGTCAAAAAAAAAATATATTTCTGAGAATTCTTCAGTCATTTTTATTACAGGTTTATATTTTTTTATGTGCCATTGTCCTGCTCTCTTGCTATTGCCATGGAGAGTATTCAGATGAACACTTAGTTCCACCAATCCAAACCTTCACAGTCAAGATCTGCCATGCCATGCACATTGTAGTGAATTACCCTCATTCCCTTCATATCCCCACTCCCCCAGTGAGATGGAAGTTCCACTCAAGCATCATCTTCACACAAACCACTGCCTTAAAGCACCAACTCTCAAGACATTGCTTCTCCAATCACTACAATCTTACAATTTTAGTGTTAACCATTATCTTCCATACACATTTGCATGAGCTGTGCCTATTACTCTGTAACCCTCTACCACAAGTGGGCCCCGGGCCTTGTACAGGGTAAACACCACTGTCAAAAAAAGAAAATTTTTTCTCTTTTCTGATTTTATGCATCCTGTAATGAGAAAATCTTTTGTCCTGTTATTTTTTTTTTTATGTTCATTCAATTTCTGCACACTATTCATTGAGCTATTCTTCTTTTGTCTGCTTGCATTTGTTTCTGATTTCTTTGTCTAATGTCCTATTCTGTACCATAAGTTGTTATTGTTTGCTGTCTCCTTTTCATCATGTTGAGAAATTAGTCTGTCACCTATTCCATCTTGTCTAGTTTTTTTTTTTTTAGGATGATTCCATTTAATAAAGCATCTCTTAATAGGTTTACATGTGTTTTCTATTCTAAAACAAATTCTAGACACTATAAATTAAAATTAAAATCATCTGAAGCCTTTGTAAGGAGGGTGAAGTCCAACTTCTTTTTATAAGGAGGGTGAAGTCCAACTTCTTTTTATAAGGAGGGTGAAGTCCAACTTCTTTTTATAAGGAGGGTGAAATGCAACCGTTCTTTTTATAAGGAGGGTGAAATGCAACCGTTCTTTTTATAAGGAGGGTGAAATGCAACCGTTCTTTTTATAAGGAGGGTGAAATGCAACCGTTCTTTTTATAAGGAGGGTGAAATGCAACCGTTCTTTTTGAAGGAGGGTGAAACCGTTCTTTTTATAAGGAGGTGAAATGCAACCGTTCTTTTTATAAGGAGGGTGAAATGCAACCGTTCTTTTTATAAGGAGGGTGAAATGCAACCGTTCTTTCCAAGGAATCAACTAATGAATCATTGTTCAGTGATTATACTATAGTCACTGGAGAATGATTTTACATTGGATGGTACCACTTGCAATTTGTTCAGACATTGTATACTGATCTTAACTTTTAGGGTTCTTGGAGTTGTGTTTTTGTAGTAGTGTTACTGTTGTTATTGTTTCTTAATATTATATGCAGTTTCTCCTAAGAATTGCAAGTAATATTAACTCTTTGTGAAAGGCAAGAAAGATTTTAGGGAATTAAATATATGTTTAACCTCAAGATATTGTAGAATAGCTTTGAGCTGACTAAATCTGATCACAACTACTACAACTTGCTCTAGAGTGGAGAGAATATGATATATAAATTGTATACAGCAAGATTAAAAGTGGGAAATTGAATGACACAATCTTATATAACATGCTTCACAATTCAAAAGGAATTCTACAAAAGAAATCTATGTACATATTCTATTTACTGTAATGTACATGCTAATGTTTACAAATACAAATAGATTTGTAACAGGACAGTGGCCCTGATGGAATCATAGTAATGCATGAAATGTTGTTTCGTGATTTGATGTATTTAGAGAGTTATGCTGAAGAAATAAAAATACATAGTGGAAAAAAAATCGTACAAGACGAGTTAATTAAACTGAAATCTGATAAGTTTGGTCTAAAAGTATTAACCAGAACCTATAAAATGCTTATGAAAATGTCATCAATAGGACTTGAACCCAAAATAAACTTAATAAGATTTACTAAATTCAGTATAACTGAATTTTCCATACTCTACTTCTCATCCCCAAGGAAGTTGAGCTGAGAAGATTAATATGTTTATCAACATTCTGTAAAACCCAGACAAATTTAGGAAATGTTTATTTAGCATGCATGCTATCCAGCCAGAATCATATTTATTCCTTAGCAAAATGTCTGAACCAGAATTAGACCCAAGACATTTTTAAAACACCATGCCTGGTCTTAAGTACTTTAGTAATACATTGGTATGTGTTGGCAATAGGAAGTTCTTTGTTTTGAGATAATATCCATCAATATTATTTGCTCAGACAAATATCTATATATCAAGGCAAGCTGTTGTTTGTTAGTTTGTGCATAGCTCATACAGAGATTTCAGAAAGCTGTGCCAGGAATCCAAGCAGAAGATTTATATTTTGTGCCTAATAATTTTTCACTGGGAGAACTTTGTCTATCATTCTATCCTTTAAGGCCAAAACAAATCCCAACACACAGATGCAAAAAACTAATCTTGCAGTTTTGACAGAATTCTTGTTGTTGACTTTTATATTGGTGTTTATTTTTGTTCCTGAAAATTTCAAGAAAGTTTCCATGGTTTGCTAGAATGTACAGAAGAATGTCAATATTCACATCCTGGCAAGTAAACATTGATGAAACACTAGACGAACCTACCTGGAAACCAACAACAGGTGAAAATATTGGATAAATGAAAAAACACGCATGCCTGCAGAACATTACACCTCACTTGGTAGTTGGTGCCAGTGATGATAGGTAATATTTAGGTGCCACAACCAATTGCATGTGTATACTTAGGTGCCACAACCAAGTGTACATGTATAGAGTTATATATTAAAGTGGATGTTTATTTGTGAGTCTGGTTGAAGAAATGTAAAATCCTCTTTGGTCTCTTGGACATAAATATACAAAATTTCAACTTTTCATTGTAAATTATCTGGTTATTCTTATTTTCTTACCTTGGCTTCATTTTCTGAAAAAAGAAATGCTGAATAGAATTTCTGTTCTGTCTGGGTGCAGGAGATGATTGAGATAAGAAGATTGTAAGCTGCACAATGAAGCTGGCGATAAGTTTCCAAACACAATGTTTCCCCATGCATATTCTCACTTTTGATTTTATGTGAAATCCTTCAAAAACAAAATAATACATTTTTAGTAATCTTAGACATTGTGCCCCCACCCAAAAAAAGAATTGTCAAAAGGATGTTTTTTTCCTGTGACACCATTATTATTTTAACTACCTTCACTCCTTGGCAATGTTCATTGTTTAAAAAAGTGATGATTTTTTTTTTTTACATGAAAGAAAAATAATGTTTTTTTACATTAAAAAAAAAATGGAATTTCTATTTTAAACTTAACTCTTTGTTAATTAAACACAGATCACAATAAACAATATCAGTAATATTTATTGGCATGTCATGTCACAAAATGAAAAACAACTTGTGAAAGGACGGACAAGCTTCTTATAGGAGCCAATGGCCAAGATTGTGTGTGGACACTAGGGTCAACACTAAGTGGCAACAATCTGTTTCTTGCTTGAACAAAATCTTCAGGCCATGTGAGTTGTGTTTTGACTTAACTATCTATATATGCAGGTCAATAGTGCACTACGTGTTGCAAGGTCTATTGTATTATCTTAATTATTTGGTAGACTATAACATTTATGCAAATATATATGCTATATACAACATAGATAATGTAACATTTTAGACAAAGCCAATACTTTAAACTAAACAAATAAGAACTGTAAGAAAAAATTTAAAAAAATGTAAATAAACAAAGGAAATAATAAACAAATTAACAAACTATGAATGCACACATAAACACAAATAAATGTAATAATAATAATAATAAACAAAAACATATAATTAAGTAATCATTAATAAATAATGAGTAAAATGTTAACAAACAACACTTCAAAATAGCTGCAAGTAACCACATTTGGATTCACAGTTCTTCCTACTCAATATTGTTATAACAATGCTTAGTAGCAGTTATATAGGTAATATTTTTTCTACTTGATGCCTGTATTAATTAGTCTAAAGGCTGACTCCAAACAGCTTCTCCTAACCTCTGATCTGGAGCTTTTTATTGTTACAGACTAGTTTATATAGTCACCAGGGGTGTACTATTTACTCCACAACATCCTCCCTTTTTCAGATTAATACTTTTATTTATTTATTTTTTTTTTATTAGTTTTAGTATCCCCCCCCCACACACACACTCCTTTTTCTGGAGAGCTCATCAACATACTTGACTTTATAGTGTTTAAGTCTGGATTTTGTTCTTTGTTACATTCTTTGAACTGTTTTTTTTAATTTTTGCAATAAAGATGTCATTTTCCGCTTTTATTTATTTCTTCAAGGTTAAATGTAACTCTCATACTACATTGCACAAAATGTTTTTATTTACATTTTCACTTTTTAGTGCTGCAATAACTGTGTCCACAAATGGTTCTGTATTTTTAGGTATTATCTTGATAATCCATCCATAAGCACTAATTTTTGAGATGGTTGGTACTCCATCATAAAATCATAGTTTAATAAGATGGTACCCCAGTGTTGTAGTCTATCAGCTATATGTGTAGGTAAACCATTCTTTGAAAAATATATTGTTAATAGTGGTCTGTAGTCTGTTTGTAACATAAAATTTCTTCCATGAATAAATTTATGAAATATCTTCACAGCAAATAATTGCTAGAGCCTCTCTTTCTATCTGGCTGTAATTTTTCTATGCTGGTAGAAACAAACTTGAAGCATGAGCAAAAGCTTTCATTTTACCACCATCATATTTGTGTAAAATCATCACTTCAATAGCATACTCATTAGCATCTGATGCCATTACAATTTCTGCTTTTGGATCATAGTGTGCTAATGATAAATCTGACATAAATCTTCTTTTTTTTTTTTTTTTTTATTTCATCAAACGCCTTTTGACAGTTATTCCAGTTCCACTTTATTCCGTTTTTTAAGTAGATCATTCAGTGGAACTCTCAAATTATGCATATTATGTACATATATTTCATAGTAATTAGTCAATCCTAGAAAAGCTTGTAACATAGTAATATTTGTTGGTGGCAGCTTATTTTCAGTTGCATTTTCTCTTGACAGATTTGATTGACAACCATTTTTATCCATTTGACCAAAGTATTTAATTTTCAGCAAAAACAATTCGCATTTTTCTTCACTGAGCTTGAATCTGTACTCTCTTAGTTTTTCCAAAATTCTTTACACATGCCCAACATGTTCTTTAGATTAAAATGTCATCCATATATGCTACTGCAAAATCACAATCTGCAAGTATGGTATCTGCAGCTTATTGAAAAATAGATGGTGCCACCTTTATAACAAAAGCATATAATCCTCTGTGTGTATGTATGATCATTGATTTTGAACATTCATTTTCATTCTGAATTTTTAAGTATATTTTTCTGCCATTTAACTTTGAAAAAAATTTCCCCTGGTCTTGGTAATGGGTAATTATGTGCTCTAAACAATTGCTTAATCCTTTCGAGAAATCCATGCAAAGACGAATATTATTATTTTTTTCTTTACATACACTGCTGGTGTAGCCCATTTGGAATGGTTAATTTTTTTCTATTACACCAATTCTTTCGAGTCTAACCAACTTTTAGTTGACTTGTTCTAATGCTGTGAATGGTATGATCAATTTTGGCTTAAATATTAGCGTTAAACCTTTTTTTTATTTTACTTGAAAATCAGCCTTGAATTTTGAACACTGACTCAGTTCATTTGATAGAACATCTGGATTACATTTAATTCATCCTTAAGATTTTCACTGACTTTTTAAATTGGTTGCTTGTCCAATTATGTTTTTACAATAAATGTTTATCAGCAAATCCCAAAGTTCAAATAACTCCATCTAGTCAGTACTGAATAAATTTGTAGCATTTTTTAAAGCATAAGCTTTAGTTTTTACATGCTTATTACAGAATGAGGCATTGCAAGTCTTTCTCAAAAAAAAAAAAAAAGAAAAAAAAAAAAAAAAGTTTCTCACCAGAAACTGAAATCGTAACTTTGGAAGTCCTTTTTAATAAAAGCTTTGCAATTTCCTTCCATGTTGTTTCACTGATTATTGAAATATCACTACCAGGGTCCAGTAACATTTTCATACATACATTATTTATTTTCACATTCACAAATTTCTTTTTGTTTTCTGTGTCCATTTTTTTCCATTGCAATGCTGTATATGAATTTCTTCCCATGAGAATTTTTTCTTGGTTTGGTTTTGCAGTGTGACCAGCATATGTGACAAAATATTCATCCTCTTTTTTTTTTGGTTAGTTTCATGCACCTCCAACGAGCATTAAACAGCCCTTGTCACTAAAGATCTTTTGCCAGAATGTGTACCATGTCTCCAAACTTGATTTCACCTGGGTTTTTTTTTTGTAATATGCAGTTGTGATATTTTTCATACTCCATCAGAGCTGTTTTCCTTTGCAACAATCTTGTTTTTCTCTCATCTTCCCAGCTGCATTCCTGAATGAATATTTGTTCATAACCATGAAAATACACAGAAAAAGTTGGTCCCTCATCAGGATTGTTCTAATATGGTATTTTGGACAGTGTCTGGCATAAGAGATGCCGAAGAAACCTTTCTTTTCTTCAGAATTATATCCAACAACTCCTGTTGCTGTTTTTGGAGTTCTAGCAACTGTTGATCTTGCTAGTGTTGCTCTTTCTGCTGTTGTTGTTGCTGAATTTCAACTATCAAAGTCAACATTTGCAAGAATGTTTTTTTTTCTACACTCAAGAGAAAAAATTATTTTCAGATCAATGTGGTTAAAATTCTTATTGTCATCTGTATCCTTGTTCCGAAAGCAACAAGCATATTTTTTCTGTACTTGTTCACTCAGTATGCATTCCTGAATCCTCATTAATGTTATCAGTTGTACGAGTTCCAAATCCTTATCACAACAGTTATAAATCACCCGAGTTTCAAATCCTCTGTCACAACAATGCTTACTAGCAGTTATAATATAAGTAATACTTCAATTAATTAATCTGAAGACTGATTCAGACAGCTTCTTACCTCTGACCAGGAGTTTTTTTTATTATTATGGACTAGTCACCAGGGGTGTACTATTTACTCCATAACAAATAGCCTCTAACATAATTTGAAATATAACCATTACCATTCACTCAATAACTTAAGATAATACAATATATCTTGCTAATCATAATGCACCATTGACAAACATATATAAATAGTTGAGCCAAAAAGCAATACACTTGGCCTGAAGATTGCATTCAAGCATGAAATAGACTGTTGCTGCTTGGTGTTGATCTCACTGTCCACTTTTATAACAAAATTTTATAATGCATCATTTATAAATATTACTTTCCCCTTTGACTGTATATAGAACCCTCTTAAACTAGTGTTTTATATATTAGTGCTATATATTTGAAATTGCAGTAGCCTGGCTCTCAATTCCAGTAATGATTGTTTTAGGTGTTACCATTGAAGTATATGACTACACAACCAAGAAATTCAATTTCAACTCACATTGGCAGGACTAACATTTCATTTAGCAAAAATACTCACCTACAGTGTGTTTTACATTGTTTAGCTTTTGGAAAGCATCTTTTGGTATTCCAATATGAATTCAGATTTATATGTCATATACAAGGTGTAAGAGAAATTAGAAAGAAATATTAGTCAAGAATTAAATTCAAACACAATTGTTAGCATTTTTTCAAGAAATATTTCCATTTCTACTTTAAAATATAACAATGTTCTTACTTTGTAATTGTTTTTGTTAATTCATTTCCATTCAACTCCTTTCCTTCACAGTAAGCTTTGTTGATGGATGATAATTTACTGTTTACTTCATCTTTCTCCAAACGGAAATACATCACCTGGAGAATTTGGAAGCAACAGAGCTTCTCTGTTAGCTGCCTTTCCAGCTTGTCTTCAGACCACTGAAAAAAAGAAAGAAATTTCACTGACACATAAGCAATGTATACAGATACAAGGCAAAACAGACAGTTGCGATTTGTATATTTGGAGACTGTATCTTTCCAATTACACAGAGGTAACATCATAATCCTGATTTAATGGAAAAATATATATCAAATTTTACTGTTGTCCTGCAATCAGAAGAACATGAAAAATAAGTAACTCCTGAGGGATTATTTTAAAAAGGCACAACACAAAGAAGGAGTGATTAATGCCAAAAAGGTAGGGCTTTTATATTACCATAATCTGGCATACAGTCAACCGACCACAACTATTGTTTTTTTTGTTTTTTTGTTTTTTTTAAAACAGCATATCAACCATAATGGGTTATTTTAATGCCGACAAGACTTTTATTGCTGGTAATATTTTTTTTCAAAAAGTATTTTTGCTAATATTTTTTTCCAAAAAGTATTTTTGCTAATATTTTTTTCCAAAAATGTATTGCTGGTAATATTTTTTCCAAAGTATTGCTGGTAATATTTTTTCCAAATTATTGCGGGTAATATTTTTTCTTCAAAAATTTATTGCTGGTAATAATTTTTTACAAAAATGTTTTGCTGGTATTAAAACTTATTTTTATGTGTTTTGATCCCAGTTTGAGGGTTAACTATTTGCCCATAGCTGGGACCCTAACAGGTACTACCAACACAGGTCAGGGTGTACCTGGGAACAGCAGCAATTAAGAGGTGGTTCTACACTCCTCAAAACCTCCTGATCAAAGGCCTTGCTATTAGATGTAGTTTATCGTGTTACCATGGATGACAATCATTGTCGAGTATCTTATTATGTTTCTTCTCTCATAGGAAATGACACTTGTTTAATGTATAACATTGTAACAAATTTACATCCGTATCAAATATGATGTCTAGATGTTGTCTGCAATTCTAAATCTTACATATAATTGTTTCTTAACTTTCTTTTTTCCGCCCTTACTTTGAACTTAGCGTAGACCATTCCAATTGGTTGATCTGAATAAAAACAAAGCAAACCCTGTTACTATCTCCTCTCTTTTCTTTCTTACTTTCTTATTCTTTCTTTTCTTGGGAAAAGAAGTTGCATCTTGTGTTTTTCTTTCTTATTCTTTTCTCTTGAAAAAGAGGCTGTATATGATTTTAAATCTCAATAAATTGTCTACTTACTAGTTATTTACTAATGCCTGATGAGATGTGTTAATATACATTGAAACATGATTGCATTTGTGTAGCGTTTTTTTTTTTGCTTTTTTTACATGTTTTTGATCTAATATCCTAAAATAAAGAATATTGCTCTACTTTTGTATTGAGCCCTCTTTTAAATTGAATGTTACAAACATCGGAATTAGATTATATTTCTATTTGTTCTCATTTCACATGAATATATATATATATATATATATATATATATATACACACACACACATATATGTGTTAGTACAGGTAATAGATCCATTGGTATATGATCCACGTGGATCCTAGTAATATCAAATATTAAAACTGACATTTTAAAATAGATTTTGTGAACACTTTTTAAAAAAGAGCTGTGCATTTTGAAAATAAATAAAACTCACCAAGTAAAAAACAGCAATTTAAATAGGTAAATAGGTAAATAACTCAAAAATGTTATATTATGTGTGTGTGTGTGTGGACGTAATCTAAATCATTAAACCAGCAGCAATCCATCAGTTTAACATGTGGCAGAGTATATCTTTCCACTGCAATCTTTGTAAGCTATGAAGAGTCACCTTTCATAAATTATGATCACTCCTTTACTGGAAATAACAACATGTAGAGTGTCAGAAAACCCACAGAAACTGCTCTGGTATCATCTGTCACATGAAAATCCACAAGCAAGCTGAACAGTTTTTACAAAGTAGGCCAGACCTGTACAGAACAGACATATATAAGCTTTGCAAGTCACCTGCAGGCTTCAAGAGCCAAAAACATTGATCAACTCATCAGTGATGGTCATACTCAGTCACTAGTCAAGAATTTTATATATATATATATATATATATATATATAACACATACACAAACTAATTATAGATATACATTCACTGTACACTACTTTATATATGGTGATTGTCACTTCTTGAGAGAAGACCACCTCCACAACATATATCTTACTTTTTTTTTTTTAAACTTTCAGTCTCACCGTTCATGAGAATGCAGACAACTTTTTAAACCAGCCTTAATTCTACAAGCTTTGTTGCAAATATTGCACTTAAAAGGGAGATCCCCAAGCCCAACATGGCATCAACATGAATTTTCATGAGTCTTGTTAATCCAGAACTTGACTTGCATACTTTATGGCAGAGTGTACAAGAAGGCACAAGGATTGATTGCTGGCTTCTTTCAATGGATTGAGCCTGATGAGACCGAAGGTGACTTTGAAGACCTGACAATAAAAGAGCAAAAGTACCACATAAACTACATCCATGTTGTAAGGTTAGAGTGGAAGGTAGGGCTTCAAGATTACCTTTATGAACATTGTGCTTAACCTTAGCATGTTCTACCTTGTCCTTTTCAAACTGGTTACAACCTTGATGCACTGTCATGAAATATTACATATATATCATTTTCCAAAGAGGTAATAGATTTTTTTATGTTTTTTAATCTGACAGATTTTTATCACTTTAAAAATTATTTTTAATGGCCTAATAGACTAAAATAAGTAAGTATTAATTAATAAACTGAGCAACTACTCAAATGTAATTATCCACTAAAAATAACATTTAAAATGATTATATATATATATATATATATATATATATATCATATATATATATATATATATATATATCATATATATATATATATATATATATATATATATATATATATATATATATATATATATATATATATATATCATATAAAATTCTAACATTATATACTATTGTATTTGCTTACATGTTTTATAAGAAAAATAAAAATTCAGCCTGAAAATAGCTGTCGAGAGTTTGCCAGTGTTTACCTTGATAATTTTACTCTCCAGAACATCCATGATGTAAGAGATGTTGCAGCAAAAGAATTCAATCAAAGATATTTTAGACAAAACTCTTAAGAGTGGCAGACAAACTTTCAATATGGCTGACTTCAGTATCTTTACAGGACAGCTTTCTTCTTTCATGGTAAGATTGAATGGGATTTCAGCAAATTGTCGCTGTTCACAGTTTGGAACTCTAAAAAACAAAAATAAAAATAATTTTTTTCAAAGGAGGAATTTGAAACAAAGCACAAAAGGCACATGGCTTAGTGATTAAAATATATATGGTTATCTAGCAGTTACAAGTTCAAGTGAAAAGTCACATACTCTGGTTTACTGGAAGGAAGAAACAAGTGACATAATGGTGAATAAAACTGGTGACTATTAACTGATATGAGTTATCTCCCTTAAGCATGGAAAGCAGAATAAGATCAATTTATCCCTGTTGATTGACTAAAGGGTTTGTTTGAAATTCCAAGAAGGTTACTGAATATGAAGAATGGTAGACATTTGAAGTCCAAAGAATACAATGGATGAAACATTATAACAAGATGAGCATGCTGGAGCAAATAGCAAATAATTTAATATTACTATTACAAAATTTTAACCTGCTTGTTTTAATAGAATTTCAAATCATTAAGTAATCATCATAACTATACTTTATGACCTAAATTGACAAAAACCTGTGGGTTAACCAAAATTGAAAATAACCCCTAATGAGATTTTACCCTCTGTTCAATCCATTTACACTGTTAATCTATAAAATTAAATAAAACTACAAAGATTTTGCATATCAGAACACACTGTGTTTAATAATGTTATGAAAATAACCCAATCCTAATATTGAAAAAAACATTAAGAAAAAAGAAAAAAGGAAAAAAGAAAAAAAGAAAAAAAAGAAAAAAGGAAAAAAGGAAAAAAGAAAAAAAGAAAAAAAGGAAAAAAGAAAAAAGGAAAAAAGGAAAAAGAAAAAAGGAAAAAAAAAAAAAGAAAAAAAGAAAAAAGGAAAAAAGAAAAAAGGAAAAAAGAAAAAAGGAAAAAAAAAAAAGAAAAAAGGAAAAAAGAAAAAAGGAAAAAAGAAAAAAGAAAAAAAGAAAAAAGAAAAAAAGAAAAAAGGAAAAAAAAAAAAGGTGAATAATGAAAACATTTAGCAAGTAGTACATAAAAGTAACAAATGTTACTACGAATAAGATACTATTTCACAAACTTTAGTATCATTACTACTTTGTTTATATTATTTACTTTCCGGCAATTCTGGTCTTCTCAGTTGTTTGTTGATCTTGTTAACCAATTTTTTAATCCACTATGCTACAATAGCCAAATGGATTGACCAATGCATTGAATCTTGAATTTGGTGACATAGTGAGTTCAATCCCTGGTCTGGGGAGAGAAGACTAATATTCAGTGGAAACCAGGTGAGCAATAACTGAGCAGTACTAAATAAAAACAAGATGAAATATCCCTTGTCATGGATAATGGAACGAGAACAATCTACCCATACTATTGATTAAATAAAGGGTTCAGTTCAAAATTCCCTGAACATAAATCATGTAAATAATGATAACTTCTCATCCTGGAAATTCAGAGACATTACTTCTTTGCTTCCATAATAATCGTTTTCAGTGTCCATACACCCTTAGGCCAACCTCTAAATCAACAATAATTATAACAATTTGTCAAAGAAACTAATAAAATTATGCATTTGTCTGCAGTCTTTGGTTTATAAAGTTTCATGTTAATTTATTTAGGGAACTTCAATGATAAATGTTTGTCCTTTGTGCCTGAAGAAAAAAAACTGTTAAAAAGATGTTTTTTTTTCCTTGACACAGTTATTACTGTAAACTCACTTCACTCCCTTGACAGTGCTTGTTTTAATGAACTCCAAACATGAAAATGGATTTATATTGTTTCTTTATTTTTGAGAATTGACAACAAAGATAGTAAATCTATTTATTACATTGAATAAAAAATGTTTTTTTAATTATTTATAAAATAGTAAATAATAAATATTGCATTGCAGTTGGTTTACATATTTTGTTAATTTTGTAATTTTTATAAATTTTTGAATAAAAACATTTTTCAAATTTATTTATTTAGAAAATGGTAAATATCACATTGTACTTGGTTCACATATTTTTATCATCTTGTAAATAAACATTACCGATGGAGTAAAAAAAAAAAAAAATTGTAATAGCGGTGTCAAAGGAATAACCATCCTTTTGACACATTGTTTTGTTTTTTTTTGTGAGCACAAAGGTTAAACATTTCCAAATTTGCAATGTAAAGAATTAATATTGTATGACATCAGTATCAGAATTTCAAGTCAAAAATACTTTTGCAGACATTGTAACTCTTTAATGAATACTTTACAAAATCTAACCAAATGACAAACCATCAGATCATTTAGTGGAAGGTTTTTTTTTTTAGCATACTCTCATATATCATTCTTTTTCAAAACCCCACAACTCCTTAAATTACTGTTATGAGTATAGGCAATTTTCATATTTTACTCTTTTTCAGAATATCATGAGTTAACTCATTTTTAAAATAACTTTGGATTTTTAACCAACCAAAAAATATTTGGGCATCCTGCTTATTTGAGAGCAAAAATCTATTTCCTTATGCTCTGCAATTTGTACCTAATGTGCAAGTAGATCCAATGTAGACTCAGAAATTTTTTGTCATCAATGTCTTGTAGATTTATTACTGAGGTTTCTCTATGACTAACTTTTGCTTTGGGGCATTCAACTCTGTAATCTTAGATAGCTTTTAGGAATCTTGATAATAAAAAATTAATCAGAAGCACATTGTTCATTATATGCAAAAGAAACTAACCTTGTTATAAAAGACTCCAAAGTCTTCAGAATTGCTGCTTCATGTATGTGTTTTTCTTCTCGACAGAATATACGTACAAGTAGTTTGAGAAGCATGGGACTTTGAGTTAACTTTAAGGCCATCAAGATCTGAAGAAAAGAATTTATAATATTAAACATTATGCATAGTTTTAAATCAAAATAGAAATAGAAGATACAAGATGAAACTGAAATATTGGGCTTTGGTTAAACAAACTCATTTAATTTAGGATTTCATTTCCAAGATGATTAATTGTCAATATAATCTTATTATTTCAAAATATTATTCTCATTATGGTTGATATAGATGTTATTATAAAGTCACTCTCCCCACTTTCATAATGTAGCTTCCCTGTGCCTTTTCTATAAATACTTTCATGGTAATTGTTCTAATGAATTTCTCTCCTCTATGGAACCTAGGCTTTATAAATTTAAGCTCAGTATGGCGTCAAGGTCTCATCATTTTACAGTTGAAATGGCTGCTAGATGTGACTGTAAGTTCTATGCTAATAGTTTCTTCTCTCGCACTTCTCACTTGTGGAATTCTCTTCTGGCTTCTTGCTTCCTTCTCAACTTTGATCTTCAAAAATTTAAATAAAATGTCAATCGCTATTTTTTGTCTTCCTTATTGTTGTTCTTTTATTGTCTTCTCTCCTTAATAGTATATTTTTCTTATATTCTCTAACACTCAGTAACCCTTTGTGTCTTAGTGGCTTTATTGCCTTGCTTGGGGTGAAATGAATAATAATAAAAAAAAGACAACATTTCAGTCAAATAACACAATAATCAATAGATATTCCATATCAGTTGAATGGATCCCTGATGATGGCTAGAAAGTAGTTGACTGAAACATTGTTTATAACATCTATACTGACCAAGATGAGAATAATTTAAAATAAGAGTATAATGACTTTTAGATTAGCATTTTACAATGCAAACAATGTTTCTATTTAATCCTATGAAACCTTAAAATAAGTTCTGCTAAAGATAGCAGCTATTATTATCATTAATTTTAACTAACAAGAACCGGCAGAAACTCTGCAGTAATTTTTATTTTTTCATACTGAAATTTTATACAACAAGGATTTTGATGCATATATGCAGGTTCATCTTTTCATTGTCAATGTAAACTTTCAACACTTTACCAAATCACTTGCATTAAGTAATTTTTATAAGACAGGAAGCAAACATGCAAAAAATGTGTCTTAACACCTCAGCAAACTGCTGTTAAAATGGATGCACACAATTCAACACAAAATAAAGTATTTCAGAGTAATGAAGAAAGGTGAAAAATTGAATTACAGTCAATCTATATATACCTTATAACACTAGAAAGCATATATTTACTATATTATTTCTTGCCATAAATCTTGTGATAACTGGTCACTAGAGCATAATGTACATTGTAACTAACTTACTAACTAATGGAGTAAGAAGCATAACTATAATAAGATACTAAAATCATCATGTCTCTTGACTGGGTGCTGAGCACCTGACCAGCTGAGCACCTGACCAGCTTCCTCCAAATGTCTTGGTTGCAAGCCAAAATGTCTAAGTTTCTGTGATGTACCTTAAGCTTTGATTCTTTTCTTTCCCAATGTACTATTAGTAGAAATTTGACCACTTTGGCCAAGCCAATCAAATAACCAAGATTTCTATTTCTTTATCTCTTACAACTTAAACTGCTTCTGCTTCCACTTATAGCAATCTGCTTTTGCTTGGTACTCCAAAAAGCAATGTAACCACCAAAAAGCCAAATAAAAAAAACTTAAAACTAACTCCAAATACCTGGGGTTCTTTATATAAACATTTTTTACCCTTAATGCTTTACTCCTTTGTCCATAAAAACACTTTATTCACTCAGTTTCTTTGAAGGCATTCAGGTAAGCAACACTTGTTCCTCCATTCATTTATTTAAACCACATAATGCTTGGTTCCCTTGCCCTTAATGTCCAAAACTCACTGGATTATAGAAAGATTGAGCAGACCAATGCACACAACTGTCTGATCTTTGATTTCAGGCAGACGTTCTTGCCTTTCCAGTAAATTTATTTAAGTGAAACATTTTCTAATGATATATAGCTATTAAATGCAAATTTAAGATATGTCTAACAATATTTATCACTATCATTCTTCTTTGTTGTATCAGTTTGGCTCCTATGTTGTCCATGCCTACTCCTTTTACACTTTTTATTTATGTCTTCCTCCATGCAGAATTGGAAAATCATCATTGTTGACTCCTGGTTTTGAAATTACGCTGGAATCTTGTGGATTCCTTTTTCTATTAAATAGCTATTAAATGCAAATTTAATATATGTCTATATTTGTTATACAGGGTGCAGTAGAAATACCTCCCATACTTTCCAGAAATACATCTTACTGTATTAGGGGGGTGGTATTTCTGATAGGTAACAGTTAAATGGTACTTGATTTATTAAATCAAACTTTATAATTTGTTCACCTACTCCTAAAGTTTCAATCATCATGGAAATATGAGTTTTATTAAAAGAGAAGAGAGTGAAATAACAAAAAAGACCTTGTCCAGTGCACTAATATAGTCGTTGTAGGGTGGACTGTGAGGCAAGAACTCTTGGCTACTCAAGGGGAAACTGTCAGCCACAAAACTTTCCAAACATTCTCTGAAAATTAAAATGAATATAGAAAATTAGTTCTGAGATGAAGACATATAGCAATAAAATGCTGAAAATATTATATAATCAACAAATTTTAATGAAAGATGAAGATACCATATGTTCACTTACTGTAGTTGGCTGCTGAAAGGCTCAGGAGTTACACACAAAAATGGAAGTATATCCAAGACATTTGACTACAAATGAAAAAAAAAAAAACACATTCCATTAGATTTTTAATTTAAATTTTCACAATAAAGAAATTAATAAATATTAATAAACTTCAAGAGAAAAATTATAACGCATTACAGAAGAGGTACTAAAAATGGAATCAGTTGCCTTGTCAAATGCAAAATAAGTAACAGGACTGTCCAGCAAACAGAATTGACAAAGTGTGCATTAAGTATTAACAAAAAAAAAAGAACAGGGCAAAAATAAGCAAGCAAACAATATATGTAAAGCAAATTAACAGTAATAAGGCAAAGCAATAGTAATATGGCAAAAAGTTCACAAACTAAGAATTGGGGTTGACACACTAAACCAAGTTTGGACATGTAAACAGTGTTCTGACTTCAAGACAAGACAGACCATGATCGAGTCAGGTGAAACCGAGCCGGCCTATTTTATTGGCTAAGAAAAAATCCCAGCATGCATTTGTGTGCTTCTGCCTATAAAATAGGGAGAGGTAAGTGTTTTGCAGTTATTCCAAGCAGTATTGGAACCAAATTTTAATGAATTACAGGGAAGGTACTAAAATGTTCTTAACTAAGAAGGGATTCCAAAATAAATGCTATCTAGCCAGATTTTGGGAAGTGGTCAAGAATTATTCAACACCAATTTGGATATTTACAGAATTATAAAAGTCAAAGTGGGGGCTCTATTTGTAGCATTATTAAGTAATAAACTAAACCACCATAAAGAATTACTACATACAAAATTGCTGTGTAGTGTCCTCAGCTTGACCAAAAAGGGGTTCCAAAATAATTCTGATATTTGGTCAGATTTTGAGACATGGATCTGGACAAAAATATTCCATTGCTTGCTCTCAAATAAAGAATGGGGATTATGAGTGACTGAAGAATGGAATTACAAGCATTGTGATAGTGGAAATTATGGTCACACTTTGGGGAGGGAGGGAGAGAGACAGAGAGAGAGGGAGGGAGAGGGAGAGAGGGAGGGGAGGGAGAGAGGAGAGGGAGGGAGGAGGGAGAGGGAGGGAGGGAGGGAGAGGGAGGGAGGGGAGAGGGAGGGAGGGGGGAGGGGAGAGAGGGGGAGAGGGAGAGGGGGGAGAGGGGAGAGGAGAGAGGGGAGAGGGGAGAGAGGGGAGAGGGGAGAGGGGAGAGGGGAGAGGGAGAGGGGAGAGGGAGGGAGGGGGGAGAGAGGAGAGGAGGGGGGAGGGAGAGAGAGGGGGGAGGGGAGAGAGAGGGGAGAGGGAGAGAGGGGGGGAGGGGGAGAGAGGGGGGAGAGAGAGAGGGGGGGGAGGGAGAGGGGAGAGGGAGAGGGAGGGGAGAGAGAGGGAGAGGGGGAGGGAGAGAGGGAGAGGGGGAGAGAGAGAGAGGGAGGAAGCCATTTGTCATTAGACAAACCTTCCTAGTTGATTTGATTCAACGATGATTATAAATGAATGAATAAGGAAAAAAATAAAACTGTCATTTCATAAAATCAAGCTGCAGAATAAATTGGGTTCAATATTTTCAGCAATAAAAAGTCCTAAAAGCATTCATATACAATGACATACAAATGACTGCATTAAATAAGGTATTACATATTGGTAATATCAAATTGGTTTTCCAGCAATTGAACATTATCAAATGCACAATTAATCAGTGATTAAATTACCTTGAATGCCAATGTGGATTTTTTGTTATTCAGAAGAGAATAGAACATTTGATGAATCTGATTACAGGCAGACTGATTTACATCACTGAGAACCTGGAATAAATGAAGAGAAAAAAAAGATATAAAACAATTTTTAAAAGTATAAAGAAATTATCATACAATTCTGCTTGTTCCTCCCTTAGCTAGCACAACTATTACACTAAACTATTCTGCTTTGATCTTATCTCAGACAAAACATCAGAAACACTGGTTTCAGTGAGAAAAAGAAAGAGAAGATAGAGGCAATTATAATGCTCTCATGCATTTAACATCTGCTTCAGTGAAATAGAAAACTTATCAATTTCAAAGCTTTTACCCTCTTAAATAATGACCTGCATTCATACTTATGATTGTTATCGAAATATTTTGTTAAAGTTGTTAAGCTTAAATATTTAACAATGCAACAGTGCAAAAGGAATTTCCATGGATATTTTATAGTCATCAAAATACAAGAAGATTATTCAATCATTAACTTAAGAATTATGATTCATCAGAAAATTCCAATAGCAAAATTTCACAGGTACATTTAGTTTCTTTTTAATTTCTTAACACCAAATTAATCATTAGTTTCTGCAATCAGTAAGCAAGGAGTCCTTTTAATTTTTTTTCAGTATTCTTAGTTTGATAATTGATTAATCCTAATTTGGCTGAAATCTGATCAATGTATCCCAAATCTGCATCTACCAGTTCTAATAAGGCATTAGCCACATGACATCAGAACATTTTTTACTTTGAGTAAAGCCATTAAAAAAAAATGAAATCTCACCTGACTGTCTATGAGCAGTATTTTTGTGAGGAAACTAAGAGCCAATGTTTGATAGTCAACATTGGCATCAACTTTCCACCAACATTCAAAATGTTTCCAGTTATTCAAGAGAGTAGTGCACATCTGAATTCCAGCCCTAAAATAATGGAATAAACTTTGTGTTGTGAAAGATATGACAAAACAAATTAGTCCCAAATCAATCAGCATGATAGAAAAAAAAAAAAAAAAAAAATCAAAGAAGAAAAAGACTGTAAACATATGAGCAGAATGTCAGTTTTATAACTAATATTTAGTGGATGTGTAACTAAAGGTATCAAGCATGAAAAAAGGAATTGACAAGACAAATCCAAATTCTAGACTAGTCTGTTGTATTTACTTTTGCTAAAATGTACTTAGGAAAGGCATAAACTCATTTCTCTTCTCCCCAACTATAAGCTAAATAGCAAAGCAAACTGGGTTTTTTAGCCTTAGGTGGCAACCAGTCTAGAAGGAAAAGCTGAATTCAAAACCAGCCTGAAGAGGGATGGATTCCATCAGGTTAATTACTACTGCTATGGGTTACAGGACTTTTTCTTTATTAACCATCAGACAAATGAAGATTCCAGTGTAATCTCAAAACTAGGAGTCAACAAGGATGATTTTCCAATGCTGCATGGAGGAAGACATAAGTAAAAAAAATGTAAAAGTAGTAGGAATGGACAACATACCAGCCAATCTGATAAAAGAAAAAAAGAGTGATAGTGATAAATATATTTACCAGAATCTACAAGGAAATCTATCAGATTGGAGAATAGCCAAAAACAAGGGAAAAAGTCTTAAATAAACAGTCAAGAAAGACAACCTACAACTGTAACATAATTACAGAAGACTCATTTTGATTAGCCATACAAGCAAAGCAATACCTAAATTCATTCTGAACTGACTTGCACCACAGAAGAAATCTTTGTAAAATTACTAATTGTAACTGTAAGTTCTATTTTAAGTTTCTTTTGCAATTCTAAACTGTGGAAATCTCTTCTAGCTTCTTGCTTGTCCATCAACTATGATTTTCAAAAATTTAAATACAATTTTAATAATGATCTTCTAAATCCTGTTCATTTTATTGTTGTTTCTCCTCAGTAATATTTTCTCAGTTTCTTTCATTCTCAGTAATCCTTTGCATTGCATCTTTGTGGCTTTATTGCCTTGCTTGGGAGTGAAATGATTTAAAAAAAAAAAAAAAAAAAAAAAGAAGAAGCACCACAAGAGATTTTCAACCTTCATATTTTGTGTGATAAGTACAGCCAACACCAAGACATCTTCATTGACTTCATTAAGACATTTGACCAAGTGTAGCATAATTCACTGTGGGCAAATAGAAAAATACAACAATCAACCACAACTAGCAATGCCCTTCTCATTCAAAAAACTGTCAATGGCTGGTTTCATATGTCAGCTGGGGTTTATCAAGTCTATCTTCTATCATAACATCTTCCTAAAATACATAATGACTGATTCTGTAGGACACTCTGTTACTGTCAACCCTGGAGGATAGACCATCACAAATTGGTTTTACTGATGATATTGATAAGCTGACAGGCAATTGTTATACTCCACTTCAGATAAGACCTCTTTCTGATTCATTCTATATGTTGGCCAGATATGAATGCTAAGAAAGCAAACCAAAGATTAAAAAGCCATCCTTTGTGCAGGCAGTGTGAGCATCACATCTGGCCCAGGAAACAAATCTCCTCAAAGGAAAGAAAAAAAAAAAGCCATTCACAAATGTTGCCACCAAAGAAATAACATGAAAAAAAGACGAGTCTGGGAGCCATCACATTTATAAATGACCGGGTCAGATTCACAGCAAACATCATGCTTCACTAATCTACTCCAGGCCTCTCTAGACATCACTACAGTGACTTTGATCCACCGATCTGACAAACACACCAACTCTACCCTTCTTTCAAACCTCTTGCCTACATCATGGAGACATTCTGTTCATATCAGTTGTATTAACAACACAAAATAATTTTATATTTACAATTCTTGTCTTCTTTTCCTTTTGCTTCACTAGCAGTACTGTTGGTTCATTTGTTTTTCCATGCTACCATACATGTGTTTATAACACAGTGAAGAAGAACTGACAAAGGGACAAAACCACAACCAAGTACAGAATGAAGATTTGCACAGATAAGATGAAAGTCTCAGCAAACTGCAAGGATCCAATTGGGATCAATGGGAAAGAACTGTTTAACTACTTTGGTGCCATCATCAATGATGAAAGACTTAAGTACAGTTATGAGCTGTGCAAACTGCAACAATACTAGCAAGAGTAAAATCCATATAGACAGACAAGAATATCTCTCAGAACAAAGCTGAAGTTCCTGTATACACTGGTTCAATTTTCTTAGAATTTCATAGCAGACCTTTAGAGAAAAAAAACCAAGTGAGATGAGATTTTTTGGCATCTCTTACAATGACTACAATACAAATTAAAATGTCAGGAAAGCTGTTAGACAGCACGTTTGGTATGAAGACCTTCTGACAATAATGAAAAAAAAGATGGTATGAATACATGCAGATCTTCCCAAGACCATCCTTCATGGATCAGAGTGGAGGAAAATGAAACAAGGATGACAACATAACTGAGAGGAATTTTGCTGAAACTCAGGCCATATTCACAACTCTCAGAAATAGAGTCAGTTGATTGTACAGTCAATAGTGCAGCATCCTCCCAATCATATCAGGTTATAGAACCAGTGACAAATATATTTTTCATTCAACAAAACCAGAATTTGCAATTCAACATTTATCTGTGTCTGTAAATTAGATACCTCCACTTTTGCACACAAAAAAAGAGCATAGCATTATGAAAAAAGCCCCAAAGTTTTATCATTAAAAATTCTTAATTAAATATTTTAATCCTTTCTAACATGTCCAAAATTTTGGTCAAAAATTTTGTTTTTCTTGCCACAGAGGTGGATCACAGTGGGAAATTTAGCATTTTTTTTGTGGTAAAAAACACATTGTTTTGGAAATTCTTGCAAAAATCAAATAATTGTTGGATTTTAATGAGATTTTAAGAACTTATTCACAAATGAATGAAATTATTTTTTTAAATATTTAAAAAAAAATCTTGGTAAAAATGTTACCCAACCATTTAATTTTATGAAATTTTGATCTGAAAATTTTTTTTATTAGTTAAAAGCAGGACTCCTTGAAGAATATAAATCAGTTTTTTTTTAAACAATTACTCATTTCCCAAAAACCTGTTTCAAATTGTAAAATAAAAAATGCAATAAAACTATGACATTATTTAATTAGAAAAGATTTTAATTGCTTCTATAAATAAGATATATTAAGGACACGATTGTCTTAAGAAAAATTTTTTTTTGATAAACAATGAATTTTTACAAGAATTATTTCAGTTTTTGTTTTTTTTAATTTTAATTATAATAATTTACAAAGTTTTAAATCTTTTAAATTTCTGCATTACTTTGATCCCAATAGATATATATTTTCTAAATAAAGAATTTTTTTTTTTTTTTTTTTTTTTTTAAAATCACTGACAGATTGTTTATCACTTCAAATATCATATTTAAGTCAATGATCCATTTATTTATTTTTGTCTACCCGCCCAAGTGTTTGAGAAATCTAATTAAAGAAAAACTTATGCTCTCAAGCAGCATTTGAACCTATGACCCTCTGGGTACAGGGAACTACCATTAAACTCAGCACACTCTAACCAACTGAGCCATAAAGAACAGCTGATCAAAGTTGGATTTTTACCTTTAAGCAAAATCTCTCCCATCATAGATCTCCTGAAATTTTTTCATATCTGCAGTTTTATATCCAAATGTAAATAAAGTGAATTTTCTAAGTAATGGAAGTTTTATCAATCCAACAGATTAAAGACAAAAAGAAAACTGATTTTAGCCAATACGTTTCATTTACCTTCATCAAGGTAAATGTAAGGATTTTATTTAACAAGTATTTATAAACAGAAATAAAAAATATCATCAGTTTTTCAGAATTTTTAAATATAAGAATGATAATAAATATACATTAGACTAACTGAAAGTTAAGGTAAATTATAATGGTTGCTAAATGATGTAATCTAATGTCTAATAAATAAAAGTGAGTAAATCTTATTTTTGTTGATTTTTTTTTAATGATGTAATTATTATTTATATTATTCTTGTTTGAAATTAATTTATGTATTATGTATTTTAAATAATAGAAAGTTTTGAATTTAACAATTTTCTTTTCATTTTTTTTAATCATAGATGTTAGCTTTGGAAAGTAGTACTTCTTTGAAGAAAGGAAATATTTGAAAAAAATCTGTGGCTCAGATTTATATTTTGGTAAGAGGTGATAGAAAAATCATGAGAGTGCCACTAAGTTACTTACTCTTTTAATAAGTATGACATTAATTAGATCTAAAGAATGTCATACTTATTAAGAAAAAGTAATTTTCTGTTATATTTGATTTTATGAGTGAGAAAAGCATCAGTGCAGAATCAAAATTGACTAACAGAAGATATGTAAATGCACTCATCATTAAAGAGACTTGCATTTGGAATAACTTTTGAATAAAATAAGTTAATGAGTTAGGGAATGGTGGGAATATTTATTGTGCCTATTAATGATGGAAATATTTAATTCTGCTGTAATGAGTAGGCCAAAGCATTAAACAAGAGTGAGACTGTTGCTACTTCTAATAGCCAAAAATATACTTACCCTTTACGAAGAGTTCTATCTCTGCTTAGATAGTCCAGAGTTTCTATTAAAATGTGTCCTATGAAATGGCCATCAACATTAGCCTTCTCAATCAGGAGAGGAACAATAGTGCTTCTATTTTGAATAATATAGTTGATCATTTGTTCCTTATACAATGTGAACTGAAGTTCTCCTTGTTTCTGTGAGCCAAGTGGACTTTTATCTAAGATAACTTTCATGTAGGTATTCAACTGAAATCGGAAGTAAAAAAAGAAAGAAAAAAATAATATTGCATCTATAGAAATATTGAGTTTGTCACTATTAATTAATTTTATCAAAAATTCATTGAACACTTCAAGATCATAAAATTACAAGTGAAAGCAATTGTAGGTAAGGCACAAAAAATGTGTGAACCTAAATGGTTCAGCAAGATTTCTTCCAATATATATTTTTAATTCTATGCTTAACCTTATTATATAATAAGACTATTTTAACGACATTGATATAAAACTACAAAATGAAAATAATTAATAATCTCCAGCTCAAATGTGTACAAGAAATAATATAGGCCTAAATGCATGAAATTCGGAAAAAAAGAAATATTTTTATTATTTTTATAACATTTTTATAACGTAATATTTCAGCTGCATACATATTTTTTAATTTGGTAATATTAATAGCTATTTTCAGAATTATTCAAAATCATTAAATAGAAACTGTTAAAATGCACTAAGTCTGAATATCTAAAACAGGAAATGAAAATCAAGATTAACTTCCCTGTCTCTGAATACTTTAAACATATCAGCCGGTAAGTGATTTCAATTGTTAAATCTCTGAAGTCCTGACCAAACAGTTGAAAAATCTGAATAACTGATGTTAGTGCAGTTAAATTGATATATCTTGTAAACTGCTGAAAATCAAGTCTTGCAAGTTGATTTTATATGAAAGTAAATTGGTTTCTCTCTCAAAAATTTAAAATGCAGATAAAATGATTGGCTCCTTGTAACCATCTTCTGTTTTCCTGAATTCTGTTCTTTTATTGTCCTTTCTCCTCACTAAAGTTTTCTAATTCTCTTTGATTCCTAGTAACTCCTTGCATCCTAGTGGTATTATCACCTTACTTGGGATGAAAAGATTAAAAAAAAAACTTTTCTGGATAAGAATAGGCAGTTCAAAAAATTTGTTTTGCTTTTGTTATTAAATGGCATTAGGAGTTTTTATTTTAACTAACTTCATTCAAAAATATATCTTTTGATTGACTTGTGACAGTTGCCATTAAAAACATTTGTCCAAATTGTCATATTCCTGTTTATTGATCCTAACACTGAAATTTGAAAAAAAAAAATTTTTTTTGGTATATTATGCTTTTTTCATTTTAAATAAGGCAAATATTTATTATCTTAATGACAGAATTCACACAAGATTAATTCAGAGCAATACAAAGACAACACTTACTGGTAGAGGTAGTTTCAAAGCAAGTTCCAACATTCTTTTGGTGAGTTCAAATTCCACTGGAGTAAGCAGGGTAGATTTTAGTTCACCAGTGGCAGATTTGCAAACAATATTCTGCAAATACAAAACAAAAACATTATATCTTCTTACAGTCAGTGTTATCATTTATATTTAACCATTTAATTTTATTTGTATTAACTTTAATCTCTCTAAATCCTTATACACATATTCTTACATGGTTACAAAACATGCAGATCATAAAAATATTACAAATAGAAAAACTAATACTTATATGAAAATGATTTGACAAAACTGCTATCTTCTGTCTTAGTGGCTTTAACACCTTACTTGTGGTGAAATGATTAAAAAAAGATGCTAGCTGTACAAATTCTGCTCTACATATTTGTGTGTGTATGTGTGTAACCAGGCAGAATGTAGTTGTGTGTATGCAATTACCTTTCAGAGGAGCTTGAAGGACTATGATAAATTGGTCTTAGCTAAATACAATTTAAAAAATAGATAAAGTAAAAAGACAAGAGTTTTTGTTAGAACTCATAAAAGGAATTTGAGTCAACCAAAAATTCCATGCTAATATGCTCATAAATAAATATAGGTCTATCAACCAGCATGTATTAAAAAGTTTTCTTTTAAGTTTTACCAAAGGTCCAATGTGAACTTTTACCAACACAGTTTTATTACTAAGGTCAATCAAAGTATTTAAGTGTCATGGACATTCTTTTTAAGCCAATGCACAAATCTAGTTGTTAAAGTTGTTCAGAAGTGGATTCTGCCTTGTTATACTTGCACACACATTTATGCATATCTGCAAAGTAGTTGCTCAGGAGAAGATAACAATTGGTTTGTTCATACACCATTACCTTACTAATGTCTGTTGCCTGTAAAAAAATGAGAGGGATATGTAAAGAGTCTGTGGTGATGGAACTAAATGATTCCACATAAGATGATAATTTCTCTCTAGTGACAGCAGATTACACCTAAGACACCACAAGTGTCAAACCCAATATGATTTATGTTAATAATAATCCCACAATAATAAAATACCAAGTGTTAAGCTTGAATAGGCATCAGTCATCTTTGTATATGGATCCATTCAGACTAATGTTCATGTCTTTATTGTTTTTTTTTTAATCAGGTTTCAGTCACTATATTCCAGCCTTCCTCAGATGTATTTTGGGTTACTGACCCTTGTGCACTCACTTTCCCTCCCATCTAATACCTGTGCTTGTAGGTTCTTTGGGCGTTCTTTCCTCACATAGATGATGAATCATCTTCCAATGAACTAGGTGAATTTTACCACATATGTATTTTAAAACAAAGTAATAATAACATACAAATGAAAATGACACCAAAAATTTCTCTTTTTCTAAAAGATACCAGAATCAGTTTTTATGCTAACAGACAAATAATAATTAATGTTTGGTATAATCAAATACCTAAAATGGTTTCAATCATTACATCCATTAATTTATGCAAATATATGAAAAATACAAGTACACTAATGCTTTTACAAAGGTTTCTGCTTAAAAAAAAATTCTGAGCAACAAAATGTTCTTTCACAAGATCATCAAATTGGATGACACACAAGACAATCACCAGAAGATATCTTTGTTATATAAGCAATTATTCTTACTCTAAAGACATTAAGGAAAAGATTCTCTGCTAGTTGTTCACTGTCATCTTTTTTTAAGAAGCCAACTTGGCTGAGAAGAGAATATCCACAAATCATTTGCTGAAGGTCATAAAAGTTGAGCTTGATCTCTTTCAGGTCAGTGGGTAAGAGTTTCATTAAATTCCTGAAAATATTAAAAAAGAATAGGAGGAAAATTCGTTAAATGACAAATGATTGATTGATTGGCCTGTTTAACAACATATTAACTCATTATGGATTGTTTAATACTGAAATTTAATTTTCTTGGGAGCTTGGAAGTAATAAAAATATGATATGTTATTCCACTTTCACAGTTGAATACATGGTAGATGATACTCATCTTTTGTGTATATATATATGTTTGTGTGGACATGACTACTAGAGGCAGTGATGTGCGCTTTATGCTGGGGTTGGTTATATTTTTGGAATACAGTTTGATTTAAGAAATTTTAGGATATTATATGACCAAATGTTATGAAAGTTCTTTCATGTTGGGCTTACTTTTTTGTTTGGGAGCTTACTATATGCCCATAGCTAGGACCCTAACAGGTGGGTGGACCTGGGAACAATAGCAATTAACAGGTGGTTCCACGCTCCTCAAAACCTCCAATCTCCCAATCAGAGGCCTTGCTGTTGAGTGTAGTTTATAGTCATACCCAGGACTACAAATGACAAAGAAAGAAAAAGACAAAGAAAGAAAAAGACAAAAAAAGAAAAAGACAGAAAAAGAAAAAGACAAAGAAAGAAAAAGACAAAGAAAGAAAAAGACAAAGAAAGAAAAAGACAAAGAAAGAAAAAGAAAAAAAAAAGAAAAAAGACAGAAAAAGAAAAAAAAGAAAAAAAGACAAAAAAAAAAGACAAAGAAAAAAAAAGACAAAGAAAAAAAAAGACAAAAGAAAAAAAAAGACAAAGAAAAAAAAAGACAAAGAAAAAAAAAGACAAAGAAAGAAAAAGACAAAGAAAGAAAAAGACAAAGAAAGAAAAAGACAAAGAAAGAAAAAGACAAAAGAAAGAAAAAAAGACAAAGAAAAGAAAAGACAAAAAGAAAAAAGAAAAGAAAAAAGAAAGACGAAAAAGACAAAAAAAAAAAAAAAAGACAGAAAAAAAAGAAAAGAAAAAGAAAAAAAAAAGAAAAGACAAAGAAAGAAAAAGACAAAGAAAGAAAAAGACAAAGAAAGAAAAAGACAAAAAAAAAAAAAAAGAAAAAAAAGAAAAAAGACAAAGAAAAAAAAAACAAAAAGAATAAAAAAGACAAAAGAAAAAAAAAAGAAAAAGAAAAAAAAAAAGAAAAAAAAGAAAAAGACAAAGAAAGAAAAAGACAAAGAAAGAAAAAGACAAAGAAAGAAAAAGACAAAGAAAGAAAAAGACAAAGAAAGAAAAAGACAAAGAAAGAAAAAGACAGAAAAAGAAAAAGACAAAGAAAGAAAAAGACAAAGAAAGAAAAAGACAAAGAAAGAAAAAGACAAAGAAAGAAAAAAGATTTTTAATAGGAAATTCAGTATTTGTTTTTGATACACATTCTTCAATCTGCGTATATAAACAAACACTTGAATATTACATTCCAACTCTCATGTGTGTGAAAAATAATAAACATTCACAATACATTATAACAACATATATTTATACAATTCTCTACAAAATACATTAGAACATTTTATAACAAATATCTCAAATATTTGGCAAGTACCTGATACGTGAAGACACCATGTGGATGTGTCATAGTAAAACAAAATCTTTTTGATTGGAAAATTATGTCACATGACTTGATAAATAGATGCACACTGGTTTGCTGCCATTACATATTTTGAAATAAAGGTGTGAAAGAAACATAATTATTATTAATTTATTAATGTATAATGTGAGTAATAATTGTTACAATAATTTTACACCAAATATAAATTATGTGTAATTAATAATTGATAATATTGTTTACCTCACCATTTTGTATCATAAATGAACCCAGCAGGTTTATGGGTGGTCTAGTGTATATATATATATTGGACAAAGGAAAAGTGGGGAAAAGTTTATTTTTGTCATGTCCTTTCAGGGTATGGACAATCATCGCATAATTGTTTTTTTTTTCTTTTTTGTTTTAGAAAAGAGTGGAGTGGTTTCCAATTTCCATGATTTTGAATGATGTTTTTCTTCTCCTATACTGGCTTCAAGCCAAGGCTATTGGGCAGGTTTTATCTTGCCCATAGCTGAGAGTGTGAAATAAATATTCAAGCTTTTTCAAGGAGCATTAATTTGAAGTAAATACTGTTTCAATTGGATTAGCAGTGTTAATGAAGCCATAAAAAGAGGAACAGTTATAATATTGATGTGAGAAGTGGAATGCAGAAAGAAAAGAATTAAAATGATAGTATAACTGTTGTGAAGTTGAAGTTAGCACTAATCAGCCACTAAGCTCGTACTTCTACCTCATTATTCCCAGTGACCACTTATATGAGTGTTCACTTATGCTTATGCAAATTATGCATACTAATTTGCTAGTATCACTACAATAACATTAGTGGGAGGATACAATGAAATTGGGAAAAAAGTATTTATTTACTAAATTTTCCATAGTCTGGCACACTGGCCACAGTTTACATAAAGTAGCCACTGTTAAGTAAGCAATAAAATGAAGTGATCACCCATCTAAGAACTAGAATATCAGAGTTAAGATAATTGGTTATCTGGTTTTCAATAGAAGTTGGTCCCTAGGCAAAGGAACTAGGAAGGTAAAGACAGAAGAACTGAAATGATAAATGTTGGTTCCAATCCACATGGGGAATGAATGCAAAAACATCACCGTCCCCAAATTTATAGACAATACATACAGATGCATGCTGGGATTTCTTCCTAGCCAATAAGATAGGCCACTTCTCGGTCTCAGCCAATATAGTTTTGTTCTATCTTGTCTTGAAGTCAGAACGCTGCAATCGCTTGACTGTATCCCCTTTTGGATGTTAACATCATTCTTAGTTTGTGAAGATTTTTGATTTATTACTCCTACTTTGCTAGCATATATTGTTTGCTCAATATTATTTTTGCTCTGTCCTTTTCTTTCTTATTATTTATTGCAAACTTTGTAAATTCTGTTTGTTAGACATTTCTGCCAATTACATTTAACCATGGCCAATTACTCTACATTGAATATCTTCCAAGTTCCAGTAACATTTTGCTCATTAAAATTTCAGAAACAAAATCTAAAAATGTTTTTATAAAATTTGTTTATTATGGAATCAAATACTAACGCCAATAAAATGTCAGAAAAAATATGCAACAAAAGTTATTTTAAACTATGACAATCCAATTTAAAAATACAGAAACTCTGGTAATTTACCTTAAGAAATACAGAAAATTTTGATTCCTTCTTCACTTTTTCAAAGTAAATATAATTTCACTAATCAAGTAATCACTATCATGATTATAATGGTCAAATAGAAGCAACAAACCTTTCTTCTTTCAGATCATTATGAAAGTATTCCTTGAGACTTTCTGAATGTTTACTGCATAAAAACTTCAAGAAGGTTTCCAAAACTTCTTTCATCTGAATAAAATAAAACTCATATTTTTAATCTGTTCTTAAATATTTGCAATATATTTAAATAACTTGCAATTATGAATTAGCTATTTACTATGGTTTAAATTAGTTTTCATTTTAAGCAAGCATCAAGTCTTTCATAGTACATTTGTAAAATATGTGTGGTAATAACTTTTTACAATGAAATTGTAAAAATAAATAAAAAAAATGAACACAAAAATCTGTTCTTCTAAAAGCAAGCCTCATATCTATCACCAAAAAACTTGTTATTCTTTTGCCACAAAGAATATTACTGTATTTTAGTGCTTAGAAGACACTACGATGCATTAGATACTCCCAGAAAGCTATGAAGGAAGAAATCTGGAAAAAAAATTTTTCCTTGTACTTCATAGCATAATTTCAGCATGAAACCCTGACTAATCATGACATATTCATCACAGACTAAAAAGTACCAAATTTACAGTAACTATTTAGAATGTAATAACTAGAAGAGAAAAGTAACTGATCACCAATGCAAAAAGAATATTTTTAAAGATATTTTATAGGAAAAAAAATGCATCTTATAAGCAGCAAAATATGGTAGTCTTTTGCTTCAGGTTGATTTTCACGGCAAGATTTTTTTTTACTGTTAAACACCGTTTTATCACAAGACTTATTCCCTTACCACAGTCAAACTGCTAATGCCTATCCCAGGTTTGCCTTTTATACTGAAGGATGTAATGAATATTTAAATATATGCCTCAGATAAAATTGGCACTTTTTTTCTTGTGAGAGAATTTTTATTGCATTTGCCAACTGATGCAAAGAATATTCAGTGTCTCTTTTACAGCTGTCCAGTAAGTTCCTGCTTTTCATGTTCTGATAATCATGTCCATCCACTGTTATGATAGCAGAATCATAAAAGAAAATTCAGTGATGAATACAAGATTTGATAGTCAATATTCAAATGGTAAATTTCATTTTCATACATTCACCCAGGAGAATGAAATTATTCCTGAAATGTCTCTAAAAATCTTTTAACAAAACTTACAAAATCCAGATGATATAAACATCTTCTGAATGGTTTAGTTCAATAGCAGTCATAAATTTAAGACTTCTGTCTACAAGAGCTGAGAGAATGGCTAGAAATTTGGCAACTCTTAGATCTTTGAACGCCTAGTTTCATATATTTAACAGCTTGACCTCAAAAATTATGATGAAATACAATCAATGTTAAATACTGTCCAATGAAAATAAAGTACATAATCAGGTCATGTGAATTTTCTGTCCATGAAATGAATCATCAACTGACTATATCAGCCATTCAAGGTGTGATTGGATGATCTGACTGAAGAAACTGATTTAGTCACATTCTTACATTCAAAATTACAAACAAAGTAAAAAAATAATAACCGAAAACTAAAAATGTTTAAAGTTGTATTTCAGTGGTCCTACCACTTAGATGTCAATCACCAGTTTAATAAGTATTTGTCAACTGATGTTGTTTCAAAATTTTTTAATTACAATTAGTAAGCTGTCAAACCAATTTATTATACTAGTATATGAGATACTTTAATAAACTGAAAATGGATTAGTCCTGGTGAATTTCAGGGATAAAAAGTTACAATTTGACTGATAATAAAGAAGTGACAGTCTTGTAAGTCCCTTTACAAAATTAAACCTGTTATACAGAAAGTTTAAAATGGTTAAAAAGAAAATACAATGAAGAAGAAAATAGTAATAAAAAAATAGCATTTAACTCTTCAAAAAGATAACAGATAACAGAAAAAAAGCAAATAATAGAAATAAAGAAAATGCAAAAGCTGTACAAGTATTTAACAAGAGCAGTTGATTAATTTGTAATATTTTGTGCCTGATCTTAATTAATAAAGCAAGAGTTTCATAAAATGTACTTTATCCAGTTGTTTAAATATATAAATTATTCTATAAACATGGACAATATTTTTGCATGAGTCTTAATGCCAAACACATAATATTACAGTACAGCTATGTTCCATGAAAAAGAAAATAAACAATTGATAATGAATAAATGTTGCACAATATCAAAATAAAAATATCCTATCCAGCCCCACAAAAAAAGAAGTCTCCCCATATACCAGTATTCTCACCTCTATTGGTAGTTTGTTCATAATTTCAACATCACCCAAGTCAAAGCCAAGTTTGGTAGCCGAGAAGATGCAATCACTTAAGGTTTCCCAAAGAAATTTGCTCCATATATTTTCAGGAATAAACTGAAATTTAAAAGACAGTTAATATCACAATATTAAAATTTCTTATTTCATATAGTGCAAAAGCTGTGAGTCTAAGGAATTACTATGATCTTTCTTAATCACACTTCCATTTAACAATAGCATTGTTGTTCCCAGATACCCAATGTTCAACTCTGAGTCCTGAGCCATGATGTCTGGGAAAGTCAACATTTGTGAAAAGATACCTCCAGAAGGATGCCATAGAAGTAAGAATGAGACATCTCCCCATATGCTCAGGAGCAGTGACTGGTAAACTACAATCACTTTTGTTTGAGCTTAAGACAGATTGGTCTCAGTTTTACATAAATTGTGTTAAGCACTGCATTGGATCTCCAATTGATATTCTTGATTTTTTTAAGTAGATTTCTATGTTCCATCTAATCATCTTTTAAGATGAACAGATGATATCCAAATATCTGATCCATACAGTAGGACTGGTTCAATCAGTGTCTGAAATGTTTAGACTTTTAAAGAGGATGGAAGGTTCAAACTATTTTTGGCTATACCTACAGGAGATGTTAAGATTTTTAACTCAAAGTTTGAATTTACTCAATGTATTTTCATTGGGTTTACCTGAACAAAGATGGCATGTAAATCACATAAAATTCAAGTTTATAATCAGAAAAAGAGTTTAACATTACAGGTTAAGTATACTTTACCCGAAATTTCAAAATCCAAAAGGTTTTAGGTAAATTACTTAATTATTTCATGCTCAGTAAAGATATTTTTCAAAATGTCAAAAAGTCCTGCATTTATATATTTTTTATAAGTAGTGATCATGTTTTTTGTACACATACAGAAAGTACAAAATATTATTTTTAAGTAGTGAAATTAACATTTCACTACTTAAAAATCTGTGAGCATTATATGAGTAGCATCATTACCTGTATCTTGTATCAGTATGTACACAAAATTTATTAAATTTTATATAAAATTACTTTAAGAGTATATGTTATTTATATAAAACTACATTCAGAGTATATGTTATTTATATAAAACTACATTCAGAGTATATGTTATTTATATAAAACTACATTCAGAGTATATGTTATTTATATAAAACTACATTCAGAGTATATGTTATTTATATAAAACTACCTGTACAAGTTGTGTTATGTAAAGGAATATCGTATTTATGTTTGGGTTCTATTCCCAAGCAGCCCCATTTTATAGATGCCATATACAAATTAAATAACCTGTATTCCAAAATCTGAAAAAACCTGAAAACTGAAGCATTTCCGTCCTAAGAATTTTGGATAATGGATTCTCAAACTGTATTAATATTTCTAAAGGAAAGTTTTTGCAAACAAACTTGTTATTAATCCTGAGATATATATATATATATACATTGTAAAAATAAAACAATCATTCAATTGTACTGTAAATTTTACTGATTCTAGTTTTCTATACAATTTTAACATGAAATGAATTAAAGAAAAAACAACAAACCAAAAATATTATGAAGTATAGATGAACAAATAAATAGGCTTTAATGTATTCTTTTTCTACAGGAAATTCTCTTGTTATTTGAACGTAATAATTACAGGTCTTTTACTGAACCCTATGTACAAGAGTATATATCTCAATGCACCAAAATTCTTAACATATTTTAATAAAGACATTAATGCTGTGATACAATTTACTTAAAACAGATGATCAGTATTTCTATACCTCATTCAAAATAAAGATAGTATTTAATTTTTAATTAAATATCATCATTATTTTGAATGCAGTCTTATCTGAAACTGATATATTTTCTGTTTGAATTTCAGGGATTACGAATTATTAATATTTACATTTGAACTAATATTATCATCTTTGTTATCACATTTTGCTTCCAGCCTTCATCAGGTGTCTATCAATCCAATTGATTGATTGATTTATTTTCTACAGCTGGGTTAAGCTGTAGAAAATAAATCAATTGCATATTATTTGTGCCAGAAAATATTTATAGATAATAAGAATTTTTTTTTTAAGATAATAAATAATGATTTAGTGATACAAGTCTTACTAATTAACCCATAATTAGAGGGGGAAGAAGGGGGGGGATTCATACTTTTCCCAAGGGCAAGTAAGTGAATATAATGAAACCAATGGGAATTGGAACTTGTCTCCCTGATTAACAATTCCAAGCCATTATCCTTACACCACCCACATATACAAGCTTACAACACCTGATATTCCCATCTACGTACTGACCAGTCTTGATGTTGCTTAACTTTGGTGACTGTACAGGAAACAGTATTTCAGCATGATGTGGCCATAGGCCTATCAATCCAAGTAAATTTCAAAATGAACCCTTTAATCTATGGGAATATACTGTTCTTGTTCTAGGGATTATCTCTCTTTGTACCTCTTTGTTATAGATTAAATAATAAATTCAGTTTGAAGATTATTCAGATTGACAGACACCTGAAGAAGGCCTGAGGGTACAAAAGTCAAAACATTAATCCAAATGTAAAAAAACTGATGTAACAAGAATTTTTAACCTTAAACACTCTTTAGGCAACTTCAGTCAACAGGACAAATGCCTGTCATTAAGTTGACTATAATTGCTATATTTAAATTTTACAATTGTGTTGTCACATTCTGCTATGGCAACGGCAAAAAACAGCCTTAACTTAAATTGAGATCAAAGTTACTGCAGTTTGCATTTGAGAAGTCAACATATATAGTGGAAGGAGAGGTAATACTTATGAATAATGTATAGTGCTAAAGTCATTTAAATTTTCACTTTAAAGTGTTAATCAAGTACAAACTGTCAAGAACTGAAGGTTGTTCAAAATTATATTAATAATATTAATATCCATCTAAAAAGTCTTTTTTATGATAAAGTATTCAGCAACATATAATGACTTATTACAAGCAGGTTTATCTGAATAGATTCATTTTTTTTTTTTATTCAACCTCAGCCGAGACCATTGCCCACAATCCTGTGTTGCAATTGTGAACTTCATCTTTTCAATAACTCTATAGTATTCACCTTGCCAGGACAACAAACTGGTTTTGAATTCAGAGTTGACCTTCTCCTAGACTGGTTGTCAACTAGAGCTAGAGAGCCTAGTTTTCCCTGCTATTTAACTGTAGATGGGAGAGAGAGAAGGGTATTTGTGTGAAAGTGAATTTGAATCCAACACACTGATTTCTTCTTTCTGAGCAACTGTTACACTATATTCACATCAATTTTTGCATATCATAAAAAATTTAGTTAATCTTAAGTAATACCAGTCAAAACAGTAAGTTGTATTAAAAAAACACATTTTCCAAAACTCACTTCAAAATAGCTACTCACCGAGTAATCAAACTGCAATCTGTGACATTGTTGCAGGACAACTGCCAAGAAATTGAATAAACGAACTATCACTGTGCATTTAATTCTGAAATTTAAAAAAAAGTGTCTTAGATGAATTCTCATCATTGTGTAGTAGCATCTCTTATTTAGTCATACTCTAAGAAATATTTATTTACATTATTTGGACTGTTATCCTCATCTTCATCGTCATATTCTGGCCGTTGTACACTCCAGCCTTCTTCAGATAATTGGAATTTCTAAGTGAACCCTTTATTCCGTCCATGGAGGTAGATTGTTCTAGTTCCACGTGCCATGCCTCTTTTGGATGTCTCAGTTATTTCCCTTATTTAACTCAACTCTTCCAAGTTTTTTGGTTCACCACTGCTGTAGCCAGGTATTGAACTCACAACTCTTTGGGTCTAGTCACTTAATCTAACCAACATTTTTATCCACTGGGCCATCTGGAAGAGGCATGGCACATGGAACTAGAACTAGAACTATCTACCCCGGTAGATAAAATAAAGTGTTTGGTTTAAAATTCCAATCACCTGAAGAAGGCCGGAGAGTACAATGGCTGAAACATTGTGAATATGGCAATGAAGATGAAGATAACAGTTTGAATAATGTAAATAATCATAATACCTCATCTCAGATAAGAAATATTTATTAAAATAAACTCAGGAACCAAGATTAAAATTTTATTCAAAACTAAAAAAAACAATCTGGATAATATATATATATATATATATATATATATATATATATATATATATATATATATATATATATATATGTGTGTGTATATATATATATATATATATATATATATATATATATATATATATATACACACACACAAGGTGTGATGGGCAAAATGCTGCTATTTTATATCATGGCTGTCAGACAATTTCTGCAACCACACACACACACACACACACACTTCATATAATTAATACAAATATAAATATTAGCCACTTGATATTATATTCAACAACCCAACTCCAGAATTTTGTAGATGAAACTTTTTTGTAATCATTCGGTCCCCTCATCAGGATGTTTCAGCAACTGACTGCTGATTTTCTAACTTTCATTATTTTTATACTACATTATATAGCTCTGACATTCTGTATATTATTTTAGATTAATATGAAAATTTTAAAAAAATCTCTAAAAATATCAATATAGAAAGTGCTGAAAAGTTCTAAGCCTTACTAAAAAAGGATTTTTAAAAAATGGATGATTAATTATTTGGTCAAATTTCCAAAAATGGGTTCAACTGAAAACCTTTCACTATCTTCTCATAAATAAGCACATCATTAAATCTGTAGTGATGATGATGAAAAATTCATATACAGGGCTGCTCAGTTCTTTGAGGACACATCTTTTAATAGCTCTAACTTGTTCCAATTAACCTTTCTTTTCAGATAAATGATAGCAAACATTAACTCAGCAAATGAAAAGGAACACTCTGAACCTTGTCTTAAAGGCAAAGTATAGTGATTTAGAGATTGCTTGCATCTTGTGTGCGGTTGTCAAAGTTTGGAGGGAGCTGTAAGCTGTTGATGGAATTCTACTGCAGGATCCAAATGTAAAATACTTGCTAAGGGTCCTAATATCATCAGAACAACCAAATTTGTATGAAAGGTGCAGAAAATTATCAATAAGAACTCCAGAGAGTCAATTAACCTAAGTGCTAAGGAGCTCATGTTTTGTGTAGTTTAAATAAGTCTGTATTGCTGCAATGTCACTTGTACAAATCACAATATCGCTGGTTCAATTCACTGTCATTGCTTTCTTCACATGTCACTACATATAGCCGATGTTTCTATCCCCCTTTTTCACTGCTCCAGCACTCTTTTATCAGGCCAACACCGCAGTCCACCAGCCAATCAGTGTTCTTCGCTGTTATTCTCGGTTACACAGGCAAATTGCCTCCTCCAGTTCGACCAATCAGCACACGAATTGCTATTGGTGGAAGCATACCAAACTGTACAAAAAACCCTCATCATTGCACATACTGCTATAATGGCTGGACGGGAGAGTAATGCCATTTTCACAAAGCAAACTTGCTGATGTCATGTGCCGCACATTAAGGTAAGACCCTTATTTTCCTATACACCAGATGCAAGCCACTCTGGCTCACTTGCTTCTACGGGGCTGTTCACCACAGTTTGAAGGCACTCTTTTGGAAATAATGGGCATGAGGAACTTCGATACAAGTCAGATCTGATGCAGAGAGTCCAAAGACAAAAGATAACATGTAAAGGCCATGTTGAGTAAATTGAAACATCAAGAGAATGGAATGCTTTGGTTTTTCTCTGATGAGAAAAAAATTTGATCAAGATAAAAAAAAATCAACCAAAGGAATGACAGATGATTATGCAGAGACTATAAGGAACTTTCGATGGTCATACACCCAAAATTTCCAGCAATTATGATGCTTCTGGGAGTTGTGAGCAACAAAGAAGAGCCATACCTCCTTATTTCTTTCATTCAGGGCTTAAGGGTCAATACTGCTGATTAAGAGGCCTTGGATAAAGAGCATGAGCAAAGGAAAACCATACATCTACTAATAAGACTGTGTCATTGCATAAGGTCAAGTTGACCCAAAAATAGAGGTGTTAAAATCTCCATGATTACATCACCCCAAACATGTGGTCTCTTCATTCTGCAGACCCGAAACTGGGGTGTAGTTGAGAGAGAAGTCAATCAATGCCCACATAACATTAAGAAATCTCTGAAGTCCACCATAACTAGCACCATGTCTAAAATAGATAAAGATCATCTGAATAGATTATGTCAACATTTCAGACCTTGTATTGGCAGATTCATTAAGAGGTGTCAAGAAGAGTCTCAAGATTATTCATGCCAATTTTTTCTCAAAGTTCTTCTTTCATGACATATGCCGTTTTATTACTGCAAATGTCCTGAAAGAACTGAGCAACCCTGTAGATTAAGCAATAAACAGTAAAAATTTCAGATCAAAATCCAACTAAAACCTACTGCCAAACTACAGACCTTAATGATTCACTCTCATTTATGAACTGAAAATTTTGTTTTAAAATGTCTGAAATCAAACTGCAAGAATATGTTCAAACCTATTAAATTTCTCTTGTTCTCTTGGAGTGAAATAAATGCTCTCAACTAAATCTCCATTATTTTTGGCAGCCATTTCTTGTGCACTAAAGAATGTCACATGTTCCAAGAAGTAGCAAAGAGCATGAAAAATCTTTGTTGATTCAGAACCAATATCTGGAAAAAACAAAATACCATCATTAAATAAAAAGTTAGAAGATATTTGGTAACATATATTGTAGAAAAAAAAGCTGCAGATTTGTGCACAAGAACATTTTGAATCCATTATTTTATATATATTGATGCAAAATTTCCCAAGTATCTTTTACACCATATTAAAGAAGTCTTAGATGTATCTTTGAAATTTACTTAGCTCTTTATTGTGTGACACAAGGAGATTGTAAATGATTTTTATCTATCCCTGAAGCAACTGATAGTTTATGATCAGCAGAAAATATACAAGTTCAATCTTTGAAGAAACAAACCCACTGTTCAAATTTAAGGAAAGAGGAAATAAATAAATGAATGGAAACTTTTGGGTTCAAGTACTATTCAGCTAGTCTTATATAGACAGAGTCAAAGTTAGAGCAGGTCAGTCACAAGCAGCCCAATGGTGGGTGACACACTGTTGGTAGGGATGTAGAGTTACAGACTGTCAGAGTGGTTAGAGTCAGAGATAGGCAGAGGGACAGTCAGATTTCTTGCTGACCAAAGGGAAGATCTGGTCCATTAGTCAGTCATTAGGGAAGACAAAAGTAAGACAAAGTGTTTTTTTTTTTTTTTAATTATTTCACCTACTACGCATTCCCAGATTCTCATCATTTTACAGTAGAAATGGCTGCTAGATGTAACCATAAGTTCTATGCTAAAAGTTTCTTCTCCCACACTTCTTTCTTGTGAAACACTCTTCTGGCTTCTAGCTTTCCAATCAACTTTGATCTTCAAAAATTTAAATGCAATGTCAATCATTATGTTTTGGCTTTTAATTCCTATTCTTTTATTGTTCTCTCTCATAATAATGTTTTTTTTTATATACTTTCACACCCAGTAACCCCATATATCTTAGTGCCTTGCTTGGAGTGAAATGATTAAAATAAACAAAAATTTTTATGAACAGTAAATAGAAAGTTTTGTCATTAGGCTGCTGCAGCAATACAAAAAACAAGATGAAGTCACATGGATCAAGTGACAGACATTTAGTGACGTCATTTCATAGATTGACAGTGGTGGTCAGTCCTTCAGTCAGTTTCCAGGAGTCAAACTGAACAGTTGCTAAATCTGCCTTCCCCAGCCCATTCAAATTTGGAATTCTAAATATGGCTTCTCCAGGAACCCTAGTTCCCATTGTGAATTATTATATGTAAGACTCTTTTTTTGTGTCTTTTTTTACTGCTTGTTGTTGCACACATGCTAGAGTTTCTCTGTGTGGGACACATGTAAATATTTATATATAATTTTGTGTATGACTTAGCACTATGGACTTTCTGAGAACCAAGTATGTTTGTCATTCCTTTACTTTTAGCTATTCTGTTCTGTGTGCGAAATAAAGTTTTATTATATATTAATATTGCTCATAATGGGGGAAAATACAAAGTGGAAGAATATCATTTTCTTTCATAGTACACCCATTACTACTATTGTATATTCAAATCCTTCTAATAATATTTAGCATAGAAATGAATTTATATATCAAGTTAAAAGAAAGAAAGAAAGAATTAAATCTGTCAACCAACCTACAAACATTTCTGCTGAGGTTAATAGGTCATTGTCAAAAACCCATATGTAACAATCAAGTGCAGCCAGAATACATTCAAACCATTGACATGTTTCTGGAAGATTAAAAGTTTCTTTCTTTTCTAAAGTTGGGCAGTCTGTCAGTGATTCTCCAGGTATGGCTCCATCACCTCCTCCTTCAAACCTATAAAGATACAAAAGGAAAGCAGAAATCATTGCAGCAATATTTGAAATTGAAATATTTTCTAACACAGAATTTTAAATTATGTATTACATAGTAGTGGCTGGCTGCTTGTAGCCAAGTATGCCTATCTATCCTTGTTGCAGGCACCTGCTCAGGCACATTCTGTGTTTGTTCAACACTCACCCATGGTTTATACTGCAACTATGCTGAGTGAATCTTAGTTACAATTTCCGGGAGAGATCACATTATCTAGCATGATCAGCAATCTGAACAAGACCAGTATGCTTAAATTCTGTCACAATGACTTGTGATTTTGTGCTAACTATTGACAGCTCCAAAACAGTTCCAGCTACCCAATTTTACTCACAATGTTTGGGTCAATGTGGTATGATTTTTAGACATTTTGCATGCTGAGATCACCTCCCCAAGATGATAACATCAATAACTCACCTTCCTGACAAATTAACTCTGATGAGATTTGAACCCAGGTCTCATAGTCAGAAAGTAAGCATTAAATGTATTTATGGTCACGTGAATGAATTTTACTTTAAACAAATTATGATGTGCAAATGTTGAGATAACAAATAAAATATCCTTTACATTTCCCTAAATGGTATAAAATACAAAAGATATCAATCAGAGATATTCTTTTCAGGTGGTGGATCATATTTGTAAGCATTCAAATATAATCAGATATTAAATACTTGCTTTAAGTCAACAAAATACTTATGACACACAGTAATGATGAAATTGCTAGAATGTCTGCATAAACCTTGCTGTTAACCATATCAGCCCTTAAGAAATCTCAACTGTTAAATTCCTGGAGTCATGACTGAATCACTGAAAGAGTTGAACATTTAATGTTAGTGCAATTAAATTGATATACCTCAAAATCCATAGAAAATCAATTCTTACAAGTTCATTTTATATGAAATAAATTGATTTCTCTTTCAAATGATACCAAATTTAGCCTCCTTCATATTACTGGTTATGAAATATAGTTTTTCAAATCTACAGCTTTTATAAAGTTGTAATTTTTTTTCCTCAATAAGAGTAGATAGGTTCACCTATCATTTGGTTTACACGCCTCCTTGGTCTATTAAAGAGAAGTAAAGGTTTATCCCTTATTTCCTGTTTAGGATTGAGTTTCTGGTTCCTTCTAAAGTCTTTTCGTTCTCTTTCACTTCCCTTGCATCTTAGTGGTATTATCACATTACTTGGGGTAAATTGATTAAAAAAATTTCCAGCACCTCTCATTGATCCACATAACAAATGATAATGCATTGATAATGTTCATTTAGATGACAAATGATAATGTATTGATAATGTTGATCCACATGAGAAAGTATTGATAATGTTGATTCAAATGATGAATGATAATATTATGTATTGAAATACAGTGCTAGGTGCATTTAGATTATCCTGGATTGTAAACATGTGAAATTTGCAGGCAATGCGTCTGCAATTTTCATGTACTTATAGCCTTAAAGTATTATGTAATAAATAATGAACTGATATATAGTAAAAGTATAGGTATTAATTTCAACTAGGTAGAAAATTCACTTTGTATATGAGGTTGCATTGTGAAGAAAAAATTTAGATTAAAAATAATATTAGATTATATATAATTACAATGTTTACTTTTCCAAAATGGCTGGAATATGTCCTTATTGGGACTGGTTGTATTTTTTTCTCAGGCATATGGCATTTAACAATCAGAAATAGTAAAAAGGATTGCAAGAGAAATCTGAGATAAATGGATGTATATTTTATTGTAAGCTTCTATTCCCAAAGTTCTCCAAAGAAAATAACTGAATAAAAAAAAATTCTCACCTGAAAAGAAAATATTTTGGGCCTTCTTTCTTTAGGAAAATATTAAAATAATCCTTTGTTGATTTGATTCCTGAAAAATATCAAAATAGTCAAAAGAAAGAACTTTTAATAACATTACTGTTTAATACAAATCAATAACTTGGCAGTATCTCCAGTAATTTATTTAAATATTATTCTGTTTATTTGAAACTAACAATATCATCCCTAACCCAAAATAATATTTTCTGCTAAAATATTAAATATTGTGAATAATTTTAAAAATAAACCGATAATAAATTAAAAATTTGTGTTAGAATAAAGTATCTTGTCTTTTATTTTTAACTGTATATATTGTCTGTTTTCTCTCAAAGATATATGCATGTAAATTTTTATTTTAACAATCATTATTTAGTTCTGTGACAGGAAGTGCTTTTTAAGGAGTTCGAATGATAAAGAAATGCAAAGAAAATGTGTGAGAAGAACTGAACAAATTTAAAGACTGGAAAAATAGAGAGTCTATTGAGAATTTTTACAATTTCTTCAAAATATTTCATCATTTCCTGTGATCCCCTATTTAAGGAATGTTGTAGTTTCTTCAAACATGATTTAGACTCCACAGCCAGTTGTTTATTCAAGTAGTAATTGAAAATATTGGTTTCCCTATCATATCCATTAACAAACCCAAACCTACTACTACTTTTATGAGACATGTCCTTTCAGAATGTCAATAATCATGGCTCTTCACAACTTCCTGTTTTTTGGCTCTAAGTAACCTTTTACCATCCCATTTTGCACTTGTTTCCCCCCCCCCACATTCATTCAAACCTATTAACTTGTTACTCAAACTTGTTTGCTGTTTCCCCTTGCATCACTTGCCTGCAATATCCTTGTGAGTGTTAAATTCTTCAAACTCTCTTGCCTCATTATGTGTCCCAGAAATTTCTAGTGTTTCTTTATGCTTATTTTTTTATAGTTCTTATTTTCCTTAAAATTTCCTAATTCATTACATGTTCAGGTTAATGGTATTCTCAACATCTGTTGGTTGCACCATATCTATCACTTTTCTTCATCTGTGAGAAAATTGTCCAGCATTTATTGCAGCGCTGGATTTACCTATAGGTTTAGCAGTTGAAGCCTAAGGCCTCAAAATCTCAGGGTGCCTCCAGGCAAGGTGTATAATATTTTTGACAATGTCATTGGCCTTTCTTATACATGCTGTCATAACACATTGTAGACTCTAAATATCATTTAGTAATTTTAAACAGCTGTAACCATCCTCAGCTTTACGGAAACTATTTAATTTAACACTCTACCATTTTCCTCTATTTGTGAAAATGGGGTATTTGGAGGGACCTCACAATTGAATAGCCTATGACCTCACTTCATCTAAATCCAGCCCTGATTCACTGCCATATTAAATATGGCGTAACAAGTTGGTACACTATTTTTTCTTTTTCTCAAGATATTTTTCCCTTTATTTAACACTTTGCTTGATTCCTGTGCCATACTTTGTCATGTGTTATTACACAACCCATTTCTGCATCTGCCTCATTTTAAATGACCCAAAATTTTGCTCAAATCTTAAGCTGTGTCTTTTGCTAACAATTCTGTGTTTTATCTTAAAATTCTTGCTTCCTTTTACTGCTTTGTCTAATAATTCTTTCAGTTTTCTTTCTGAATCTACCATCAACACAGTATCATCTGTATATCTTATGTTGTTATGGTGATATCCATCAAAAATAAATCCTGGTAGGACTTCTAATTCTCTTAGGATTGCTTCATTGTATAAGTTAAATAAATCTAGTGAGAAAATGCATCAGTATTACTGGTTTGATCATAAAAAATAAAGGAAGATTTTTCTGGAATAATTTTCGTATATTAGCATTTATTAAACTTTCTCAAACTTTGTACACTCCAGCCTTCTTCAATATGAGATACAATGAAATTTATCCACTGGACCATGTTTCCTAGGTGGTAAAAGCATTGGTTGAAGTAATCCAAAAAGTGACTTGACCCAGAGTTGTGAGTTCAATACCCGGCCACAGCAGAAGGAACAAAAACTTATAGAGTTGAGTTACTAAAGGGAATTAACTGAAACTGCAATATCCAAATAAGGTATGGCATGAGGAACTAGAACAATTTACCCTTGTGGACTAAATAAAGGGTTAATTCCAACATATATCAGCTGAAGAAGGCCAGAGAATACAATGGCCAAAATGTCATGAATATAGCAATAAAGATGAAGACAACAGTCCAAATGATGTAAATAATTACAATACCACATCTCAGTAATAGACAGATATTGATTTATTTTATAAGAAGATTCCTGTTCATGATATAAATGCAATGTCAAATCGATCCTTGACTTTTTAAAGAGATATCTGTACTTGATTTTTATTTACAAGTGTCATATCTGAAACTGTGCTAACGTCATTGATAACTGTCTACTACTGATGATGTAATTTTTCCCAATTTGGGATTTTTCCTAATATTTTAAAACTTTTTGAGGGGTGGAGGGGGATACTTGCCCCAAAATAGTGGGGGATAATAATTATTTATCTTAAACAAATCCTACCATTAAAGATTTTTTTCTCCAATTTTTAATAAATGTGTTCTGGTGAAAAAAAAATTTTTTTTATTTGTTTTTATAAAGAGTTATTTTAAATAAAAATAAACTGATAACACAACTACATTTGATTTATTTTAAGAAAATATTTTAAACAAGCAATTGTTTGTGTAACAAAAATTAAATTACTTTAAGAATTTATTAAAAACAAGTTTAACAAAAGTCTTTTAAAGTTATGAAATTTAGTGTGTATAGAATAGTTTGGCATTCTGGTCAGATATTAAAGGAATTATTGTGGTTAATGAAGGTTTAATCAAATAAGAAAGTATCATAGATGAATGTACCACATGTACAAATTTAAATTTACTTCTTACATTTTTAAACATATATTTCACATATTTCTCTATAGGCAAATATATAAAATTTTGGTTGTGATTCACTTTGTTGGTTCCAATCTGAATGTCTGCAAAATACTTTTCCCTCTCCAAATGTATGCTGGGATTTATTCCTGGCCAATAAGATAAGTCACTTGTTGGTGTCATCTGATTCAGTCCTGGTTTGTCTTGAAGTCAGAATGCTACGTTCACTTATCCAAATTTGCTCTTGTGTGTCAACCCCAATTCTTAGTTTGTGAACATTTTGCCATATTACTGTGGCTTTGCTTTATTACTGTTAATTTGCCTTACATATATTGTTTGCTTGCCTTATATTATTTTTGGCCTGTTCTTTCCTTTTATCTTTTCTTTCTTGTTTCATATAGCAAACTTTGTCAATTCTGTTTCTTGGGTAGTTCTGCCATTTATTTACTTTTAACCATGGCCACTCACTTTACACACTTTTTAGTGAATATAAGCTGGGTTGACACATCTCTGGATTATCCTTTTATATGTCTTCCAGCTGTTACAATGGATAATGCTTCCTGGCTTTTTTTTTTTTTTTTTCATCAGAAGTGGTGTATCTTTGTAGCCTAGTCACCTACAAATTCCAGATAACCAAGTTTTGTGGCGGTGTCATAAATGCCAAATACCCATCGTTCTTGGACATAATGCCCTTTATATTTTCTTTTGGTAATAACAGATTCATCTACCTAAACCACTGTCTCAGATCATCCAAATTGGGTTGCTAATTAGTCTTTCAGAGCACAATTCTCTCAGGTAATTAAACCACAATATGATACAGGATCCAGAAATATACCTCAATGTGAGGCATGTTTTAATGTTTCATATACCCAGAGACATGTTAATAAAAAAAAAAACATTTAAATTAATAACATAAAAATGTTTGTTCTTTATTAATTAATTATCCCTATATGTTTGCGAAAGTGCTGCCAATAAAAAGTTAAAAATATGAGGAAGTTCCACAAATTGTGAAAAAATGGGTCAACATCAGTAATACACAATTATCAAAGATATGGGCAATTTTCAAATTTGACATTTGTAAATAAATTAGTCATAAAAACAATATAATATATAGGGCCAGCATCCCTTACAATCTGAAAGAAGTATTTCTTCTTCAAAATTCTGGATATTTACTATATTTTTAAAAAAGATTTTTCAGCATTAATCATCATCGGATTTAATTCAACAGAATTTTCTAATGTATTTAATATACATCACAAAAATAAAAACTTTCACTTTCTTTCCATAGAAATATATCCTTACCCTGAATGTAAGGGGCTAGTTTGTATACCAATTTCATACAAGCATGACGACATTCTGTTTGGGGACGACCACATTGTCGTACTAACCATCGCACAGCATAATCCAAAGTTACTTGGGTCCAGTAACTGGAAAGAAAAAAAGGTCTATTAAAATATGATGTATGTGCTGAGAAATTTCTCATCACATTGAAAACTTGACACAATATATAATAAGAAATATTCACTATATATAAGTAGTGGCTATACAAAAAAAAATGGGAAAACTTGAACCTTTGTGACCACAAAAAACAGTGTCAAAAAATGGTTTTATCCCTTGACACCACTATTATTTTAATTACCTTCACTCCTCAGCAGTATCTATTGTTTTAAAAAGCAATCATTAGAATTGTAATAAAACCTAAACATATGATGAAAATGAATTTATACATTTGTTTTGGGGAATTTAAACAAATACATTAATCACTATTTATTTATTATATTGTTTATTTACAAGAATATTATATTTACAACTTTCTAATATCTAATTGTATTAAAATTAATGCAATACAATATTTATCATTTACCACATTATAAAGAAAGAAATATGAAAACAATTTTTAATTCATAAATTTATAAACATTTACTGAATTATTAAAATATGTAAACAAACTATAAGGAAATACTTATTCACCATTTTATAAAGTTTGAATCAATTGGTAATTATTTGATGTTTTGCCAAGAAATTAAATAAGTGTTTATTTTTTTTGTTGTCAATTCTCAAGAACAAAGAAAATGTATAAATTCACTCTCATCATATATTTAGGTTTTATTACAAATCTAATCATCACTTTTTAAAACAATAAACATTGTCAAGAAGTGAAGGTAGTTAAAACAATAAAATTGTTTTTTTGCTCACAATATCTTGATTAAAAATATTAAGTGAAATTATTTAAATAATCTCTAAATTTTGTAATCATAAGAACTATGAAAATACAATGAATCAAATTCGTACGAAAAAGTACATTTTTAAAAAATTATTTTTAATTAAAATTGTGAAAATTGGTCACAAATTGCCCTTCCACAAGGATTATTACATACAATCCAAATTGCCCTTCCACAAGGATCATTATATACAAACCAAAGTATTCAGAAAATACAAACATATTCTACATAGATTTATTCAAACTGGAACCTTCGTTTTACTTGTAATATTTTTAACATTCATGAAATTTTAAACAGAACCCATTATTTTATCCACAGAATTAAGACATTTCTCATTCAGTTCTCCATACTAGGGGAGATAACTTATACTAGACATTTCATCCAAATGATGACACTTGTTTGTTTCACTGAATCAGAGTATATGGATTTCAGCACTTGGGAATTTCAAATCCCAAATCAGAAATCTGTGGTTGTATTTCCAAAGGTCATGAATCAGTCTTGCAAATCCAATAATAGTGAGTTAAATAAATCTAAGTCTTTTAAATCCCTCCTCTCTTCACTCAATTTGAAGTGTTAACATCTGCTAATGATAAAGCTGACTGTTTCACTTGTAAATTCTTTTCAAGTTTTACTCCTTGACTCATCTGGAGCATTTTACTTAGAGCTGAGTTTCTATTGTGTGATTTTGCTTAGAACTCAATCTCTGGTTTCTGATATCATCTCTAGTGGATTCACACAAAGCATGTGAACTTGATGGTATTCCTGCAATAGTCCTTAAGAAATGTACTCCTGAACTAACCCCTGTATTCTCTAAATTCTACAATGTCTTACTGTTTCTTGCTTGCTTGAAATCCTGTTCTGTAGTTCTCGTCTTTAAGAATTTGGGTGAACTGTCTGGTCCTTCTAATGGCTTATTAGCCTTCCACCTCTTTTTGGCAAAGTAATAAACGTTAATTGCTTAAGTATCTCACCTTGCAGGTTTTTTTTTTTTTTTAAAGCAATATGGCTTATAAGAAATGTGACAAGTCAGTTGGGGCAAAAAAACTAGAGCACATCAGAACTTCTATGAAATTGTCATATGGGAGGATTCCCCAAAATGAAGAGAATGGATTCCATCCCTAACTCACACAAACTCCCAGTTAAGAAAACAATTTTGTGACCAAATGGTCCTACACAAAATTCAATGGAGTCAGTGATGATCAACACAAAGATAATTTCTAACTGGAAAGGAATCAACCTTATGCAAAAGAAACATAGAAGGAAAAATGATCACCATTCAGGGTTGAATACTGTCAAAGAAAAAAATGAGATAAAGATTGACCCAATGATGGAACGTTTTTGCAGGTGTGAAGAGAAAAGAAAAGGCAAATCCCTGAAAATATAAAAGTTACTACCAAGAGAAAATAAGACATTAAATATTATATAAAAAGAAGGAGAAAGAGAGAGGAGAAAGATATAAGGAGAGAGAGAATAAAAAAAGAGGAAAAAATTAATTTGATTTCATTCAACTGAAAAAAGCTAAGTATTTTTTTGTACTCATACCACACACTCCACATGCATTTTTATATTCAGATATTCCTTTTTTCAAGTTATTTTATACATAATTAAAATTTCATTGCACTTTATATTAGTGTTTTGTCTCTGTTGCTCTTCTTTATTCATATAATTTTAAATCCTGTGAGAGAAAATACACTATCATAGTAAAATCCAGGTCATATCCTTGACAACTGATTCACTTTATTTTTATTTTATTATTTTTTTTTATTTACATTGTGGCTCTTGCTGGTTATAACAAGTGGGAAGATTATATTGAAAGAATTGCTAGGTCTGAAAAAAGCTGGGAAAGTTGGTTCAAAGTGTCATGCTAGACAAGGTTTCTCACCAAAATCTATCTGACACATTTATAAGTCTATCTAATAATAACATTTATAACACCTATTTGTCTAATCTTTTACAGGTTGGTCATTACCAATCTGGAAATATGTAATCCAGTTCAATCAGTAATCCAGTACTAATTTACACAAGAACAATTTCAGATTTCCCCCATCACAGCAACAACCTGCTACTATTGTTTGGTGGTACTAGCTGCTGCATCAGCTGTTTTTGAGCACTTTCAAATACTGGTGAGGCATTTCTACATTTTTATTATAACCTGCTAACATTTACCCCTCATAGTGGTTACAATATATACAGGAAGTTTTTCTTGTGAAGTGTAGACACCATATGGTATCTATTACAGATAAAGTAGAACTGATTTTCATTTCATTTACTTTTATTTATCTTGCAAGCAGACCAATTCTGACACAAGCACAAAGAGAGACTTCAAAACAGTCCCCGCAAATAAATGAAAACGAATTCACCCCAACACAGTAAATTATGGAATGTACACTCCATCATAGATTGCAGCCAATCACAATCTTTTCTTAATAGATGCTGGCTGCTAACTGCTTGCCACACTGAACTTGTGAATATTCATCAACCAATAGTATAAGATAAGCACTCACGCATATACACTTTTCACATTGCAAATGGCTACCTACATACAAAACACAAAAAGCATTGTGCTCATTTACCTTCAGGCAATTCATCACACCAGCATATACAGATTTACAGGGTTTTTAAAAGTAGGATAAGTGGTTAGCTGTTGATTAAAAGTATTTTAATGTAATTGTCACTAATCTGACAAAAATCACTTATCCAGCACTCTACAAGTCCTAATGATGTCAGAATAGTCATAGTCAATTTACATTGTTATTAAATAAGTTAAAAACAGAACTAATAAATTTAATTAACAAAGGTTAGTCTATAAGACGTTTAAGTATTAAAAAAAAAATTGAAATGTTAAGAGTAGGAATAACAATGATCTTACCTGGGTTCTTTTCTTTGATTATTAACCTTCATTAAGAGATCTGCCTTTTTTATAATTATCCTCTCCAAATGGTCCAAAGCTTTATTGCACTGAATGTGAACACCTGAGAAAAATCCAAGAAATTAATAGTATTCTCATAACATTTAATGGTTATCTGAAATCTCAGTGTTATAAAATGAATAAGAAATTGTATTTGACTGACAATTTATTAATGGAGAAATATAAAATCTTATTCAAATATTATATAGAGACATTAAAGATTCTTTCATTTTCTTTTACTGACTTCAGTGGAAACATCAAAATCATAGATGTAGAGCAAAATTTGTCTTAGAGGGGTCTTAATAACGGCAAGGGGGTCAGAAAAGCATTTAAATGGTCAAAAGTGCAAAACACATAAACAGAGTGGTTGGAAAATTTTTTAAAAATCTCCCCCTTCTATTAAGCCCCGATGGGTATGTGGCTATTCAGTAGAATGAAGCCAATGGATCTGCATTAAAGAGATACCAGTCTGATAGTACAGATGTATTAATAAGCCCAGTGATGCAAATTATACAATACATTTTTCAACATGATCTCCTCCTTTGTCAATGCACTTAATTCTGTAGCGAACATTAATCATATAGATTGAACATGATGCAATGAAAATTTCTCCAGAATCTATCTATTTATAAGTCTACCATTCACCCATGCTTAGAATATTACTGCTACATATGGTCAAGTGACCCTGCTATTTACCTTGAGCTCCTTGATAAAATCCAAAGAATCAAAAATATTATTGGTCCTGATCTGGCAGCTCGGCTTCAGTCACTTTCCCATTGCCGGAAGGTTTCCTCTCTGTGTATTTATAAATACTTTCATGGTATTTGTACAGATGAGCTCTTTGCTATGGTAACTAGACTTTGAATTTAAGTGCAGTACTGGACTGGTATTGAGATCTCATTAATTTACAGTTCTATGCTAACAGTTTCTTTTCTCGTACTTCTTGCTTGTGGCTCTATACTTTCCAGCCAACTTTAATCTGCAAAAATTTAAATGCAATGTCAATTGTTATCTACTGGTCCCCTGATTACTCTTTCCTCCTAATTCTTCCACACCCTGTAACCCCTTCTGGCTTAGTGGCTTTACTACCTTGCTTGTAGAACTCCCTTCCGACTCCATGTTTTCCAGTCAACTTTAATCTGGAAAAATTTAAATGCAATGTCAATCGCTATCTACCCTCCCCCTGATTACTCTTTTCTCTTCCCGCTCATTATTAATGTTTCTGTTTCTAATTCTTCCACACCCTGTAACCCCTTGTGGCTTAGTGGATTTACTGCCTTGCTTGGGGTGATACTGATTTAAAAAAGTAGAAGCTTATGAGGCTCTATTTGACTCATTTTGCTTTAGTGCTGAAAAATGTTTATTTTATTGAGATGGAGGGTTACAAGTCATAGGGAAGATAGGATGAGCTTATTTTACTACCCCACTGAAACTTTCCAGTGTCTACGCATATTATTCTTCGATTTTCTATTGATAACAAAACCATTTTGATGATATTTACACTCTGCTTCCAAAGCTTTTAACTTGTACTAATTAGGTTATCAATATCAAATCCTTCATTTTGATTTCTTGGAGGTAACATATATCAATGTTATGACTATCGACACCTCAAGGCAATAATTTCTCCTTTACTTTTTCATAAATCATCTGAACATTAAATGTTCCGATGGTAAAATCACCAATGTTTAACAATCCTCCTGCAAAAAATAGTATGTCAAAAGGATGGTTATTCCTTTGACACCAATATTACTGTAAGCTCCCTTCACTCCTCAGCAATATTGTTTTAAAAAGTGAAGATTAGAATTTTAATAAAACCCAAACAAATGAAAGTGGATTTATACATTTTCATTATTCCTGAGAATTCACAACAAAGATATTAAAAAATATTTATTAGATTGTGTATTTAATCTATCAGTAGATTTTCTAAGCTTTTTAAAAAAATGACTTAAAACTTTTTCAAAATTATGTTTTTTAAAAAAGTTAAAAAAGTCCAAACCAGGGAAGGGGTTAAAAATTGACAGTCAGAGAAGTCGTTACTTTCTCCACCAATGTATTTTTTTTTAAATTCATAAATATTCCCTTTGCAGTAACAAATCCTGTGACCATGAGCCAATATCTAGTAAATATAATCTGCCTTTTAGTTTTATAGAAAAAAATGAGACAAGAGAGAAATATTGGAAAAATTGGACCTTTGTGTCCCCAAAAAAACAAAAAACAAAAACCAGACTGTCAAAAGTAGTTTTTCCCTTGACACCACTATTATTTTAACTACCTTCACTCCTCAACAATAGTTTTAAAAAGTGATGATTAGAATTGGAATAAAACCTAAACATATGAAAGTGAATTTATACATTTTTTGTTTTTGAGAATTTAGAAAAAATAATACTAATCACTATTATTTGATTGTTTACTTACAGGAATAATTTCATATTTACAACATTCTAAAAACTAATAAAACTGTATTAAATGCAATATTTATCATTTACGAATTTGTAAAGAAATAAATATGAACATAATTTTATATTCATAAATTTATAAAACATTTACTGAATTATTAAAATATGTGAACCAACAATAAGGAAATCCTTATTATTTACCATTTTATAAAGTTTGAATAAATTGGTAATTAACCAATGTTTTGCTAACTATTCCAGTAAACAATCTAATAGTGTTAATTATTTTTGTTGTAAATTCTCAAGAATAAAAACAAGATATAAATCCACTTTCACCATGTTTAGATTTTATTACAATTTTTTTCAATTTTAAATAAACATTGCATTTTTTCAATAAACATTGCCAAGTGAAGATAGTTAAAATAATAGCAGTGTAAAAAAAAAAAAAAAAATCCTTTTGACACTACATTTTTTCAGGCATGAAAGTTTACCAAATATTACTGTATACCAACCCAATGAAATATCAATTTCAGTGAAACATGTGATCAATAACAGTGTAACTATACTCTCACCAGTTCAATTATCACATTTAAGAAATTTTTTTTATGAAAAAAAGCTATTTAAAAATTGAAATAAATTACAGTTGAATGATCCTTAAAATTCACTTATTTTCATGGGGAAGAACTCTTTTATAACTTATCATCAAATTACCCATTTTGAGAAGCTTAAAGAATTGATTATGTATAAATTTAAAGTGAATCTGTGAAGTTAAACGAATTAAGTTGAATAAAAAAAATTTTTACCTAAAGATTTTTCATCAGTATGAGAGATTGCAAGGCTCTTGACAAAATGGACAAGGATATTGAAAATGAACTGATCCACCAGTGTTTCATATTCTCTGAAATAAAATGAAAACTAAATTCTGAAAGCTTAGTTTTGGCAAAAGTAAATTCAAATTAATAAAATAAATGTAGGAAAATATGATATACAAATTTCTATATATCCGAACAATTTCAGGCAAATGAATGACAAACTGGAAAACAAGTGTAATGTGTTTCATTATCGAGAAGGATTTAATCAGACTAAAGTCATATTTTTTCTGATGGAATTATATATGTGTAGGAAAGGGAGAAATAAAAATGCAGGCAAAAATGTTGAAATGCTGAAATTTTAATTGCCCAAACATGTCTGGGTATAGATTTGTTGATTTTCATTCAGTCTCTTTATGCTTTTGTTTTGATCCCCACATCATTTTGATAATAAAAGATCTGCCAAGAAAAGTGAAATGTTATAAGAACCTTTGAAATAAATTTTACTGTGGGTGATCTAATGATAAAAAACACTTATATTAATTTTCTCATACTATGTCTATTATATATATATATATATATATATATATATATATATATATATATATACACACACACACACACATAACATTAACAAAAGTTTTGATCAGGCCATGTATGTATATACTATAGACCAGATTTTAAGGGCTACCTTCTTGAATTCAATGAATTTTTACCTAAAATTTCAAAGTTGCATGCCTTTTTCAAAACTAATTTACTGGCTCACTTCAAGCCAGGAGAGCTTTCTCTTCCTGAAGGGTTTTTATCATATATTCAATAATAATGAAATTAACCCATTACTGTGTAAAGTTTCCTTAGAATGGTAGCTCTTCTTGCTTAATCTACCTTGCTTGCTAGCTAATGGCAATCTTAGGGCTGACATTTAAAATTTAAGGTAAGCCCTGTCTAAACAATTGGATGCCAGGCACGCATGGGTTAACACATTGACGGCCAACCACAAACTCACCGGTAGTTTTTATTATAATATCAACCACAACTTGTTTTTGTTCCCTCTCTCTCTTTCTCACATATATATATGATAAAATATAGTTTCAAGGTAAGCTATATTTATGGATTAAAGTGCTCAATATCAGGGATAGAGCATATGTAAATATAAAAATGGACATTGAAGTCACCACTCAGAGGCAACAGTCTGTTTCATGCTAAATACAATTGTCAGACCTGAATCTTACTTATTATAAAACGCAGATTTGTGTGTGTGTGTGTGTGTCTGTAACGTTTATATATTGGATCTGGATTTCCTACATTTTTCAACCATTTTCAACAAAACTTCACAGGACTACATAAAATTACCTTGTGGTGGTTCTAACAGGGCCAAAAATGGGAAAAATATAATTGTTTTTGCACAAAATCAATTTGAAAACACGATTAAGAGACATCGTGAAAATGGAAGGGGACATCGGGTTGTTTCACATCGGATTTCCTTTAAATATGGGAGCGGATTTTTCAGCCGATAAAACAAAACTTTTTTTTTTTTTTTGGCAGGCAGGTAGTGTTTCTTATTCTCTTGCACACTTTTTTTTCTTTATTTTTAACATTCAGAATGCTTTAAAAATTCCATTTACAAGACAATTATTTATAATAAAATTCTATTCAATCGGGAGACTCATAACGATTGAAAACAATGTTTTTGTTTGAGTTTGGGTTTGACCAATTCGTAAAAAAAAAAAAAAAAAATTTTTAAGACATGCATCTCCGTCAACCTTAAACAATAATCTAACGATCTCTACTGATTGTACGAATACAAACATCAGATAAATTTTTTATCTTTAGGGAAAGATAATGAAATCTAAACATGCACAAGTCCTAACTAAAAATAATAACCGGAACGGGAAACTACTTTAAATACACATGGTGTCCAATTTTTTTTACTGTATTCAATAATTAAAAATCATAAATTGTAAAAGATTATTATTACAGAAAGGCTACTAAATGAATAAGATTTGTTAGATCATAATTAATAAACCCAAATAAAGTTAATATTTTTGTATTAGAAACAACGAGTGGAAAATATATTCAAATCAGAATTCTAATTATGAATCACCACAAGCAAAATATGCAATTTTTTTTACTGTATTCAATAAGTAAAAATCATAAATTGTAAAACTAAAAGATTACAGAAAGGCTACCTACATTTTTCAACCGATTTCAACAAAACTTCATTTTTTTTTTTTGGCATGTAGTGTTTCTTATTGTCTTGCACACTTTTTTTTCTTTTATTTTTACATTCAGAATGCTTTAAAAATTCCATTTACAAGACAATTGTTTATAATAAAATTATTCATTCAATCAGTAGACTCATAACAATTGAAAACAATGTTTTTGTTTGAGTTTGGGTTTGACCAAAAAAAAAAAAAAAAAAAAAAACTAATTAAGACATGCGTGTCCGTCAACCTTAAAAATTAATCTCTGTCAATTTTATTTTTCAGTCTTTATGATGGTGGATACTTGATCTATCTCTTACTGTTATATCCTCGGGCAACGCCAGGCTCTACTGCTAGTATTAGATAAATTTATAAAACAGGTTTAAAAATAAGGAAAAATATCTTCAGTTTTAGAAATTTTATTTTCAGTTTTCAATATTTTAACACTGATTACTTTTATTAGCAGAAATTTTTATCTCAGTAGAAAAAAGATAATGCTGGTAAAATAAGACGCTATAAAAGATTAAAGTATAATAATTCATTATTTTTTATTTCAATATTTCAAGATTTTTTCTCCTCCAGGGAGCAATTTTTATCTTCCCTAAACTACTGATTTAAGAAACTGGTACCTTTACATTAGAAATGCAATTTAGCTGAAATCAATTCAGACATCTCAGGAAAGTGCAGACATATATATCAATTAGATTTATAATAAAGGTAGAATAAAAAAAAAGAAAGAAAAAAAAACAAAAAACAATTGTCTTACCTGAAAATGGTGTAGAAATTGTTAAAGGCAAGAGCTGCCCCAAGCCTTTTGAAAGGGTCTGGATAGAGAGCATAATTATACATACACTTCAATAGAGATTTTACATTCACAGGATCTTTCTCCAGCATCTAGACAGAATTGGGAAATAAAAATTATTGAAGTAAATAAAAAAATAAACCAAAGCAAAAAAACACTGCAAATATTTGTTATTAAAATGGCACTGACACAAGAGAATCCATTGTTTCAAAATCACTTTAAATTACAATATAGAAGGAGTCTATTTCTGTTAACGTCATATGTAATACAACCATCACAGATGTTTCGATTCGAAAATCCATAAATTAGTGTGATTTCTCATCTTCAGCATGGCTGTTTGTTTCTGAGCATGCACGTTGGCTCAGGCCCATTTATATTTCTACACCCACAGAGCCAACCTGTGGTTTATACTGCAACAATGTTGAGCAGACCTTAGTTACACTTCAAGTATGTGTTCCACCAGGGTCACTTATGGTTTTGAAGATAAAGCTGTCTTTTTCTTATGTTAGTTGCCAAGCAAAGCTAGAGAGCTCAGTCTACCCTGCTATTTTATCCATAGTTGTCGGAGAAAGAGATAGATTAATACTTTTCTCAGAGGTATTTCTGCTAAAGTGAATGATGTCAACCAGAATTCGAACTTGGACCACTGATTTCTTGTATCAATTCTCTAAAGATTAAACTAGCAGCATATTCAAATAAAATATACAGGTCTGAAATTGTTTTTATACATAATCAATTATCTGTGATCATATGTAAACTGTCACAATGTTATAGTAATGTAGCACCACTTTTTTTAAATAAACAATTGAAATATATAAAATCTTTTTGCAAAAGTTCATGTTTTTAAAGGATTTGAAGAAGCTTAATCTTCTGATGAAGAAAAGTTTAAATATTTTTAATTATAATTTCAGAGTGAACTCTTTTAGAATGTGAACTGGGTATTTTCATCTCTATAAAAAGGACACATTAAAACAATTCTAAAATCAGAAAGATAAATAAAGGTACCAAAAACGTTACTGACCTTTGGTGTGAGCTGCTTGATTGACCATTTTAGATATTCAGACAAACAACGGGCACTGAAATCTCTTAATGCAGTATCTGCAAATTGGGTGATTCCATCCTGTCATAGGAAAATGGAAAATAAATAAACTATATATGAAAGTAATTTTTTTAAACAGATGAGTCAATTTAGTGACTACTAAACCAAGTACTCACTTTAATAAGTGCATTTTTTATATTAATTTAAAATTTTCAAGCTTCTTAGATAAATTATTACAGTTTTTTTATACATAGTAAGTTTCAACTGCAATATTAAAATCTTTTGGTACCCTCCCTGCCACAAATCAGCCAAATTCCAGCAAATAACCATGTATTTTTTTTTTGAATCTCAATATTTTGTAATATTTACAATAAAATATAAAATTTATTGATTTGTTTTTGTAGAAACTTACATAAATGACATCCAGAAGTGACATGGACTCTTCACTCTCAGATTTCGAGTTGCTGGTGAACCAGTGAATTAATTGAAATACAAGGGTTTCATACAACTGCCTTGAAACCTAAAAATCAAATGATATACATGACAAACAGGAAAAGAAAAAAGCATTAGGGAATATAAGTTTTTATATAAAACAAACCAACCCATTGGTAAAGCATAAAAAACAAACCTACCAACACTAAGGCTACCAAAGGAAAAATCAAGTAAAAATACACACACAAAAAAAAAAAAAAAAAAAAAAAAAAAGACACTGTATTGTTCAATGCCTCTAGAAATTAGATAAAACAATAATACTAACAAATCATATATATAGACATATATATCGTGAATACCCACAACAATTGAATGGAGTGATTACTGAAGGGTCCATCTACGAAACTGGAGTCGGGATGCTGAAGGTAACATCAATCAGCAAAGGAACAAACTTTATCTTTAATTCTCTTTCTATCTATACATATATGATAAAAACAGTTTCAAGGTAAGCTATACTATGGGTTAAAGAGATCAATATCAAGGATATGTAAATTTAAAAATGGCATTGAGGTCAACACCCAGTGGTGACAGTCTGTTTCATGCTTAAACACAATCTTCAGGTCATCTGTGTTGGCTTTTGGCTCAACTATTTATATATGCTGGTCAATGGTACATTATGGGTAGGTCTGTTGTATTATTCTAATAGTTATTAGGTGAACAGTAACAGTTATGTTTCAAATTATTCTAGAGAATATTAGGTAGAAATAATTGGAAAATTGATAATGGATCTGAATTCACTTTTGTGGCTATTTTATAATGTTGCTTAACTTATTTACTCATTAATTATTATTGATTACTTTATTATTTATTGCCAATTGTTATGTTCACTTGTGGATAGATAGATAATATATATATATATATATATATATATATATATATATATATATATATATATATACACACACACACATACATACATGCATACACACACACAAGTTAAAAATGGGTTGAGAATCTTTCAAAAAAATAAGAACTTTCCCACCACCATAAGGTCTATGTCTTTTCTATTTTGAATGAGCTTCACTAGGGTACCTACAGTTTTTGAATTTAAGCACAGCACTATACTAGCATTGAGATTTCATCAATTTACAGTTGAGCAGGCGAGATATAGCCTTAAATTATATGCTAACAGTTTCTTCTCTTGCACTTCTTACTTGTGGAACTCCTTTCCACCTCCATGCTTTTCAGCCAATTTTAATCTGCAAAAATTTAAATACAATGTCAATAGGAAAATTCACCTGATTACTCGTCTTTCTGCTCATTGCTAGTGTTTCTGTTCCTAATTCTTCCTCACCCTGTAACCCCTTGTGTTTTAGTAGCATTACTGCCTTGTATGGGGTAGCTCCAATTAAAAAAAAAAACAATTGTAATTAAAGCCCAAAGAGAAAAAAAACAAAAAAAAAACAGGGGTGGTAAATAACAAGATTCCAAAAGCAAACACGTTTTTTTAATCAGATAACTGATTAAAAATAATGTGAGAAACTCAATATTCTTAAAGTCAGAAAATGAAATCTAAAAACAAGAATTTATAACTGTCTGATAACCTAACTCACCGGTTCCACATCACAGGCCAATTGAAGTAATGCTGGAAACAATTTACGGTACAATTTCTCCATTGGTGCTCGTTGTTTTGTTTGCCTCAATTGCTGAGCAGCACGCCCAAGGGAAAACACCACCAAAGAATGCAAGAATTCACAAGCAGCACTTTTTGTTTGGCGGTCACTGGATTTAGTAGCCAACTCCAACAGATGTGGTAGAAAAGAGTCTGCAAAGCAAATTTATAAAGTCATTTTTAAAAAGTCATGTATTTTAAATATTCTTCTTTAAAACTTTTGACATTTAGTTCTTCCTGATATGAAAATGTTAAACAGAACAAATAAATTTTAAAAATGGAAAACATAACAAAAAATTTCCCGGGTAATGAAAACTCTAAGTGTTAGTGTAATGGTTATTTGTGTGGAATATGGAATTAGCAAGCAGAGTTCAAATTCCAGCAATGTCTACTCTGTTTACTTTCACATTAAAGACTTTTAAAAAGGTATGAATTGATTTCTGCCCCTACTAGTTATGGTAGACTGATATCTCTAGCCTTGAGTGGAAGCCAGTCTAGGAAAAAGGCAAAAGGAAATCACTATCCTTCTGAAGAAGTCATGGTAATTCAAAAATAAGAAAAAGGGGTCTGTGGAGAGCTATCCAAAAGGGTATAATAATGCATAAAATGTCGTTTAGTGACTTGAGAGAGTTAAGAATTCTAAGGGAAAAAGTATGGAAGATGAATTGTCCAGATTGGAACCTGATGGAAGAAGGTTCAGTTTAGATATATTAACCAGAACCCAGAAAATGGTTACAAGGAAGCTGTCAGTAAAATTTGAACCCAAAATAAACCTAATAAGATTTAGTAAATTCAATACAGTTGAATTTTTCCTACCCCACTTCACAACCCCAATAAAGTTGTAATGACAATATTAAATTCTGCTGAGTCTGGGAACTGTTTATTTAACTGGCTTTCCTCCCAAATTAAATTGACTCTTACCAAAATGCCGAGCCCAGAATTTGGTTGAAGGTACTTTTGGACGGGCTCGTCTGCTTTTCTAACAAGAAAACTTTTGTATGAAGATAACCTCCATCAATGTCATTTCCCTGGATAAATAAGTCACTTGGGCAGTTCATGCCTCAAAGATTTTTAGTTGTGTCCAGAGAGAACTCTGTCTTTTCTTTTCTCTCTATACACTGAAGGAATCTCCAACACAGACAAGCATCTACCCTTGCTACTAAATGCTCTTATTGCCTCAATAAATCTTAGTAGAAATCAGTCCGAGTGATTGTAACCTTTGACAGCCAATGGTATTAAATTGCTCATGGTTTTTACAACAGCGTTTACTCTTTCTATCTGTGACACTGTTTTGTCGATTACCCTTCTCGCATTTTTCCTATCTGCTATTATCAGTTGAGTTGTTGTTTTACCATCACAAGCTGTTTTGGCTATGGACAAGTTTCACAATGGCAGAAGTCGACTTTCTGTCTGCAATCCGTCTAGTCTCGAAGCCTAGAAAAGCAGTGGCCTCCACGTCCACTCGCCGGGTTTTTAATCGGTAGCGTGGTTCTCTTATGCAAATAAGTCTGCTGCATAAAAATGGCAGTAGGCGCACGCGCGACCGACTCTCAGAGAATGGTTCGACACGCGAGGCAACGAATTCGCTTTGCTCCTGGTAAGTCACTGTCACTCCTATTACACTCCCCCTGATCGTATGATCACATAAGTGACAGTGAGGGGCTGGTCGTTTCACCCTTGCACTTCTTCGCGGTGGTATAACCATGACTTCCTCCCCGGCTGAATCGTCAGATGTGTCCTGGTCTGAATCATATTCGGGGATCATTAAGGTTCAAGTCTACTTCTTTCTCGCTTTCAGATGAGGTGTCGCTGCTGCTTGCACTGGAGCTTGGTTCTTGCCATTCATTACTCCCTGACGTTGTGCCACCGCCATCATCCGTTGGTAACAATGAAGTGAGCCGTGGACGTACATCTCCCACGTGTCGCGGTATCCCGTCGATGACTACAGATTGCGGACTGTTTATTCCCGTGACACGACCTTTCACAAACTTTGACGTGCAGCGTCCGTGCGGATTTTTACCCAAACTGCGTCTCCTTCTTTATACCGAGTCGAAGTCGCCCGGTTAGGCGAAGGCACAATGTCAATTCCTTTTATTCGAATTCTGTACGAATGCAGCAGATTGGCGGGCGCAGAAGAGGCAGACACATCATCCCTGGGTGTAACGTTATACCAATACACGGCCTCCATAATAGAGCAGCTCTTTTCGCGCAGCAATCCGTTTGATTGTCCGATGACACCTCTCTACAATACCATTTCCAGATGGTTTGTACGCGCAGCGCCGGTCGGAATCGGACGCCCCATTCTTCCATGAATTGTTTAAATTGCTGACTGCGGAATGCAGTGTCATTATCAGCCAGGATTTCTACCGGGGCACCACGTTCGAAAAACACCGACTCCAATTGCCGGATTACGTGTGCAGCGTCTTGCCGAACTAGTGGTCGCCAGATCGAAAACCGTGTGGGGCCGCAATCGATCAGAGTCAAAAAATGGCGACCGTTATAGTGTGTAATGTCCATTCCCAGACGACTCCAAGTTTCACGCACACTGAGCTCTCCCTTCTGCCATCGCACAGAAGCTGGATCTATTGACTGACACTGTTCACAACTTCGAACGACCGATCTTACTGCTGCTTTCGACACGGACGGGTTGATCCTACGTGCGAAATATAGTGTCCGTTTAACTCCAGGGTGCCCGCTGTGTCGATGAATCTCAGTTAACTGAGCAAGGCTCTGGTTTCCTACAGCAGAAGCACATACTGGTTGAACAGGTTCAAATTCCTTCACATTGTTGAACCACTTCTGGGGAACTCTCGTCAACAAGTCAGCTCGGTTCTGGTCGGATCTAACTAGCGCTATGTCAACGGAAAGTTTATACTCTTTCACAAGAGACGTTAGAGTTTCAAGTCGTCGCCTTATGAGCATCTCGCTAGCGGCCTTGGTGTTCAGCCGAGACTTTCCCGTAAGGGCATTAGTCACCCAATGGTACACGCAGAGGGAGTCTGTGTTCACATGTAATACCGTAGCCTGCCATTTTAGCGCGAGGTTGATTCCCTTCAGTACGGCATCCAGTTCAGCCACATTGATATGCTGGGTGTTTTTTATCGGCCGTAGCCAGCATGCGTCCTCGATGATAGCTCCCTTAGCCTCGAGCGCTACTCCGACAGCCAGCGAACTCGCGTCCACCCACACGTCTAGCTCCTTCGTATTCACGCACCATTCTCCCTGTGCAGGATCCAGTTGCTGAGCCCGGGCAATGGTGTCCGTTATCATACGTTCCAGGGGAGCATCACAAATTTTGTCGTCCCAGTTCTGCGTTACGGCAGTGGCTCGACGTTTGATGACGCCTGTCGCCACTCGCAGCCATCCACACACGGGAAGTGTCCCACCAGCCGGCCACACATGGAGAAAATACCTCTCCGTGTCATAGTCATAGGGCCGTCTACCATTCTGCTTCCTCGTCGCCATCGCAGTCGACCCTGTTCCTTCCATACTTCTAGCCCCAGCACTCTAGCTCCGTCCTGTAACTTCTCTGGATCCTTGCTCGTCAGTCCGTAGAGCTCGAGATGTTTCCTCACAGATTCCGCCGACGCCACATCCTCGTTGATATATATATCATCAATATATGCAGACGTTGCTCTATTTATAGTTTCATTCTGTGCTAACACAGCATTAAGCACAGCTCGCATTATCAGGGGCGCCACATTCAGGCCGAACCCCAGCCTGGTCAAACAATATCTCTTCCCTTTAAACACAACTGTTTGATATGGCCACAGGGATTTTTCAACACGAATCTGTAGATATGCTTTCCTGAGGTCCAGAATGGACACGTTCGCACCATGCTGTCTCCAGTCTCGCAGTTTTTCTGCGCAAACATCCGCGGCACCTGTGAATGTTTCAACGTAGGTATTTAGTTCCCTATAGTCCATCACAGGACGCACCTTATGCTTGTTGGTCTGCAGCACGGCCATCAGTGGTATCAGTCCTTGGGCGGGCCAAACTCCTTGTTACTGTACGGCACCAACCAACCATTGTCCATCCATGTTTGTAATTCATGCTCGTACTCCTCTCTCATCTCGGTGGATACTGGATACTCAGAGATCCGATTCTGAAGTTTCCTGGTGCATGACCTGCCGACCACTTCCAGGCTGCGACCCAAACTCCCTGCCGTTCATTGAATTTCGCACTGAAATCGGCTTCGCTGATACGAATCGCTGCACAGACGGACCGTGGTTTTTCAAACTCCACGCTTCCATGCTGCGTGATGCGAACTCCACCGAGTGCCTTAATGGCGTCGATGCCAAGCAACAGGTCGAAATCCAGGGGTTTCCCTCGCATAACCAGCACATCGATTGTAGCAGTATTACCAGTTGCTGTGCAAATTCTGACGGTGCCCTTTCCACAGCAAGCCTGCGTGGCTCCGGTTAAGGTAGATACCGCCATACCCTGCTTCGACCAAGACCGACATAAACTCGCGCTCAAGATTGACCATGAGCACCCTGAATCAAGGAGAGCCGAGCATGGTGTGCCGTCAACACACACAGTAATGATGGGTAGCACCGAGTTTACTTGCTGTTTGGGGAGTGGACCGGCGCTGAAGTCTCGTCCCCGCCTCCGTTTCCCGGACAATTTTTGGCCAGATGACCGATCTTGTTGCATCGATAGCAACGTGCGTTAGTTGCCCTTCGCCTCTTCATGCAGTCCCTCGCGAAGTGATTGGGCCCATTACATTCATAGCATGTGACAAGTGGGCCCATGTCTGGGGAAGAACGGGGAATCTGGGAGGGCTGCACCGCAGCGACGACTGGTTCCCTCTCTGCTGTCTCGTCCTTTATGATTGCCCGAGCTCGGGCCAATAGCTCCTCGAGAGACATATCATCCGCCCTGGCCGAGGACCGCAGGAGCCTTTTCACAGGATCAGGAAGCCCCCGCACGAACACGCATGCCATCGCACTGTCTGGCACTCCTCCAAAAAGGACGGAGAGCTTCCGTAGATCAGCCAAATATACATCTACGGTCTCACCCGGACGTAATATACGTGCCTCGAATTGTTCGTATGCCGTGAATTTATCAGGGGCAAATGCTGTCATCAATGCTCCCTTGATTCGAGCCACGTCCGATTTCTCTTCCGTAGATAGTTGCTGGTAAACCGCGAATGCTCCCCTGGTTAAGCGAAGGGGGATGACACGATCAAGCCGCTTCACTCCCGATAGGTCGCACACCAATTCCAATTTCTCGAGCCATTCAACCACAGATCCAGTCCCGTCAAACTCGGGAATTATCTTTAAATCAAACCGGCCGTCCATGTTTGCCGAAATAGCTTGTCGTATGTCCAGAAGTCGCTTTCTGTCTGCAATCCGTCTAGTCTCGCCGAAGCCTAGAAAAGCAGTGGCCTCCCACGTCCACTCGCCGGGTTTTTAATCGGTAGCGTGGTTCTCTTATGCAAATAAGTCTGCTGCATAAAAATGGCAGTAGGCGCACGCGCGACCGACTCTCAGAGAATGGTTCGACACGCGAGGCAACGAATTCGCTTTGCTCCTGGTAAGTCACTGTCAAAATTCAGACTTGTACTCCTGGAAAGCAGAAAAGAAAATAGCTTTAAACTATCCATATTTGATACAAAAAATTGTCATCATCATTATCCGTTGAGTTAATGACATTTTGCAGGACTTTCATCAAATGATTACTTGGCTCAGGTTTGCTTTGCTTGAATAATGTATTTGCACAAATGCAGGTTTTGGAGAACATGTGTCACTCAACAAAATAAGATGATAAAACAAAAATAAATTATTAAAATTGAGAATCTTTGCGATTTTCATTTTTTGATAAAAATTATATACAAGTTGTTACATATGAACAAACAAGTAATCACTACAAAGATGAATATTTGTTTCGATGCCTAATCATAAGCATCTCATCACGTGGTGAACAAAGATGATTATAAACAATTTTATTTAAAAATGCTACTTATGAAACATCACTTCTTTTTATATTTTTAAAAATTTAGGAAGACATAAGAATTTCCATAGGAAGATGAATAGAAACAGGAAAATCATCTGGTATAATTTAACTGGTAAAATTTGAATCTTTCTGTATGACTTCTATCTCAATGTTAACATTTTTTTTCATTGGCTGAATTGTTATCAACAACTTCTACTGTGTTCCTTTCTTCTTTTCTTTCTTTTTCTTGTATTAGTTAATTTTGATATATTACTCCACTTTGTTTTTCTCTTCTTTTTTCTTCCTTTTCTTCGGAAAAGGAATGACTTTTATGCTTCTCTTTCTTCTTAATGCTTTCTATTTCTCTTTCTTCTTTCTGCTTTCTATTTCTTTTTCTTCTTTCTATTTCTTCTTTCTTTTTATTGATTTCTTATCCTCTTTTTTTCTGCTTTAACCTGCATATATTACTATTTTTTTCTTTTCCTTTTATGGAAATTCTTCTTATGTCTTCCTAAATGTTTAAAAAAAAAAAAAAAAAAAAAAAAAAAAAAAAAAGTGATGTTTCATAAGAAGCATTTTTAAATAAAATCGTTTATAACCATCTTTGTTCACTTGATGAGATGCTTAAAAGTTTAGGCATCGAAACAAATATGCATCTTTGTAGCAATTACTTGTTTGTTTGTATGTAATAACTTATAATAAATAACTATTGCTCTACTTTTGATATTGAGCCCTCTTTTAAATTAATGTTATGAACGTTTGAATTTATATTCTTTTCGTTCTCATTACATTTAGAGATATATATGTATGTGTGTTTAGATAGATATAATAGGCCAGTGAAAGAAAGGCCTTTTAACCAAATGGAAGCATGATAAAATGTTAAAAATCGTAATTTTCAGACATATTTGTGTCCTATCTCAACAAGATGAGAAATATAAAAAGAAGTGGGACTTTTTTCCCTGGGGGAATTTTTACCATAAACTTAGAAACCATGTCACCAATCTATAGCATATAAAATTCAAGTTTGTAGTAAACAATTTCAAGTTGGACTACTCAATTTCAAATCGAGACTGAACAATTTCAAGTTGGTACCACCCAGGTTTAAATGTAAATGTCCAAGAACAGCAGTTCATGACATGTGTCATCAGTTAAACACACCATATATGCATATTGATTAAATTAATCATAATCACGTGGTTTTCTTTAACAAATATTTCGTTCTTCACCCCTCCACACCATGGCAGCTGTTGGTAATCGGAGGCTAATTTGAAGAAGCAAATAAGAGTAGCATATGATACTAATAGAGACTGGCAAAGTCTTGTAGACAGTCTTGGAATTTAAAAAATCCACAGCATACCGATGCTTAACTACACGTGATGAACCCAAAAAGCAACATGATGGATTGTGGCATTCTAAAGTTGGTGCTGAATACAAGGCTTTTATTGAAGAGTGTGTGGAGGAGAATCCATGAATAACTTTGAAGTAGCTGGCAGCTTTGATACAGTAGAGATTCAATATGGTTGTGAATTCCAAACGTGTTCAACAACATTGAAATGGACTATTACTCCCACTCAAAAAAGTTTACAATGAGTCGGAGAATAGTGATATCAACAAAAATAAATATTGACAATATGTCCAGGAGCGTCTATGACTCCAGGCTGACAATATCCCAGTTGTTTACGTTGATGAAACAAATTTGAATTGGTATATTTCTTGTATGGAAGTGCGATCAAGGAAGGGGAGTCACTGCACTATAGTTACCGCCAGGACGCATGAGGCAAATATTCAAGTAATTGGGGAGATCAGTAGCCTTGGATTAATCTATCATGAAATCCATTGAGGGTCATTCAAAAGCTGAAGAGTTTGTGAAACATTTACAACAGACCCATGACAGATACCAGTCAGATGTGCTATTGATGGCTGACTATGCCCTTTGCCATGCTTTGTTGGAAAATGTATTTCTAGAACCTGAGTTTGCCCATCATCACTTCTTACACCTTGGACTATATAGTCCAATGATGAATCGGATAGAAGGAACATGGTCAATTCTTAAGGGTGGGGTAAAATCTGAGGTAACTTTGAAGCTTCCTTGAGTTCTTGCAGACAAAGGGCAGGGAAATGCAGCACAAACTGAATTTTGCAGTGCACAACTTGAGCAAGTGATTGTTAATAATATACCTCTAATAACTCTGTCTAAATGTACTGCTCTACTGGCACATATTCAGCGATTTATACAGCCAGCCTGGGATCTTGAGGATATGAATTTTTGACATGCATGAGTACATTGATATTCCATAATTCATGAGTTAGTGACAATAAATATTTTCTAGCTCAGTTTCATTGTTATGCCTCATTTGTTTTGTTGAAAAATAGATTTGACAACTTGAAATTATTTAATCTAACATGAAATTGTTTAGTCTCAATTTGAGTTTGATTATTCCAAACTTGAACTTGAAATGCCCTTAAATTTAAAATGTCTAGGTACCACATAGGAAAGTTCATCAGAATGTATTACCATTTTTATCATTACTTGTTTTTTTTTTTGAGTTTTTTTATTAAAATGCTTGTAACATTTTACAGAATAAGTAACAAAAACATATACACACTAATATACCAGACTGAGTCAAAAGTTGTATTTGGATATTCACTGATGATTTTTGGCAACTTGTATCTTCATGTTATGTCCTTAAATTGATACAACTTGCTGTCCAATCTTTACCAAATTGTTTGTTTTTTATTTTCATAACATATAAACATTAATTATTCATTCTTTATTTCATAGCTTTGATAATGAGTGGAGAAAAAATTGCATTTAAAGCCATTTTATACTACCTGTAGAAAAAAAAGGACTGAGTGCATGGGCAGCGGCAAAAGAAATTAATGATATGAAAGGCTCAGGAACTGTCAAAGACATTTGGCCCAAGACAGGTTCAGATGTTTCAAGAAAAGTGATACCAACTTCAAAGATAAAACAAGGTTTGAGAGACCTGTTATGGAAGATGAGGCGTTGTTTCAAATAGCTGACAAACAGCCAAGCACAAACACCCATATATTGTTGGCAGAACTTGATCCTTCACAAAGCACCATTAATCAACACCGTCATAAGCTTGGCCATGTGAACAGATGCTGTCAAGAAGTTCTTCACGAAATGATCAGTCTTAACAATGTGTAAACATTTGCAAACAACTACTTGCAAATCCACAAGATGCCACTTTTTGGCATTGAATTGTTAATGGGGGATGAAAAATGGTTCTATTTTTGTAATCCTAATAAGAGAAATCAGTGGCTTCATTCCAGCCAGGATTCAGAACCTGCTGTCAAAAATGGGTGGTTTGAACAGGTCATGTGTGTTTGATGGAATTTCAAAAGAGGTGTTAAACTTTGAGACTGTTCCATATAGTCATGTTGTGAATGTTGATCTTTATGTTCAACAACTGCAGTACATATATGCTTTGAAAACCCACTACCCAGCATTGGTCAATCAAAGACGCACACTCCTACAGAATGATAATGACCTAGCAAATACTGCCAACATGACTAAGCGCAAACTTGAGAAGCTGGAAGTGCTGCTTCAACTTTCTTACAGCCCAGACCTTGTACCATCAGATTACCACCTTTTTCAATCCATGGGTAATTTCCTGTGCGGACAGAGGTTTAACAATATAAATGAAGTTGAAAATGGGTGCAGGGATTTTTTTCCTCTAAACTAGCCAAATTGTATAAGTGTGGAATTGAGCTTCTGATACAGAAATAGCAATAGACAATAGGATGGGATATATTTTGATGAATAAATGTTTTTTGTATGTAATTTGTTTGAACTATTAATTAAAGCTTGAAATATGAACAAATATTTGACTCAACCTAGTAGGTAATAAATATACACTCAGTTTTATGTAATATGCAGAATAAGGATCTTTCACAAATTGAAACTTTTATTAAACAATTTTGCATTGTCTCGATACTTGTTGCATTTAGCAAAAAATATAAATAAGTGAAAAATCAAAGTATAGCTACCACTCTCTGTGTCTTTTTTTTAGTTGAATGAAGAACAACTTTCTTCCCAATGCTGCTTTTGCTTTTTCTTGTGTTAGCAGCAGGATCCAAACTGACATCATCAGCACCTGTACAAACACAAAAACAAATCATTTGTATAAACATATGCACAAATTATAATGTGTGCATATGTTTATACAAGAGATGCCCTGATATTAATGTCACCTATTTATTTCCATGGCAACTACAAAAGATACAGGGATCACAATAACACAATTGAAGAGAGCAGTGACAAAAACACTATTTTCCCCACATTATTACCAGCATTGGCTACACACATCTGCCAATGATGCATACCAAAATTGTAAAAATCTGCACCAGTAGAGGTGACCCTCACATTGATGTTGTTAATACATTACTAATTAGCAGTGCTTACATCCACTGTTTGGTTTCAGTAAATGTTTAGTAAGCATTGATGCAATTTTTTGACAAATGGTGGAATTTAGTAATGCGCCTTTGCTTTGTATGCCTTTTCATGTCATTTTACCAGATCACCACTCAATTGCTATCTGTAACAAGGCAAAAAAAAATTATGGATTATAGGCAGGTGGGCTCACCCTCTACTGTCATATCACCAATATCCATTTCAAATGTCATAGAAAACAATACATAGGGAGTAACTATTGTATGTATAATTTAGATATCAATTTAATTATAGACTGCAACTCAGTAACAAATAATCAATTCTAAATCACTTCATCATTTAAGTAATATCAGTTCAGAAGAAAACAATTATTAGTTACTCATACATGCATACATTTTAGTTAATAGTTAATTACTAAAATTATTAATAGAAATCTATCGATGAAAATAAAAAAATAAGTTTAAATTTTGAAGCATCAACATATGACTGTAACTTCAAGCATTATTTTTCTATAGTTTTGGTGTTTAAAATAATTTACAACATTTAGATAGGCCATGTAGCATTATTTCACATTTTGTGGATCACATTCCTTTTAGCTCATGTCCATTCTATAATAGATCCAATTCTTAAATCTCCAAATTATGAATATTCTGAATAAAGCTCAAAACTGAATGTCCAGAGAGACTTTTTACAAAGAGCCAATTACAATCCCACAAACTTTATGATGACTAGAATAGTGCCTCAAATGTTTGGAGAATATAGATAAATAAGAAACAAAAATATTCCTTTGTTACATTTAATACTCAGGTAAAAATGAGTTTTATTGCATATATGTGTGTGTGCGTAGTTAGGCAAGCATATCTTCATTCAAGCATGTCTGGTTAAATAATCTAGACATATTATGTCTACTTATTTTTATTTTAATCCTCTCAAATTCACGGATCAATTTCTTAGTACTGGGTAAAAAAGACATTGTAGTTTTGATTATTTTTTATTTTCTCGAGTACTTTCAATCTCATTTTTACATATCCTTAGTGTAAATTGACTATGACAGAGTGCATGCATGCACATTTACAAAAAAATCTACAACTATCAATTACACTAATTTTTGTCTTAGCAATTCACCCCTGAAGATGATTTTGGTTTGGTTTAGTTTGATTTGTTTTACTCAATGGATTATTTAATGCCAACAAAATTTTTATTGATGGTAATATTTTTTTTTTCAAAAATTTATTGCTGGTAATGTTTTTTTTCCTTCAAAAATCTATTCCAGGTAATATTTTTTCCAAAAATGTATTGCAGGTAATATTTTATTTGTAATAATTTTCCTTTAAAAATGTATTGCTGGCAATAATTTTTCCTTCACAAAAGCATAGCTAGTAATAATTTTTCCTACAAAAATGCATTGCTGGTAATAATTTTTTCCTCAAAAATGTAATAATGTTAATAATTTTTCCTTCATAAAAGTATTGCTGATAAAAAATTTTTTTCTTGATAGTGTATTTCTGGAAATCATTTTTCTCTCAAAAATCTATTTCTGGTATTAATACCTATTTTTACACCTGCACAGTGTTTTGACCATTGTTTGGGGGTCAACTATTTGCCTATTGCTGGGACCCTAACAGGTGCTACAACCCTGGGTCAGGGTGGATCTGGGAACACCAGCAATTAAGAGGTGAATCCACACTCCTCAAAACTCCTAATCAGAAGCTTTGCTGTTGGATGTAGTTTAATGCCTTACCCAGGACGCGGATGTAGTTTAACATCATACCCCCAGGACAAACTGACACAAATTAACTATTTGCTCATAGCTAGGACCCAAACTGGTGTGCTACCACCCCGGGTCAGGGTGGACCTGGGAACATCAGCAATTAAGAGGTGGTCCCATGCTCCTGAAAACCTCCTGATCAGAGGCCTTGCTGTTGGACATAGTTTATCATCTTAACCAGGACGCCTCATTTGGGAAGATAGTTTTACTTGGATCTGCAGAAGTACAGTGGGGTGTATTTTGAAGCCCCCAGCCAACAGGGCTGAAGATGATCTTGGATGAGACTGAAAGTGTGTGTAAAAAATATATATATATATATATATATATATATATATATATATATATATATAATAAAATGTAGTTATATGGTATGCTATATTTATGGGTTAAAGTGATCAATATCACAGATAAAGCATATGCAAATATAAAAGTGGATATTGATGATATATGAGGAGTAAAAAAAGTTAACAAATACCAGTATAAAATAGCTAAAATAAATGCATTCAGATCCACAGTTCTACTCAACAGCCTTTAGAATAGTTTGAAATATAACTGTTACTGTAGACCTATTAACTGTCAGGATAATATAATAGACCTTCTACCCATAATGCACCACTGACCAGGATATATAAATAGTCAAGCCAAAACGCAACACACATGGCCTGAAGATTGCATTTAAGCATGAAACAGACTGTTGCAGTTAGTTTATATATATATTTATATATATATATATATATATATATATATATATATATATATATATAAAGTGGTGCTGAAAAAATTCCCACTATGTATATACATATCAAAAAATTTTTTTTTTTATATATGTACATATACCAACAGCATTATATAAATAAATAAACAGATGCATAAATAAATAAATCCTCTTTGGAATTTTATTTAAAAGAAAGAAAACACAATCATCAATATTTTTTTTTTTGCTGTTTAAAATTTAATTTTTTTTATAAATAAGATGGAAAAATCAACAGTGTAAATTTTTACCATCTTGATTTCAAGATTATTAAAAGGAACAGTTTTAATTTTTTTTTTTTTTTTAAGAAAAACTTGTCCTGGTCATAAATATTTATACATTTCAAAATAGACATGCTATTTAACCTTTAACACACTGCATTATTCACTAATGTCCTTTCCACTATTGTTTTTCAAGGCTCCTCTACTGCATTACTTAATTTCAGTCATGATCATTTTCTGTTGCCATAGCAGGATATGACAACACAACTGCAAAATTCAAACATGCTATTATTCATTCATCTGTGTCACTTGCAATGGCAGAATAAAATTTTTGCTTTGCCAACAAAATCACCTCCAGTATGTTAAAGGTTAAGAGACTGACTTGATAGTCCTACCTGTTGAAAAGATACAACTTTGTCAGTATGAAAATTTACAAGTCTTTTTTTTTTTTTAATTGCCTAAACACTTGTTTACTAACCTTTTTCTGAGGACCTGAGGTAACTATCAAGGTAAGGCAGGATATCAGGATATATAGGTTGGAGAACTTCAGTTGGTAAAATCTTGCTCCAGTATTCCAAAGCATCCATTCCAATAATTGCCAATGGAAGGTAACTTACACCCAGGGATAAGGCTAACTGTAAAATAAACATTAACTTATTTAAAAACAACAATCACAATTATTTTGCTTGGAAGATGAAAATATTAAAAATCAGCAGTGTAGGCTGGTTTAGAACTCAGGATTAAAAATGTGATAATGAAAAGAAATGACTTATTTTAAAACCTAATAAGCTAGTCAATATATAGAGATGAGCAGTTTTCAGTCTTTTGTTACTAAGACACCCTTTTCACCATATTTCAACACTGTCTAATTCCAAAGCTGTATTGTATAATCATAGTTTGTAGAAATATTAATATTTCAACAATTTGAATTTGGCAACCTGTTGTCACAATTCACACTTGAAATCTGAAAAAAATTTCCCAATGGAGAAAGCACTCTTGGTTTAAAATTAAATATATATTTCCATGTTCTAAAATTTACATTTTAACAATTTATACCATACATATGCAATACAAACTTGGGTAATTGTATCACTTTCAATTCATGACTGACAAGGCAGAAGACTTCCTGCAGTTGGCTCCAGTTTCTTCCTGTAATAGACTGGTTGCTAACCAAGGCTATTGGGCTCAAGTCTGTCCTGCTATTTAATCCATAGCTGGTGGGGAGAAGAGATGGATTCATACTTTCCCCAAGGGTATTTGTGCATAAGTGGATGTAACGAATAAAAGGTATGAATTCATTTGTTCTCTGCCCAGTTATGAGCTGAATAGCAAGACAGATTGGGCCCTATAGCCATGGTTAGCAACCAGTCTACTGAAAGTCTTCTGCCTAGTCAGTAATGAATCAAAAGAGACATGATTGCTCAAGCATGTATAGTGTATAGCACTTGATGTTTTATTTTTGTTTTGTTAACAACTAAAAATATTTTTTTATAAATATCTTTAATATTTTCTTTAACTTTTGAATGTACAGTTTTCAAAGCCTGACACCCTGGGATAACGACTGATTAAATTATAATGGTTGGTTGATTTTGTTTAGCAACATATTAACCTCTATGGGTTATTTAATGCCAGAATCTAAATATTTTGTATATAATTTTATGCTTTCAGCTACAGGACAAAAATTATAATAGTGTACCAGTAGGTATTATAGTTTACGATTGAATATTTTATCTGTTTAACAGCATATCAACTCCTTATGGGTTATTTAATACAGAAATTCAATTTTCTTGGGAGCTTGGAAGTAATAAAAATTTGATATGTCATTTCACTTTCTGTTGTAACCTAGGAAAGGTTACTGAATAGAATAATCACACAAAGGTTGGTAATGAACAATAATACTTAATACAAGAACAACATAAATGAGATTTGCCAGCAGCACTTAGAAGAAGTAGTCAACTGCTAAAAGTGAGTCAAGCGAATTCCACAATGAATCTCTAACTGTAGATGGTATCTACCAACTGCCCCATGCAGTCAGATGTGGCACAAGGCCGAATTTAATGTGGGGTTCCCGAGCCCATAGGCTCAGCCAAAAATTATCTGTAGATCCCATATAAAACAGGGTCGGGTAGGTTTTTCCCCAATATGAGCCTCTGCCCTTCGACATAACCCTGTCTGAGGATGCTCTCTGCCCAAAGTCAGAGAGCTTAACCAGACCAGCTGAAGATGAATCTCCAACTACGCACATACAGTATTCACTCCTGTATTTATGGGAATGGGAGCATACCTATAATTGTCCGCAGGTATGCTAAAACACTTCCGAAAAGCAAAGTAACTGTTTAAATGTTAGGTCACTAGTTTTCTTTGGTAATATATAGTTTATGAACTTAGTGTGTTTGACAGCGCCTAATTTCCTTAGCCTGACATTTTTATTGTTGGACCAGTTTGTACAATCAGTCTTATACAAATCTTTGTATCTACGGAAATATGACAAAAAAATTAACTTTTTTTCTGGTAGATAGTAAAATTCTGCAATCACATTTACGATAGTGTCTTCATAATATCCATTCTTATTATTTGGAAACATTTTCTGTTGTACTACCAACATTTCTACAAGTTTATCGATTCGAATTTTTGTTTGTACCGTTTTTGCTGTTCATCTTGCCATTTGACCATTTCAAGTAGTATCGTTTTTGAAATTTTGATTTCTTCCCAATGAAGCCTTGAATAAATTTTACCGCGTGATTTTAGCGATATCTTTTTTTGCCAAAGTTGTGCTAGTGAATGTTTCCTTGATTTGCAGCCAAATAATTCTTGACACCAAAATGTCACGCAAGTGACATTTTCTGATTTGAGTAAGTCCTTGTCACTAAAATGTTATATTTTAAAAAAAACCGTGTCAAAATGTTGTATTTTGACTAATCCTTGATGCCGAAATGTTGTAACCTAGGGAAAGTAACTGAATAGAATAATCACACTGTGAGAAAAAGAACACTATGACACAATTTATTCTGCCAGAAATTTGAAAACGGCATGCTGTACTACTTGGCATTCACACCGGAAGCTCCAATACAAACATTTCAGAGCATTTGGATGTCAATCTAAGGACAGTGCAGAGGATTTGGAAAGAGTTAGATGAGTCTAATGGTGATTATGAAGGTGTTTGGAGTAATCACTAGTGAGAGGCCAACAAAACTCCTTGTAACACCAAAGATAAACTGAAGGAAAGGATTATGGCAACATTCACCAACTTAAACAAGGAGACTGTCCAGAAGAAATGCAGGAGATTGCAAAGTTGTCTGAAGGCTATGGTTGAAGCCAATGGTGATTTTATTGAATAAATTTATTTATGAGTATTTTAAGATATTTTAGCGTAATTTTGTTAAATATATCTGTTAAAATGAGATGTCAGTATTATTCACTTTTTTTTAAAAATTTAGACGACAATTTATCCATCGCACTCAGCACATGTTTGTATAGAGATAATTACTAGAGGCGGTGATATGTGTGGTGTTTTATGTTTTGGTGAAGTTATATTTTGGAATACAGTTTAATTTAAGAAATTATTGGATATTATACCGCTTAATGTCATGAAAGTTCATTTATGTTGGTTGTTTGGGAATAGTTTAAGCAGATTCAGATGAAGTCGATAGTAAATGATATTTTTGGTAATTTATATATATATATATATATATATATATATATATATATATATATATATATATATATATATATATATATATATATATATATATAATGTATTACTGGTATTTTTTACCCAAAAAAATCTATTTTCATACTTTCATAGCATTTTGTTTTTCTTAGGGGAGGGGTTACTATTTACCCAGAGCTGGGACCGTAATAGGTGCTACTACTCTAGGTCACCATGGACCTGGGAACAACAGCAATTAAAAGGTGATTCCACACTCCTCAAAACCTCTGATCTCCCAATCAGAGGCCTTGCTGCCCAACATAGTTTATCGTCATAACCAGGACTAAGTTATAGTTTAAATTTAGTAATATATTCTTTACCTAATTGCAGTTTTACATATTGATTGTCTACATTAATATTAAATGTAATAGTTTAATTTCTTAGATGAAGTATTTTTATTTATTTTTTTTAAATACTCTTTCCCCACTCCTTTCTTTTTTATCCTCTCTGCATTTAAAATTTACCCACCTGAGCTGCAGGTACCAAATCCTTCAATTGATTTGCAATAAGTTCAGCTGGAAGTGACAAAACCAGAATGAGACAAGATGCAAGCAAATCATCTTTGTATTGTTTCATCTGCACAAGAACCTGAAATCATAACAAGCAACAATGAGTAAAATCTTTCATCTAAAGATCATGAAAAAATTCAAGAATTGGAGAGAAGATGGCAAAATGTCTTGTATTTCACTTAATCATCAATGATTCTATAACCAAAGCAGTTACAACATCCAGAAAAGGTTAAGAAATTCTACTGTTAACTGTATACAAGAAATAATAAATAAAAAAATCATATCTTTTCTGAAAAACAAGAGAAACAAAGATAAAATAATTTTACCTCTTTAGTGAATTTCTTCATAAGAATGAAGCATATAATTCTTTCTTTTATATTTCTATCTTGCACCTCTAAAATATTGACCTGTACAACATCAATGTCCTGAAATGGTCACAAACATTGAAAAGTTAAACAGATTAATTGACAGAAATGTAAATAATTTTAATTGAACTTTTTACTTACCTTTAAGTCAAATATTTAAGAACATTTTCATCAGTAAGCATTAGTGAGCTTATCGCAAATAGATGTATTAGCATTTTCTAAAAATTGTTTATACTCTTTTGAATTTTATTACTTATTATTGCATTATTTTTAGTTCATACCCATATTTGAGTAGACGTGCCATTTATTTATTAAATAGTATCTTTATTTATTTATTTTTGTCTAAAGGCTTGAATACTTAAGAAATCTTATTAAAGAAAAAATAAGTGCCCTCCAGCAGGATTTGAACTTGTGTCCCTCTTGGCAGAGGAAACTCATTAAATCTGATGGACTTTTAGACAGTTGACACACTTTGTGGCTGAGACAATCAAGCAAAGTTAAATTGTGTCTTATAAATGCAAATCTCTTTCAGACTCTCAAAACATTCATATTTGCCCAGCCTCATATTGTAATGCAAACAAAGCAATTTCTAAAGTGATGGATTTTTAATACTGACAGATTTTATAACTAAAATATTATTTTTAGTGGATATCCATATTTGAATATATATAGGGTTATCCACTAAAAATAATGTTTAATAAAATCTGTCAAATTAATAAATAAAAAAGCCATCATTTCTTTAGAAATTGCCTCTTTTGAATACAAATGTTTCCATGTTAAGCCAATGTAAAGAGTAAAAACCATAAACAATGAGCATGTTAATTCATTTACCATAGGATAGAGTCATTTTCAAATAAGGTTTTGAATATTTTAAATGATTTTGTCAAGTGAAAATAGTCACATCAGTAACCTTTTCTCTGAAAGAAACCTTCAAGTATTTAATAGCAATGAACCCAAATAAATTCTGTAGCAACGAAAGTAGTAATGTACCTCACCGAAAGAAACACTTACAGTTCACATGTGCTCTCTGCCAAAAATAATTAAAATAAGACAAAGAAGACATGTTTTTAATGTTTTTATAGAGAAGACAGCAGGACATGCAAATTTTGATCTGATAAAAACCATGAGTGTTTTTAGTATGAATATGAAATAGGTTCACTATTTGCTGATCATGTGTATTGATGAAACTATTGGATTTGCAACTTGCACAAATTCTTCACTTATAAATTCTGTGAAACATACAAACATTTCTGCACCAAATAATTGATTGCAAAATACTTAATACTCAAAGCTCTAATAAATGATAAATATTCAAAAATAAAAAAGCAATTAAAACCAGGATTCAAATATATTATCCATTTTGATAATATCATGCATCAAAATAATTTATTATTTACAGTACTAATAATGCTCCTAACATCTCAATTCATTTGTATTAATATAACAATTCATCAAAAAAATTGATATATTAATGCTATAATATCTAGGTATATCTATATATTATCCACATATTAGTACTAATATATAAATACTAAAATACTACACACACCTCTCTATGTAAGTTGTGTGTCCTGCTAAAAACATATCAAAACTTCACCCACTTTAAAAGATCAAAGGAATAAATGAGTATAACTTAAGGAAGAAAACTTGTTTGTCTGTGTCTTTAACTATCTTTTCCCACTTTTTTCATCTATTTCCAGCTTGACTTTTTCTTTTTTTTCTCAACATTCTTTCTGAAATTTTAAAAGAATTAATATTGCAAGAATAATCATCATTGAAATAGTGTCCACAGATTGTCACTGTTAGAAAATTAGTAAATCATTTTAACAGAAAAAAAAAATGATCAAAGCTACAAAAATCTTGTGTTGATGTATGGAATTTACAACTTTTTGACTTTTCTATCAGAACAGGTAAGGTAGTCCATCATTAATTATTTTACAAACATTACAAATTTTATAATGTTGAAATCAGTCAGTTATGTGCCATGCATGATACATGCTTAGGTGATCATGTATCTTTTGACACATGACTGACGAGGCAGATTTTTTCCTGCAGTAGGTTGTCATTTCTTTCTGTCGTAGACTAGTTGCCATCCAAGGCTATAGAACCCAGTCTGTCCTGATATTTACCCATAGCTGGAGGGAGAAAAAGAGGATTCATACCTTTTCCAAGGGTATTAGCACATAAGTGAATGTAATGAATTTTGACTGGAATTCAAACTCAGCTCTCTGATTCCTCAATCCAAGCAACTATTATTCCACAAGAGTTAACAAAATTGTTTTAGTTTGTTCAAACAACTTAATTACAGTATTATTAACAAATGAATACATATAACAACAAATTCAGGTTTGTTTTTAGTTTTTTTGATAGTTTAAATATTTAGAGTATTGTACAAACTGAAAAAAAAAGCATCAGTTTTCAAAAACACTTACATAAAAGAGAAACATTCAATATCATGAAAAAATTAAATTAAAGCCATAAATATACATACCTTGAAGTAAGTGAGTTTGGTGGCCAGTTTCATAATAACAGCTAAAAGTTTATAAAATCCACTGATAAGTGTATGACTATAATAAAAATAAAAAAATAAAGATTTTTAAATATCCCTTAAATGTTATTTAAAAAAGAAAAAGAAAAAAAGTACCTATTCAAACAGAACACAACACTTTCAACCTGCCATTGTTCTCATGAACAACTTAATCATAACCTGAAAATATCATCAGCTAATTAGGATTTATATGTTAAAAACCCAGCTGGGTGCTTAAATTTTTATTTTCATGTTGATGTTTTGCTACTTTACATGAGCATTTTCAAAACACAAAAGTTATATATTGAAAATGCTCATGTAAAATAGTGAAATAGCAACACAAAAATAAAATGTTGGTTTCAAATCAATAGGAATGAATATTTCTGTTTTTTTACAACAAAAATTATGGCACAAGGCCAAATGGGAAGTGGGGAAAGGCTAGTACTCAGTAACTATCCTAGTCAATCACAATCACAGCCCAATCATTCAATCACCACAAGAACTTGATCATCACCTCTCAATTCTATATGTACCATAATACCAAATATTCACAAGGGATCTACAAAGCACCCAATGATGTAAACATTTATAAATGTTCTTGAAAGTAGTTTTTTTTTCTTTTTTGACAACAATATATAAAAATTTCTTATGAAAATGGTGGGGGAGGGAATGAACCCAAAAACAAAACTAAAGAATGAAACTAAAACAAAACAGATGTTAGTAGGACCTGTCCATCCCTCAAAATAATGAGAGTGGCCGCTGTTTTCTGCCATTCAACAAAATCAAGCAGCACACTCGCTAATGGAGTGGGAAAGGAAAAAAAAATTAGACTGTGGAGTGGGAAACACAAAGTTTGACCCAGCCAAGAGAAAAAAGGGGAAAAAAAAAAACAAACTGGGTTGGGAATCTTAACTTGGCTCATAACAAAAGAGTGATAGGAACAACATTTATTTACATTAACTAGGCAAACATATCTAGTTAATTTAACCGAAAATTTCAAGGAAAAAGCCCCATTGTACTCAAAAGGATTTAAAAAATAGAAAATCAAGGCTAGCCACATTCACACGAACCAGATACCCACCTTTTGCTAAAATCTGTTGATATCACACATTTTCTATCACATCTGATCTTCATCCTGAGCTGATACCCAAAAATCCAACCAGATTTTAATGAGAATAATGCTCATATCACAAGATTCCCTCCATTCACAACATCCATACCACCATTCTTGCTGCAGCTAGCAACGTGAGAAACACCATCCACTTCACCCCGGAGAATGGGGATGAAACATTGTCACAAGCACACGCAAGAACAATGGACACAAGAAAATCAGGAGCAATATGAGCTGTCAACTCGCCGACATAGTCCCAAAAATGGCGCACCTGAGGACAATGGTAGAAGGCATGTGAAACCATTTCTTGTAAACCAAGGTCACACTGATGACAATTGGGTAAATTCGTCCAGTCCCATCTGAAGGCTACAACACTGAGAGGTAGCACATTATGAATCAATTGCCAGGTATGCGAAAACTCAGGATTGCTGAGGTAGTTATCTGCTGAAACCAATAGGAATGACTGCAAAACACTTTCCTTTCCGCATTTTATAGGCAGAAGCATACAAATGCATGCTGGGATTTTTTCCTAGCCAATAAAATAGGTCAGTTCCCAGTTTCATCTGACTCTCTGCCTTGAAGTCAGAATGCATTGTTTGCTTCTTCGAACTTGCTTTTGTGTGTCAACTCCAAGTCTTAGTTTGTGAACTTTTTGTCATATTACATTTGCTTTGCCTTATTACTGTTAAATCACCTTGCATATATTGTTTGCTTGTTTTATATTATTTTTGTTCTTTTGTTTTTCTTGTTATTGCTTAGTGCAAACTTTGTCAATTCTGCATGTTGAACAGTTCTGTTACTTATTTTACATTTGACCATGGATATTCACTCCACAAACTAGTTTTCACATATTCCATCTTACATACTTTATCAGATATTTCACATCAGTTTTTTATCATTAAAACTTATCTATATTTATACATTTCAGCTTTATATCCATTCTCATTTATTCTTCCTGTATCAATTATTAAATCCTTCAGTTTTTAAACAATTCATACATTTAATCTCTCTAAAATACTTGCTACAGGTCTTTTACTGTCGCAAACAGTTACAATTTTCTAAAAGTGCCTACAAGTTATTTTCTAAGGAATGAAAAAATATGGCAAACATGGATAAACATGCCCACTATAAGCCCAAGTGTCAAAAGGATGTTTTTCCCAGGACACTGCTATTTAACTATCTTTACTCTTTGGCAATGTTTATTGTTTTAAAAAGCAATGATTAGAATTGGAATAAAGCCTAAACATATGATGAAAGTGAATTTATTTTTTTCTTTGTTCTTGAGAATTGACAACAAAAATATTAAACACTATTTATTTACAAGAATAATTTTATATTTAAAACATTGTAAAAACTAATAAAATTATAACTAATGCAATGCAATATTTATCTTTCCCCAATTTATAAAGAAATAAATATGAAAACAATTTTTTATTCATAAATTTATAAACTTACTAAATTATTAAAATATGTGAACCAACTATAAGGAAACCCATATTAGGTACCATTTTATAAAGTTTGAATTGATTGCCAATAAGCTGATGTTTTGCCAACCATTCCAATAAATAATATAATAAATAAATAATGTAAATAAACAATCTAATAGTGTTTATACTTTTTGTTGGCAATTCTCAATAACAAAGAAAATGTATAAATTCACTGTCATCATATGTTTAGGTTTTATTATAATTCTAATCATCGCTTTTTAAAACAATAAACATTGCCAAGGGGTGAAGGCAGTTAAAAAAGCGGTGTTATGGGAAAAACAGTCTTATTATGGGCATGTTTATCAGTTTGCCAAAAATATTTATCTTTTCATTCTTTGTATGGATAACTGAACACCTTTGTGTTATTGATGTCGTTACTACAATGTTTCAACCAATTCATTATACTTTACTCAGATATATCATTTATAAAGAAAGACTATGGGTTATTTTATTTTTATTTTTTATTTTTTTACAAAACAAGATAGCAGTATAAATTGATTGCAAGTATAAAATCCTGTCACCTTTTTTTCATATAAAAAAAAGAAGCTGGAGAATAAATCAAATGAAACATTGTGTTAACAACATTAACAAAAAAAAAAAAAAAAGAAAAATGATGTTCACTTGTCTGATCACAGCTTGGCAAACATTTACCTGAGTAAGAAAAACTGCTCTTTACAAAAATTATTTACTTGCCTTGAAGAGAATGTAACAATAGCCTCTGTAAATTGTAGAATCCATCGCTCAAACATCTGGGATTTATTTTTGGGAAGAAAGTCACTAAAAAGAAAAAAAATTAATTGCAAATTAATACAAAAAGTATTTTAAAGTGCAAATTAGTTGAATAATTTGTATACTCTAGATCAGTGTAATAATCACAGAATAAGCAACCAGTACAATTTAATTTACTAATGGACATACTTTACAATACTTTTGAAGTACCTATTCTGAAAACTAAAATTACAATACAATGTCAGGGTAAGTGAAAATGTAATCCGACTGAAGCATTGGAAGTGAACCCATGTCAGAAAAAGTATCAACTAAAGTACATATCTAAAAAGGGGGTATTGTGGAGATGAACACACACCTCTCTCCAGAAGAGGACTTGGACTTGTCCAAATATATATAGACTGACACTGAGAATTGTTAGTAGAAGTAATACCTAAATGTGTGAGTGCAAGTGAGTGATTGTAGAATGGGTGCATGAAAATAATTTTATTAATCCTGCAGTATTTTTTAATAATTAGTTAACTGTTATCTCTACCACATTTAGACTGTTGGGGGGGGGTTCCTTATTTTTGTTTAAGTTGTGTAGTATATATATCTTTAAATAATGAACATTAGGCAATTATTTTTATCAATCCAGCCAGCCACAAAGACTGTACATATAGGATTAGGTAGGAATTTTTAGAGTAAATGTGGTATTATGGTGTATGTATATGGCAATGTTGTGTAGATGAGATGTTTTGTTGAAAGGAATAATGTATGAATGAGGGGGTCAGTGATTGAGGCTAGCTAAGTTATTGATAAGACAAGTGAAGACCAGCTTCTCCTACCCCAATTTTGCACACATGGTTTATTTGTACTTTTGTACAATAAATACCAGGAGTAAACAAGTAGAGAGTTAGAGATCTAGCATACCTGCTTCCTACCGATTTCAATAAGACTATGCGATTCCAACTGACACACTACTCCTTGATTGCGTTCTCTTCATTCAATGCATTGAGTTTCTTATGGAGGAATTCAATCCTAAGTCAATGTATTATCTAAAATTAGCATTTTAACACTCTCACAATTGCATAGTTATAGCATTGTTGCCTGGCTGTGCTGGCCTGTTCTGAGGAAAATAGATTGACCAAATGAAGATAAATGACTATAAAGACAGCAATTTCTCATGAGTGCCACCATTTTGATTTTGATAGTGATGTAATGGAATAACCTGCCACCTCCATGAGTGGCGTCACTATAGGTACTAACCACCTATAAGAATCCGTTAGGACAGCAGACAGAGAGCTGGGATCTGCGAGAGCTAGCGGCCTTCCGATAGCAGCACACACACAACTGTACTGACTTACGATGACTGTGCACATAACTATTACTTCCCTGCTTGTTGTACTGGTTTCTACAATAAACCTGTTACTATTTATTTACCGTGTTTGTTTAGTTCATATTCCTATTAGCACAGAATATAACAGATAGGATACTACAGTACAGACTATACTAAATGACACTTGCAACACAATAAAAATGCATCACGAAACTGGTTATATTGTCTGCTGCTATATGTTCACATTGGTATAGAAATAACACCAAGTGCAACTTAGTTTATAACAGGGGACCAACATTTCACAGTATCTTGAAAGTATATATGTTGACAGCAGGCAATGTTAGTTTTGTAAAAACATGTAAGCTCATAGTAATGGGAGTGTTAGTAATGTTTTTCAATGTTTAACCAGTACTTTTCAATTATTACATTTGCAGTTTATAAAAATTACAATAACCTTTTATTTTTAAAGCAACCATCAGAATCTTTTATTAAAATGAGTATAAATACCAATCCAAAATCTACTAATAAGAGGTCATTGTAATTATATATAACACTAAGACAATTTTTCTTGCATGTTTATAAGTCTACATTTTATCTGTTTATCAAATACTGCTGTCACACCTGGTCTGGTGCTTTTGCTGTGTCTAGAGATTTTTCACAAAATCCAAAGAACATTATCAGTCCTGATGTGGTATCTTGGCTTCAGTCCCTTTCTCACTGCTTAATGTAGCTTCCTTTTGCCTCTTCTATAAATATTTTCATGGAAATTCTGATGAGCTTTCCTCTTTGGTACCTTAACTTCATGAATTATTACTAGATTGGCAGATAGGTCTCATAATTTCACCAATGAAATTGCTAGTTGTAGCCGTAATTTTTATGCTAATAGTTTCTTTGTTCACACTTCTCACTTTTGGTACTACCTTCTGGCTACCTGTCAACTACAATCTTCCAAAATTTAAAAGCTGTGTGTGTCAAGAACCATCTTCTGTTTCCTTGAATCCTGTGCCATTATTGTCCTGTTTTTTTTCACTCTCGGTAACACCTTGTATCCTAATGTATTTTATTGTTTTGCTTGGGATGAAATATTAAAAAAGAAGGCAAAGGACAGAAAGGTTTTGGGATTCTTAAAAACTATGCCAATGAAAAAGAACAACAAAGAGAACCTTTAGGCTGACCAAGAAAAGGAAACTTTTAAAACAAAGAAATTTTTTTAAAAAAATCATTAAAAGGCCACTGAGAAGTACATAGGAACCAAACAGAAAGAAAAGCAAATGACCGTGCAAAAATATCATTAAACTTCTTAGAGACTGTTGTGGGATAAATTAATGTAGGTTTTGTTTTTCATTTATCTATTCATTTTAAAGTGGGTTTCACTTTTCTCTTTTTTTCTTTTTTAAATTTCTTCCTTTTTTTCAACATTCTTCATATCACCTCCAAGGTTTTTTTCCTGATTTGAATAATTGTCTCAGAAATCTTTTTTAGATCCAATAATTTCTATAATTTTGTTAAGTTATCTTGCTTTGTTCATGATAAGGTGCATGTAAGAATTTATATTTTGTTATGTTTTATATCCATGTAATAAATGTTTTGAACTTTCAAATTTCACATGGTAGTTATGAGATTTGTTTGTTAGTGTATATACCTTTTTTAATATTTGGAATAAAAGAAGTGACATTCTCTCTTCCCCATTCCCTCCCAAGAAAAAAAAAAAAAAAAGTCTTAAATGAAATAAGCAAAATTAGTAATCAAAATTTTGGAAGGCCAAAATACATTAGATTACACTTAATTTATTATATAAATAATCACATTTTTTTACCTGGTAAAATTGACAAGATTCAAAAAGATGAGATGATCCTGTAGACGATTGGGTTTAAGGCCAAAGACAGGGTCTGCTGATTCCATGGAATCAATGGTACTATAACTTGTTGAAGCGGAATCCTTTTCAGAAGATTCAGGCTTTAGAAATTTAAAAACAAACAATCAGGATCAAAGAGAATATAACTGAATTAAAAAAAAAACAAAAAAACCTGAAGATTAAAAAAAAAAAAAAAAAAAAAAAAAAATACAGGTAAACAGGTAAGTTAATTTCTATTATAAAAATGACTTTCTGATGCGAAACTGTTGTATAGTATTATATATAATTAAATGTAATATTAAAAGTAACATCATTTGGGCATTACTTAAATAAATTGGAACACTCTTAAAAAAAATAGGGAAAAAATTATTCTAAATAATTATTTTAGATTAACATTCTTTAGGCCTTCCTTGGACTGACATTTATTAGAATCAAAGAAAATATTGATTAGTTATTATGAACAGGATTATTCATAACCATAGTGTGAAATCAATCCCCGGCTTTTACAGAATTATCAAAAATTAGCATTCTTGTTTAAAAATGCATCGTTGTTTATTTTTTTTTTTTTTAAATAATTGTTTTAGATTAAAATCCTTTAAATTTTCCTTAAACTGTGACATTTAACAGAATTGAAAAATATTTATAAGTTATTGATTTAGAAGGGAAATCCTGTTCATAATAGTGAAACAGTATAAAACGAATCCTTGACTTTTATAGAGTTATCAGGACGGTTTGAAACTGTACTTTCATCATATACCTGCATACTAGAATTTTTTTTTTTTTTTCATAAAAAGATTTTTACAAAAGAACAAATGGATATATACATTTTTGTTTTATTTTATGAGAATATCTTAACCAAACTATAAGAATCATCTACATTTTGTTCATTTTTTTTTTTTTAACAAAGCTTTGTCATTAAAGGACAAACAGATATATACATTTTTAATTAAAGAACAGATTTTTACCAAAAGTGTAAAAACACTGACAAAAATTGCTTCACTTTTTCAATTATTTCCAAAAAATAGTTCATCTTAAAGTGGGGGAGCTTAATAGTAAATATCTTTACAAGTAGATATCTTGGATTTTACTAGAACAGGTAGACGATAATGGAAAAATTCTTGAAAGATGATTGCAACTTGAGCCACTAATATTATTGTCAACAGGAATGGCTTAAAACCAATGATGAAAGTAACTAAAAAAATATGGTCATAGATTATCAATTTTTGACTAAGAAGAAAGAGTTTGAGTTTGATGAGATGTTAACAATTGTAACACCCACTTATTTGTAACAGTACTTTTATGTATCAAATAAAAATGCTGGTATCATTAAATTATTGCCTTCAGTTTTCAGCAAACTTATTATTTTTCATTTAAACATTTCCCAGAACTATTATTCAAACCAACATGTTTATTAAATTTATATAAAAATTTCTGTCAGAACATTTATTTGTATTGGCATATTTATAAGTTGAAAAATTCCCAGCAGCATGACTATTCCAAACAGAACTTGGTACAAAAGACTAACAAATTAGAAGTTCATCAGCAACCTGTTTACTAGCAAACAATTTACTACTGTAATTCTTACTACTATCTTGTATCGAGCCTAATACATGTCAAATTATGTTTTGGTAAAGTGGCAATCAAATACAATCATCTCATTATGAAATTTTATGATCATCAATATAAAGCCTTTATTTTGCAATATAAAATATAATCTTCAATTAACTATATTATCTGTATCAGTATCTCTGTTATATACATTATTATTATTCAATTCACTTTCACTGAATTTCATCTCAGATTCTTGTTTATATTTTAGCATGTTCTTGCTACTAAGGATATATTTTTTTGAAATAAAAACTATATAAAATATACTTAATATATCTGTTAGCAGTTCTGGGCCTGATACACAGTAGATAGAACAGCCAAAAATATCAGCTGAGGAAATAATTCCATTTCATCAACTATAGTTACAACTGAAATTTTTTTAATAAGCAATATCATATTTACATTATTTACAAATGACAATTGGAAAAAAAATCTTAGATTTTGCCGACACATTTCGTCTTCCGACTTTTTCAAGGCAAAAATGAAATCAAAATGTTTTTGTTGTTATAGTTATGTTAAAAATCCAAATTTAAAAAGATAGACGCTTGTGTCTAAGCTTTTTTCTGGTTAATGTAAATTACCTTTATAGTAAGGGATTATTATTATTAATTTTTATTGTCATTTGATACCAATATGTCTCGTCCACAGAATTCATCTGGGAATTTAACTATATTGTCAACATGGAAAAAAAAAAAAAAAAAAAAAAATTAATAATAATCCCTTACTATAAAGGTAATTTACATTAACCAGAAAAAAGGCTTAGACACAAGTGTTTATTTTTTTAAATTTGGATTTTTAATGTAACTATAACAACAAAAACATTTCGATTTCATTTTTGCCTTTAAAAAGTCGGAAGATGAAACGCGTCGGCAAAATCTAAGATTTTTTTTTCCAATTGTCATTTGATACCAATCTGTCTTGTCCACAGAATTCATCTGGGAATTTAACTATATTATTTACATTGTTCGCACAGTTGTCATATTCAAGATGACTTGGCCATTGTACACTCTGGCCTTCTTCTGTGATTGGAATTTCGAACTGAACACTTTATTTTTTCCAACAGAGTAGATTGTTCTAGTTCCACGTGCCATACCTCTTCCGGATATCTCAGTTATCTCCCTTTCGGCTTTACAATGTTCTTGCAGTCTCACCTTAAGGGGGCAGCCTGTTTCTCCTTCATATTTCTTACAACAGCTGCACAGGATGGTGTACACACAGTCCTTAGTCATGTTTTGCTGTGTAGTGGGGTCTTACTAAGAAGAGGTGTCTACAAAGTGTTGAACCACTTTTGAAAGTCATTCAAATGCTATGTGGACCACAAATCTTTTGTATTTTCTCAAATAATCTATTCACATAGTGTAGGTAAACTAAAGTTGTTTTCTGAGTGTTGTTATCCTCTTGTAACCTTTTATCCCAGTTTGTCAGAGCTGCTGCCATGTACCCAGGGTAGTTATGTTGTAGGGTACTGCAATCTATGAAATAGATGGGCAAAATAAAGGGTTTAGTCTGAAATTCCAGTCACCTGAAGAAGGCTGGAGTGTACAATGTCTGAAATGTTGTGAATATGACAATAAAGATGAGGTCAATACAATGTAAATAATTACAATACCTCATCTCAGAAATATAGAGATAACAATAACTTACTTTTTAAGTTTTCTTTTTATATTGTAAGTAAGTAAGTATATAAATTAATTTTGTTTGACATCTAAACAAAATATCTACTGGAATATTATACAGAAATTAGTGAAATGTAAATGGATATTTCAGTTACAAGTTAAAGCAGTAGAACTAATGTCAAGCTATTTGCATATCTGATAAGAAATCACGAGAAAAAGAGAAAATAAAACTGACAGATGAGAGACAAAGGAATCATGTATATTTAGATGACAAAGGACCCAGCAGAGCAAATACTAGAAAAAAAAAATGACTAATTTTTTTCTGCAACAACTTGTGTTTCAAAATAAAGATTTTGGGTTTCAGATTTTCACAAAATATGAAAGTTTTTTATGTCATGTTTGCAGTAATAGCTGAAATGAGTTACAATCCAAATTCACAACATTTTCATTCAATGTTTGACTGCTAAATCATTGTCTTCCCAAATTTATAGACAATCCTACAGATGCATGCTAGCATTCCTTCTTAGCCAATAAAACTCAATGGTTCTGAGTCTCATTTTGTTCTTGTCTTGAAACCATAATACTATAACCACTTGACTGTATCCTTTTTGCATCGGAAGACAATTCTTATTGCCTTATTACTGTTGTTTTACCTAGTTTTGTCTTGCATATATTAGTATTATTTTGCTCTGTTCTTTTTCTTCCTCTTCTTATTGTTTGTTGAGAATTTTGTCAATTGCATTTAACCATGGCCAATTACCCCACACCCTGAAGAGACAAGGCACATAGAGAAAGAAAAATATAAACTTATGACCAGCTGCTTAATATGATGTTGGTTCTCCATATGTCCACAAAACAGTTCTAACCCAACGTGATATGGATTTAACAAGACATCTAAAGGTTTCCTCTGGTATACAGTGTCCAGATACTAACAGCAGGTCTTTTAACTGCTATAAGTTACATGGTTGAAGTTTTGCATACTGAATTTGTTGGCCCAAAATTTCCCATAAGTTCTCAATGGGTTTGAAATATGGGAAATTTGGTCGCCAGGGTAATATAATGAAGTTTTCTTCATGTCCCTGAAACTATTCCTATACAAAACAGGCTTCATGTCTGAAAGATGCCAATACCCTTAGAGAAAACTTTTGCCATGATGTAGTGTAATAATGTTGAAATATATGTAGACAACAAAATTCCTTCCACATGAATTAAAACCTAATCCTAATATTTTCTAACAGAACATTGCCAGAATTATTACACCTTTTCCACTTATATATTCTTGTTCTATCACTTCTCTAAGATCATAACACACACATATCTAACTATCCACCTTATTATAGAAAAGTTAAGATTTTTCCAACCAAGCAATTTTCTTCCATTGAGAAAAAGTATGGTTCTGATGCTTGATGCCTATTGGAGGTGCTTTCAGTAATAGACATTGGTCAGCATGAGCACAGTGAATGTCCTGTAGCTATACATTCATTATATACAACAGAGATCAATGTACTGTGTGTTGTGACATAGTAGTCCTTTGGTTGGATCATAATTGACACAAAAGATTCTGTTCAAATCTTAGTCACCTTATCAACAGTTGCTGATTTTTTTCCATTCTTGGATGATTGCAGGTACTCACAACTGAAAGTGTGTATGCAATCCATAATACTTGAAATACCTGAAACTAGTCACAATAATTTGGTCTTCATCAGTCACTTATTCAACACATCAAAATAGATTATTTGAAGTTAGCTTCTGATCTTGACACGTGCAGTTGTTACAAGACAGTAACGGCCTTCTGGTTGCCAAAAGTGGACCAGAACTTTCCCCAATCCCAAGCATGACTGCTAATATAGACCAACACCTGGATATAACCTATTTCTGGTTTTTTTGCTACTTGATTCCTGAAAAAAATACATATTTAGTACTGTGATACTTAGTTGTATAAACTTTTAAAAATTTGTAATTTTTCTTCAATTTAAAACTGCTTTCTCTTACCTGTACCAAAGTACCAGCCTGTACCACAGATAAATCCAACCTTTTGAGAATTCTTAAAAGAGAAGACATAATTTCATCATATAAAAGTTCAGTCAATCTGCTTCTTACTTCCTGGCTGTATCCAATCAATGCCAGTTCCTGAAGAGTAAAACAAAAATTTTATAAGACCAAATGATTTGATTTATACACATTCAAACCATATACCTATTTTTTGGAATTCTAATATATTTATAAATATATATATATATATATATATATATATATATATATATATATATATATATATATATATATATATATATATATATATATATATATAAAGACAAAATGCAAAAAACTTATTTGTGATGTGTTTCATTCATTAGGATTGGATCAAACTGGGTTTGTTGACATTGTTGTGAATACATGCACATGAATGAGAAATGCTGGTAGTTTCAAAATTTTTTTAAAAAATCCAACATTGTGATAACAGAAAATCTGTCAAGAATGGGGAAACATAAGAACCTAGACATAAATGTGGGATCTGTCTATATTTCTAAGATAAGGTATTATGTACACTATTTACATTATTTGGACTATCATCCTCATCTTTGTTGCTATATTTATCACAATGTTTCGGCTGCTGTACGCTCTGACCTTCTTCAGGTGGTGAAAATGTCAAACTTTATTTTGCTCGCTGGGATAGACTGTTCTAGTTCCACGTGCCATGTCTAATGGATGTCAGTTATCAGTTATCTCCTGTTAATTCCCCCTCTCCAAATTCTCCACTGCCTTAACCAGGTATTGAACTCACACTCTTTGGGGCCTGTCACTGGATCTAACGCCTTTATCCACTGTGCCATGTGTTCTTGAGAAAACGTTGTGATAAATATGGCAACAAAGATGAGGATGATAGTCTGAACAATGTAAATAGTATAATAGTGGGATATTAAAAAACAAAGATGATGGAAAGAAAAAGAAGATAGATGAATTTGGCTAGATTACAAAAAATTATTTTTTTAAATTTTGAAACTACCAGCATCTCACATTTATGTGCATGTGTAGTCACAACAACGTCAACAACTCCAGCCTGATGAAGTCCTAGAGCATAAAACATGTGACAAATATTTTTTTTCCATTTTGTCTTACAATTTTCTCAATACTGTTCTTGATATGTAAAAATATCATTATCTCAAATTTCATTTATAAATAGAGGGTACAAAGGGTAAATTGTCGCTGTTTTATATTTTTAATTTCATGCATGTGCATTGTTTTTGATTTTGTTGACTGCACAGTATAGTAGGGTCAGTTGGGCACTGTCTATATGAAAAAGAGCAGCGTGATGCAATTGATTCTGCAAGAAATTTGAAAACACACCAGAAGCTCCATTACAAACATTTCAGAGTGCTTGGGTGTCAATCTAGGGACAGTGCAGAGGATTCAGAAAGATTTGGATGAGTCAATGGTGATCACAAAGGTATAGCAGCTAGGAAAACTCACTCTGATCATCCTGATAAGAACTCACAAATTTTTTGGTGAAGGCCTCAGACTCAACACGGAGACTTACATCAAGTGCCTTGAGAAGGTAGTGCTGGATAACACTGTCTGGTAATAGAACTCTTCATCATGCCACACAAGTAGAACACAGTCATGGCTGTAAGATAATTTCTGTGACCACAAAAACCTTTACATCTGACTAACCTAACTGCAACCCCCTTTATTATTATGCGTGGGGTGCAGCTGAGAGACCAGCAAAACTCTTTGTAACACCAAAGATGAACTGAAGGCAAGGATTATGACAGCATTCACCAACTTAAACAAGGAGACCATCCAGAAGAGGTGCAGGAGATTCCAAAGTCATCTGGAGTTTGTGGTTGAAGCCAATAGTGATTTTATTGAATAAATTTACTCTTTAGTATTTCAATATATTTTTGTGTAATTTTGGTAAATATATCTGTTAAAATTAGATGTCAATGTTATTTTCATTTTTGTGTTATTTAGACAACATTTTATCTATCGCACCCTGTATATAAATTTATAAATACATCCAGACATATACAAGTATGAAATATATTGATAAGAAATTACAGAAGTATTTCTAATTACCTTGTTATTTGCACTATCCAGCAATCCAGACCATAAATTCATGTAATTTTTATATGTGATCTGCTTCTTGAAGTTGGTTACAGGCACAGAATCTGTGGATGATTCATCTTCCAGAACAGAATGTGAACAAGTCCGTATCAGGCCTTGATACACTGGAATAAACATATTTACATTTATTGCTTGGTTTCATTTCCAGCTAAACAGTTCTTAAGAATAGTTTTTTTTTTTTTTTTTTTACATTTTGTAGTTATATTTCATCTGATTGATTTGTTTTTTTACAGCTTACAAAACCTTTTGAAGGTTATTTAAAGCCAGTAAATATTTTTGGATTGTAAGAATTCTTCTAGAGATAATGATTGTCTGATGCAATTTGTACCATTTAACTCATAGTTGGAGGAAGAAGTAAATTTATACCTTTCCTAAGGGTATTTTGCATGTAATATAACAAACCTGATTGGAATTGAAACTTGCCTCTCATTCAACTCATTATCCATTACACCACCCACACATCTAAGCTTACAGCACATGGTACAGAACAGGCTTGACATTGCTTAACATCATTGATCAAATGAGACAGTTATAACTCAGGTAGGGTTAAAAGAATAACAGATTTGGTAGTTTTATTATAGAATGTTTCTTTTGAATTTGCCACCTCATTTTGGTTATTATTATCTAACATATCTTTTACAGGTTTTGTTGGTGTTCGTCCTAATTGGGAATGATAGCAAAATACTTCCCCTCCCCAATTTATAGGTGGAAGCACACAAATGCATGCTGGGATTTCTTCCTAGACAATAAAATAGGCTGGTTCTCGATGTCATTTGACTCAGTCCCAGTCTGCCTTGTCTTGAAGTCAGAATGCTTTGTTCATTCATCTGAATTTGCTCTTGTGTGCCAACCCCAATTCTTAGTTTGTGAACTTTTTACCATTTTACTGTTGCTTTGCTTTATTACTGTTGCTTTGCTTTATTACTGTTAATTTGCCTTGCATATATTGTTTGCTTGCTTTATATTATTCTATTTTGCCCTGTTCTTTTCATTGTTTATTGCAAACTTTGTCAATTCTGTTTGTTGGGCAGTTCTGACATTTATTTACATTTAACAATGGCCACTCTACATTTTGATTTGAAAAACCTAGTGTACATAGTGATACAGGAGCTTCTAATAGAAATCATGTGAAGCTTTTGTCTAACCAAAATAATGTCACTGCCATTGGAGAAGAGTGTTGCCATGAAGGGGTGGTACCTAATTTTTAATTATGTTGAGGTAGGTGGTACATAACAAAAATGCTAGGACCCAGTGCTTTCAAGTAGAACATTTCCCAAACCAGTACACTGCTTCCATCCCCTCCCACAATACATCCAGTTGCCTATCATTTCTCCAGAATAACAACACACATGCATCCTGCTGTCCACCTTAGTCTGGAGAAAGTGAGACTTATTGGATTAGGCAACTGTTCTTTTATTTTGACATGTAACCATTAAAGACAATTAGTCTTATATCCTGGAGGGTATGAGTTCAATCCTTGGATCAAGCAATGTAGAAAAACATAAGCTCATTGAAGAATCAAAGAACACAAATGAAGAAAAAGTGACAACTACAAAGTTTGATCTCTCTCAGAACGATGTTAAATGTGACAAAATCAAAAAATATGAACCCATACCATGGCTAGATAAAACAAAAGTTTCTATTCTGATACTTCTCTCTTTTAATTGTCCAAGAAAACCCCTTATACCCTATTTAAATGGCTGGTGCTAACCTCCAAGAGGCATTAATTAAGACTTATAAGATTATATTGAATCAATTGCTTGGTCTGCTTCAAGGAAAGTTGGTTCACTGCACCATATTAAACAATTTTTCTTGTCAGAATTTATCTTACATATTTATAAGTCTATCATTCATCCATGCTTTGAATATTGCTGCCACATCTAGTCTGGTGCTCCTACTATATATCTAGATATTCTTGATAAAATCTAAAAAAGAATCTGCAATGTTACTGGCCTTGACCTAGCAACACAGCTTCACGGTGACTTTTCTATAAATATTTCATGATAATTGTTCTGATGAACTTTCCACTTTGGTATCTAGATTTTATGAATTTAAGTGCAGTACTAGATTGGAAGCAAGGTCTCATTTTACAGTTGAAAAGTTCTGTGCTAATAGTTTTTTCACTTGTATTTCTTGCTTGTAGAACTCTCACCCAGCTTCTTGTTTCCCAGTCAAATTTGATTTTCAAAAATTTTAAATGTCATGTCAATCTCAACCTTCTTTTTAATTCTTGCTCTTTTCTTGTTCTCTCTCCTTAATAGCATTTTTTTTCTCATATTTTCTAACACTCAATAACCTCTTGTGTTTTAGTAGCTTTATTGCTTTGCTTGGAGTGAAATGATTAAAAAAATTCTATATTTCTTCAAAATTAATGGATATTATATCTCAATAAAATCTTAGGGTATAGTGGTTATAATACTGACACAAACAACTAAGATAAGAATTCCAGTATAAAAGAATGGTTTTATAATCATAACAAAAGATTATTTCGAAAGTTAAGGTAGAAATTGACAGTTTCATAACAGGATTAAACTGTAGAGAAGAGTATGTTTTTCATAGATTTTTCTTTCTGCAGAAAATGGAATCACTGAGCTAAATCCAAATTCAAGCCTAGTCTATTACATTTATTTTCATACAAATGCCCTTGGGAAATGCACAAATCCATTTCTTCTACTCCAGCTATGGGTTAAATAGCAAAGTAGGCTAGGACTCTTTAGCCTTGGATAGCAACCAGTGGAAGTACTACTCTGAATTCAAAGCCAAGGAGAAGGCAAAGGGACACCACTTGATTATCTTTCCCAAAAAAGACATGGCAATTTACAGATAATAAAGAAAATGAATCTGTGGAGAGACACAATCATTGATATTTTGATTAAAAAATATCCTTTTCAATTAAATGAAAGAATTTTCTTTAGTAGGAAATGACCAAAGTTAAAATTATATTATTTGTCATAATCATAATAAAAAGAGCAGCTTTCACTCCAGATTAGGAAATGTTTCTAATACGTAATATTTTAGTCAGATAATTTTCAAGCTTAAATCTAGCTTCTAACAAGTTTTTTATGAAAATCAGCTAAGTTGTTATAAAAACCTATATGATATGATAGTGAAATACTGACAATACTACAGTTTCATTAAAAGCTTTCATTTTATCTATATAAGCTTAGGTTTATTTTATACCTGCTTCAGACAGGAATTCCCTGAACACAGTTTCCATGGGCATAAGTGCCAACATCAGTTTGATAGCTGCTTTTATGCTAATAAATTGTCTTCGAACAACCACCTGGGGGAAATGTTCAAGCATCAAGACAAGTAAATGTTCCAGAGTTATCAAAGATTCTTCAGAAACCTGAAAAAGAAAAAGTTATATTAAAAATACAATGGACTAGAAAAAATAAACATGTAAATTGTTTTTTAAAAATTGTTTGAGGTGACAGTTCTAGTAATGGGCGTGTTAAAAATATTTTAACAAAGCTCAAACAATGAAACATGAAAATTATTACAAGCCTAGGTTTTGACTGTTTTTATATATATATATATATATATATATATATATATGCATGTGTGTATGTGTGAGCGTATGTATGTATGTATTGTACTGTGTTTATTATAGTATGTTACTATTTAATTTATATTTGTTTCTGTTGTATTTGTTGTTATATTAGTATGTAAGTTGCAATAAATAAAAAAAAAAATGAAATATGAAACTAATCCATTTGTATAATATTTAGATAGAAGCAACAAAGATTGTAAGGGGTAAGGGAGAAAATGAGAAGATACAGGCAAAGACTGAGTGAAGATCAGAAGCACAAATCCCACAGATTCAGCTAGTATGTAAGTATAGTGAAAGAATTTTAACTAAATTATAAACTTACATAGTCCAACTCTTTGACAATGCTGGCCAAAGCCTCTAAATAGCTTGGTAAATTATACAACTGGTCTTTATATTCCTCACCATCTCTAGAAAAGACAAAAAAAATATTAAAAAAACATACAGCTTAAAGCAATTCCAGTTTTTGATATAATCAAAAGGTGATATTTTTATTTACATACACAATTTTATGAATACATATCAATTTGGACCAGTTGATAAAAGTTAATTTCTGTCAGTGGAAGGCATGTGGAATGTTTTTAATCATTAATCATTATTTGATACTAGCCGAATTACCTGTGCCTTGCTGCATGTCACACATTTTTTATCTAAGAAAATGATGATTGCTTTTAAATCATTGTTATAATTTATAGAGAAAAATGATGCATTTCAACATCACTCAATGATCTTGCTGACTTTCTCTTTCTATATTTTCTATAAGAGTCATTCCCTTCTTCAAATTTAAATTTAATTTAAATCAAAGGGAAAAAAATTTTTCAGTGGAAGGGTTTATGCAAAAACAGAAATTTGATATGTATTTGATGCAATACTTGATTGAATGAGCAGATTTCAACATTGATATGACAGTTGAATTGTCACAACAAATATGTACTATAAGGGTACTATGCACCGATTTGTAATTTCTTGCTCAATTTCATGTTCGTAGTGTCTCATTTTGACCTTGCTGATGTGACCTCCATCTTCTAGCTTTCTCCTTCTATATTTTGGATAGGAGTCATTCCAGTGTTCAAATTTAAATTTAATTTAAATCAAAAGCAAAAAACTTTTGATCAAGAGGACGCCCACCCCTTGATCAAAATGAAATATACTTACCCAAGTACCCTGGGTAACGTAGTTTCAGAATATATATCGTTATGGAAGTCTATCTCCAAAATCTTAGGATGAGTTCAATAACAAACAGACAGAGGCTACAACTTCATATATATATATATATATATATATATATATGATAGAAATTATTAGGCAGATTTGAGATAATAATTCATTGAATCTAGAAGAAACCTCAACAGAATGTAGAAAGCACTGGACAGCCATTTCGTCATATATTTGGAACTCATCAGCAGTAAGCATCCACTACCAAGAATTGAACCTGGTCTATTACGATATGATGCAAGTGTTATACCAACTGTACCAATGGCCTATATATATATATATATATATATATATATATAATACAACTTTGAAATTTCTATATATTGGAATAAACTTTGTATAAAAATACACATATACAATGAATTCAATTTAAAATATATATCATTATGTATTAATATGCTGGTTTATACTTTCTTCTATATCTATTGAAGGCGTAACATTCCCTACATTTCACCAAAGCAATAATGGATTTATTAATGATTCTATTTGGATAGAAATGTTCTGTGCTATTCATTGATAATAACCAAGTCTGAATGGTAAACTTTCAAAATTGTCAGAATATATTTGCCTCAACCAGTATTTCGCCATAATATTTCATGATATTTTTAAGAAACTGCAAAATGCAAGTTTAAATGATAGTTAAACAAAGAAGACCAACAGGATAAATGAAAAATACTTATATATAGAGTTGTTAAAAATAAGTATGTTTTCTTTTTCAATAATTTTAATACATTTGCACTTAGTTTAAGTCAAGTATAGGTCACTAATTTACAGTCAGCACTTTCTTAGTTAATGTGGCGAATAAAGAAAACAGCAACCAGTGAGTAAATTCAAGCTCTCCCAGCTGGTATTTCAACCTTGAGTCGTTCCTTCTTGTGTTCTGTCTCAAAATCGCACTGTTCTTGCCGCCAACAGTGAACGTCATTTGAAGAACTCCCCGCACTGAGAAAAAGTAGTTGCTTTTATATTTGTCCATATACCCATAATCCCTTGCGTCTTCATGTGATCCCATAATTCATTGCGTCCATGTCCCATAATGCATTGCATCTTTATTGCATAAAAATGCAATGCAATTCCCCCTCATTCTTTTACGTTATCTGGCTGAGGACGGATTACGGCAGAGCGGTAAGTGCTTTTTTCTCCCTCATTTCAACTGCAGTAGCTTTACGTGCTAAGCAAATATGGCCTCTTTTTTGGCGGGGACAAGGCAAGTCACGACCAGTTATGCTTGTCCAAGGTTCTGTCTCATGTCCGCCAATTAATTGAGCCAAATTTTCACTGTCAACAACAGTGGCAAATTTTCAAACTTTTCTTTCCTGGTCAATAGCAATGGATATTTTTTAGTGCTCCTCTTTGGAAAATCTTTGCCTTTTTTTTTTTTTTTATAAAGAATAATTTCCATATGCATGTCATGTATCTCCTATTCTTTTTGGCAAGGATTATTTGCATAGTAAGGATTTGACAAATTTTTGGCAAGGATTATTTGCATATTAAGGATTTGGAAAATTTGGACCCACATGCCCACCAAAAAACAGAATGCTATTTTTATTACCTTCACTCTTTGGCAATGTTTGTTGCTTTAAATAGCAATGATTAGAATTGGAATAAAACCTAAACATTTGGTGAAAGTGAATCTATACATTATTTGTTTTCAATAATTTATAACAAAAATATTAACACTATTGGATTATTATATATGTTATTATATTTACAAGAATAATTTTATATTTACAATATTCTAAAAACTAACAATTGTATTAAAACTAATGCAATGCAAGACTTATAATTTACTATTTTATAAAGAAATATGAAAACAATTTTTATTCATAAATTTATTAACATTTACTAAATTATTAAAATATGTAAACCAACTATAAGGGAATTATATCACCTTACCCTTCAAATTGCTGTCTGCAGCGACACAATATTTCTCTAAACATTACTCTGACATCCTCAATGGAGAGAAACTTCTTGCAAGGCTAAAGAAAAAAATTACAATATATATACACACACACACACACATAATATATTCATACTTGCCTATATATATATATATATATATATATATATATATATATATATATATAGAGAGAGAGAGAGAGGTGTATAAAATAGGATATAGAATCCAAATAAAGATTTGAAAAAATATGACAAATGGAAAGCTGTTTCATTGAAACAAGAAATGACGTGTTACATCTTTCTAAGCTTCATCAAATCAAAAAATGAAAGAAAGAAAAAATGTGTGTGTATTTATTATTTAGGATACACACAATTATACACACAAACACACACATATATAAGTAGTGGCATTCTACCAGCTTGTGTGAACTTATTCTTAAAATTATAAAAGATTAGTGAACCAGTTGTTGGATTATCTGAAAATAATTTTATGTATCAATAGCCAATGGTCTAAGTAAATATTAGTTAGGCTACAATCATGTGAAAAAATGTGGCAAATCTTCTAGTCATAAATTTGATAGGTCTTCCACTGGATCTTTGGGACTGCAGCGATTCATTTCAAATGTTGCTAAGAAACCATAACAGAGTTGATAACGCTAGAGTCAAAAAGCATCATACTTCTGAACAGAAATATGATGAAAAAAGAATTACAATCTGGAAATATCTTAAGAAATAAATGTTTTCTATTAAATTATCAAAATGGCTTAATTCTTTTTGATACTATAAAGTGATTTGTTTCTGTTGAAAAGAAAATAAGCAGAATAGGTTCCTAAAGATTACCTGCCTTTATAGAACCAGTTCCTGGAAATTTAGGATGCAACCACCATATATATATAAAATAAAACTAGTCAAGTAAATAACAATATACAGAGAAAGCCATCCATTATAATTAACACAGATAATGTTATCAAATAACTATTGTTATCAAAAAGTTTATTTAAAATTGTTAAAAAACTTTAATTTAAAAATCAATAATTTCAACATTAATTTTCATAATACAAAATTGAAAAACTTCTTTGTGATGCATTTTATTAAAGTACTCATTCTATCACAAATGATAAAAACTGTTAGAAAGTAAAATACAATGAAACAAAAGTTTTGAAACAATGTATTGAGATTCAATAAAGTGAAGATTTATCTTCACTTTATTGAATTCATTTATTTCAAATAGATGCCAATGAACCATTTAATTAAACCATTCTCTTTATATTGTTTAAATGTTGAATGGTAACTATGATGCATTCATTATTCCTGGTATTATATAAATCACTTTTTGCTCAATATCTTTTCATGTTCAAAATTCTGTGTATTTAATAAAATAGTAAAATGGAATTATATCTTGGAAGAACATGATTGGCAACAAAATGACAAAGCCTCTTTCAAGACCAAGTAGAAGCAAGACAGTTACTTAATAGACAAAGGTATCTGAATTTCCTCACATGAAAGATTTGAACAAATAAGACTGCAATATAGGAGTCAAGGAACTGGTTAATTAAACAGTTCATTTTATCAGGAACTAATTTAGTCTAAATGCAGATATATATTTTATTTGTATAGATTATTAGAATGACTAAAGTAAGTAATCACTCAAATTTACTAAAGTTGATTTACCTCCCTTCCCATTACAAAACATAAATAATTATATTATCAAATCATATAATAATTATTAATTTAATTTCGATTAAATTTAAAGTTGAATGTACCTTAAAAATGTTTTGATCTAAACTATGATATTTGTTGTATTTTTTTTCCATCCTTTTTTATACATAAAAATGCTTCCATCATTAAAACTGTTATTAGCTTGAAAATGTCCTTCTTGGAATGAAACATATCACAGATTTTTTTTTTCCTATTTGTCATTCATATACTCACTAACAGACTGATACATACAAGGTAAATTGTAACACGGAGGTTAATAAGGTCATAACTGCAAGGGCCATAAATCAGTCAAGCAAGTCTGTTAGAAAATGCCAGGGGCATAAATGAAAAGTTTCAAAATCCACATCACAGCTCACAATGCAAGACTACCTTTTCAACCATGAAAATCTAGACTCTTCAGTGGTCCAATGTAACATTCTTTTATCAAGGTAAGAAAGGTTGTGATTGGTTGAGATTGGTAAGGAAGCATAAACAATTACTATATTTCAAGGCCTGCTGAAGCCGATTCATTCTTGATTCTGATTTTCTTTTCGACAAATAGCACAAAGGACACAAATTCATTTTCAAGGTAGAACTTAGTTCATCACCACAATTTTTACATCATATCTTTCATAACAATATGTAAATTGTTCCATTTTTATATTCTTTGCAGTTATATGGCCATATCACATTCAAATACTGGTTCCAGTACTAGCACCAAAAATAGGTAACATTGAGCCTAGTCAGTTTAGAGATGGATGACTGTTTGGATGCTGTAAGCTTGCATTTCAATTTTTGATCTCGTCTGGGTAAGAGTCTACTGCATGCTCACAAAATAATATGAAAGACAAATGCCACATCAAGTAATGATAACACAAACCCTGTTTGCCATATTATAAAATAGAGGTTTGATTTGGAATGTCACCTGCTTGCCTAGGTGGACAACTTCTGCTATGTCGATATCCTTTCACTTCCATCTCCTCCCCTATCTACTCATCTTGACATATGGCTGGCAACACAAATGGATGACACCAGAAATACACAGCAATCAAGTCCATCACCTGCCAGAACTGACTCTCCAATCCCAAACATAACTTAACATAGACCAGCATGCACCTGGAAATAATCTCCTTTTTGCTGTCACTTGATCTCCAAAAAGCCCTCATCTATTCCTTTACTTCCCTGTTCCCTTTTGGATGTCACTTAGAAGATAACCAGACTTCAAAAGTGGCTATCAAACAGAAACAACTGAGATCAAGATAAAAGCACTTCTTCCTTTTCTATACGGGTGTCCATAGAATCACAGGAGGACATAGGCTGTAGTTTGACCTGGAGATAAATGAGCGCCATGCATGAATGAATACTTCTTCAACTTTCAAACTAGATATGAAGTGGGAACTGGTCAGGTGCTCAGTTGCACAGCAACCTTATGACCATACTGGGTCATAGAACTGATGATGATGAGTCGTATATAATAGTTGTTCAAATTTCTTAGATGAAGCACTATTTTTGTTTCATTTGACCTTTATTGCTACTTTATTACAAACCTCAGGTTATTTTTACAAGCAAGCAGCATGGTTTGCAAATTAAAAACAATAACCTTTCAAGATCCGATCTTACAACATGTATCTTTGGGAAACCATCCAACACCTTACTGATTTGGTTATTGGAACTCATCAGCAAATGAAATTCAAATTTCATCACATTCTCCCTATCATATTGTTCGTTTAGACAAAATAAACTTAAATTTTTCAAATTTCTGAGCTGAAATATTATCATTAACTTTTAGTTAGTTTTTCTTGCCATTTTATTTTTCAGGTTGTTTTTACCTTTTACAACCAAGGATTAAAAAATAAAGAAAAAGTAATTGAAAAATATATTGACAATGTTGTCATAAAAGTGTTTACCTTCTTGTGAAAACCCATAAAATATATATATTAATACTTCTATATTTACACAGTCTAAAACTGCTAGTTCCACTTCAGCAAGTATAAAAGAAACATTAATTGTTTTCTTTAAAAAACATGAGTAAAATCACAAAGTACTATGCTGACAAATAAATGTCAAAGCCTCATTTTGAGCCTGAGAGTTATCAACTTAATCCAGAGATCTCCCTAACTTCAAAAGTCTACACAAAATTATAATTTACTTTACATTTTAAAGTAACATAACTAAATTGTCATGAACAGAAAACATGATAATTAAATTAAGAATAGGTGTTTTAATAAAAAAAAAAAAAAAAAAACAAACTTACTGCTGCTAAAAGTCCATAACTTCTCACTGCCAAAGTGACATCATTCCTGCCAGCTTGATTGTTTACCATAATGGCATGAAACTTCTTTACAAAGAACTAAAACCAAAAAAAAAATACAATTATAAAGATGTAAATTATATACATAATTATGAACCTCTATGGCTTTTTAAAAAAAGTTATATGTATTGCAGAATATTAAAATATTATAAATTTTGATTTTTATTGCAAAAAATGAATGCAAATTACTTAGATTACAACATGCTTGATGAAAATTTGTCATGATTTAAGATATCATGGGACAGCTGAAATATGGATGACCACAAATGGCAAACTAGAAAATCTTAACGGTTTCCAAAAATATGTTTAGTATTTTCTTAATCTTTCATATTTTTTCTTTTTAAATCAGTATTACCCTATGCAAGGCAGTAAAGCCACTAAGACAAGAGGTTACAGGGTGTGGAAGAATTAGGAACAGAAACATTAATAATGAGTGTGAAGAGGAAAGAGTAATCAGGAGAATAGTAGATAGCAATTGACATTGCATTTAAATTTTTGCAGATTAAAATTGTTTGGAAAGTATGAAGCCAGAAAGGAGTTCCAAAAAAGCAAGAAAAAAATTGTTAGCATAGAATTTACAGTTACATCTAGCCATTTCAACTGTAAATTGATGAGATCTCAATATAGTCTAGTACTGCATTTTTAAATTCAAAAAAGTCTTTTTTACCATTATGATGAAAGTATTTATAGACAATAACCTTACGGCAGTGGGAAAATGACTGAAGCTGAGCTGCCAGATCAAGACCAATAATATTGCCGATTCTTTGGATTTTATCAAATATCTCTAGATACATAGAGGGAGCACCATGCCATATGTGGCAGCAATATTCTAAGCTCGAATATGAACATTTCAGAGTTTTGGGGTGTCAATCTGAGGACTGCAGAGGATTCAAAAAGAGTTGGATGATATATCCAGTCAACATCATGGTGTTTGGAGTGATCACTAGTGATGGTGATATTATGTTTCCATTCATCTTACCACAGAGCCTCAGACTCAACATGGAGGCCTACACCAAGTACCTTGAGGATATAGTGCTGTACTGGGTCAAGAGGGTGGATGCTGAAAGACCCTATGTCTGGTGACAGGATTCTGCACCATGCCACACAAGTAGGAGAACACAGTCATGGCTGTCAGACAATTTCTGCGACCACATCACCCCTTACATCTGGCCACCTAACTCACCAGACTGCAATCCACTTGATTATGATATGTGGGGTGAAGTTGAATGAGAGATCAACAAAACTCCTTATAACACAAAAGGTGAACTGAAGGCAAGGATTATGACAGCATTCACCAACTTAAACAAGGAGTCCATCCAGAAGAGTTGCAGGAGATTCCAAAGTCATCTGGAGGTTGTGGTTGAAGCCAATGGTGATTTTATTGAACAAATTTACTCTTTAGTATTTCAAAATATTTTGTGTAATTTTAGGAAATATATGTGTTAAAACGAGATGTCAGTGTTATTTACATTTTTGCGTAATTTAGACACCTATTTATCCATCAATCCTCTGTGTGTGTGTGTGTATATATATATTCACCTGTGAATACATAGAATTTTTTTTAATGGGGGTGAGGACATGAAATAAAGGAGGTTTCAAAAAATTCGAAACCGAGAGGACAGACACTATATATATATATATATATATATATATATATATATATATATAAAAAAAAAAAAAACAACACACAATCACTGACCAAATCTATTCTAGGATAGCCATCTACTCAGGCAGCTAGCTAATATCTATTGCAGACGTCTGCTCAGGTACAGTTGTGTCTGATCAACACCCACAGAACCCACCTGTGATTTATACTGCAACTATGTTGAGCAGACCTTAGTTACAGTGTCTGGAAGAGAGCATGTCATCTCACATAAACAACTGTCTGAACAAGGCTAGCATACTTAAACCCTTGATCATGATAATATTTTGACTTTAAATTGGCACCCTAAAAATTGAAACCCCCAATTAGTAAATTCCAGAATTCATAAAGCTTCTCACCTTAAATATTGAGGATTGTCTCCGATCTTCAACTTCACCGAAAGTCAATATTTTTGACATCTGCAAAAGTAAAAATAGGATACAGAAATAATGAAACTACTGCCATATTGTTAGAAAATTGACTCTTATTAGTAAAATATATTGAGAGGAAGAAAAAACTATACTAAATTTGAATAAAATTAGTTACTTTAAATTTAACAAATATGCAGCCAGGCAAAATGTCTTAAATGCTTTTTCTGCACAAAAAGCAATAAAATATGACGCATGCAATCTTACATGACATTTAATGTGATAATTGTTGTTTTTCCTCCTTATCAACTATGAGGACGGAGCTGAAAATGTCATAGGCTATGAAAGAGTGATGGCTAAAGCTGTGAAATCTTGCACGCATTAATTTCAACTATTATTAATAACTGCATTGTTCCTTTCCAGGTAAACAAGACTACTTTCATTAGTTTACCTGGGCATTTGGTCTTGATCAGTCAGTTAGGTGCCATGCGTGATACACACTTAGGCGATCATGTATATTTCGATACATGACTGACGAGGCAGATTTTTTTTTCTCCCCGCAGTAGGTTGCCATTTCTTTCTGCAGTAGACCAGTTACCATCCAAGGCTATAGAACTGTTGTGGAGTGACTTCAAAGTGGAGGCTTGTATTTGTACTAAGTCAGTCCTAAAATAGGTTCGACGTACAAAATGTTAGGAACTTGATATAATAGGTAATGACGCAGAGTAATCTTGTGGTGGTCCCCGATACTTTCATATTCGACTAATTGTCGTCCGACATCGACTCACTGTCTGACCCTCGTTTCTATTACTACTCCTACTTATATTAGGTGGGAGAGTCTATTAACTATAGAACAGGTGTGTTTCACCATAACAAGAACCCAGTCTATCCTACTATTAACCCATAGCTGGGGGAGAAGAAGTGGATTCATATCTTTTCCAAGGGTATTAGCACCTAAGTGAATGTAATGGATTTGACTGGAATTCAAACTCGGCTTTCAGATTCTTCAATCCAAGCCATTATCCATTACTCCACTGTCAGAAAGTTGGTATATTACACTCCATTTTTGTTGTGACTCTTCTAAAAGATAGTTGATAAACATTTTGCTTCCCAAAAAACCGAGGCCATCATCTTCCCTGCAGATGAAATGACAGGCCTTTTTTAGAGCAGGTAAGGAAGAGCGTTTCCACTCTATGGATTTTCCTTTTGTCTCCAGTTCAAAGAAACATTTGTCATGCCTAGTACATTGTGCAAAATATTCTCAATTCTCTTATGGGATATGCTATTAAAGTCAATTGCTTGTCATCCACCATCATGCAGTGAACATGATCAATGTTTTCCTCAATGGTGACAGCTGCAGGAAGTTCAAACCTTGGGTTATCTTTAAGACTCTCCTTTAATTCAGCTGTCCACTTTTGCACTGTTGTTAAAGCTAGAACTTCCCCTAATGTAGCAACCATGTCAATAAGAACATCATTTGGGGATAAACCCTTTTTCTGCATGTACTTGATAACACCATGATGCCAAATTTTGTTCATTTTCAAGTAAAGTCACTACTAGTTAATTTGATGTTTTCTTTCAACAGTCAGATGTCAGTTTACCTGGAAAGAAACAATTCAGTTATTAATAAGAAGAGGTGAAATTATTGCGTGCAAGATTTTGCAGCTCTAGTATCACTCCTTCATAGTCAGCCTATGAACTCTTCAGCCTCACCGTCATTAGGTGGTGAGGAGGAAAAACAATAATTATCACATTAGATGGCAAGAGAGACAGAAATTTCATGAATTTCATTATAATTCTGCTTGTCAGTGTTTGTAAGCATGTGCATTATGCCCTGTCATTCTTCTATGTGAAATGTCCATTCAAGATATTGGTGATCATGGCTCGCCACAAACTCCTATCATTTGTAACTCTTAATAAATTTTGTCTTTTTATCTCTTCTCTTGGCCTGCAGTTGGAGATTTGTCTTCAGCTGTGCTGGTCAAACACTATGCCTCCTAGCAGAGAGCATCCCCAGACAGGGCTATACCGAAGGGCAGAGTCTCATCTCAGGAAACACCTACCTGACTTCATTTTATACGGTGTCTACAGGGAATTTTTGGCTAAGCCTATGGGCTCAGATTACTCCACATTAAATTCGGCCTTGTGCCACATCTGACCACGTGGGGCAGTTGGTAGATATTGTCTTTTTATCTCTTCTAAACATTGTTCCAACATCCATTTACTCAAGCTTACTAGTTAGGTCATACATGGTTTTCCTCTGTCCCTCTTGTCTTCAATCTGTACTAAGAGTATCAAATTTTCAAAAGCCTCTTTCCTCATTATGTGCCCAAGAAATTTCAACTCTTTCTTTTTTATTTTAAGTGTAAGTGTCCTTCTTGTTTCCATTTTCTTGTTAATAGCATCTTCCGTTCATGTTATTACCAGTATCCTCCTGTAGAACCACACCTCAGTTGTTTCAAGTCTCTTCTTCATCAGTGAGGAGATTGTCCAGTATCCACTACCATATAGAAGGGCCGATATTAAATAACAGGTAAGTACCTGCCTTTGTTTCTAATGAAATTTATCCGTTTCTTAATATTTTGCTTAGTTTTTTGAAAGCATCTTTTGCTACCTCAATACACTTTCTGCCCACTATTAAGACACTTTCCAGATATTTAAATTATTGTACATGTTTGATTTTGATGTCTTCAATTTTTTATTAACATGTTAGTTTGTTCCTTTTACTAACAACCATGCATTCTGTCTTCTTGCAACTTATGTTTAGTCCTTTCTTCTTTCCTTCACTACTTTTTGTAGAAGTTCCTGTAGTTTCCTTTCTGTGTCTGCTATTAACACAGTATCATCTGCATATCTTATAATATCTTGTGCTGTTAAGATAGTGGCTGCCAATAACGAATCCTGGCCAGACTTCTAATTCTCTCAGAATCACCTAACTGTATAGGTTGAATTGTGACAGTGAGAGAGTCTGGGAAACACAAACACACACACGCACACACACACGTATATTTTTTTTTTTAGTGAAATTGGAGTAGATTTGAATAGCGAAATTAAACAGAGCATTTTTTTTTTACTGATGAGGAAATCTGATCTAGGGCAGAAGTTGTACCCATTGAATCTGGGTCATCATAAGACAATGGAAATGGTCAAAATAATTTTTATTGATTAAAAATTAAAATAGAGCTGAGTAAGCTAGAAGGAACTTTGGAATTCACATGATTTTGGTTGAAGCAGCCAGAACCCTGTGATAATCGCGTGCGAAGTAGTAGGGCTGAGGGTCAGTTATAACCAGCCGGGTTTATCTATATAAATGCGTAGTTATGCTGAAAAAGACAGACGGGAGAAAATTCTTGAAGGGAGAATTGTCCCGGGCGAGTGTTGGGAGGAACGCCACTATAACTTTAAGCCCCGCACAGAAATCTTTATCCCTCCATCGCAAGAGTCATATATCATTCTGAGACAATTTAACAAGAAAATCACATGCACTCGGTCTAGAATCAAGTGTATAGTTTTTTTTTTACTTTTCTTTTCTGTAACCCATTTCTCTTCTCTACTATTCTTTTCTGCTATATAAAAGACATTACCAATTCAACCATTGAATCGATGTTTGTCCGGCTTTCTACAGATATTTATTTATTTTTTTTTGCTGCATTCTGAATTTCTTAGCACAGACTCCCCAGCCATGTCTACATCTTCAGTCGACCGTGTATGGACAGACATCACTTCTGCTTTCTGGATCAAACAAATCACAACATGGGCAGGAAGTAGGATTAAACCAGCGGACCAGTTGAATAATTTACAGATGCTCAGTGGACCTATGGCCGATCCCTTAAGTTCAGTTAGGACCAAGTAGACACCTCAACCCCGAGAGTAAGATGCCAGAGGTTGAGGGGCCAGGGCGAAAGTGTTAGAGAATAAGTACAGTGCAATGCACATCCTTGTCTATTTATGTATATTTACTGAATTCATTTTCTATCTGTATGTCAGTAATTTCTTGCCAGTATAGATTTTGGATCTACCTAGCAGTTCTATTACCGCAGGTGAATTATGAGCATAAAAAAGAGATATCAGAAATGCTGCTTGGGGGAAGGAAGGGAAAATGAAAGAAAGAAAGAAAGGGAAGGAGGAGGCAATAATGCTCCTGTGTGTTTAATGACTGCTACAGTGAAATGGAAAAACCATGTCAATTTTTAATTTTTTCCTTTTTGCCCTCTTACATCTTTAAATAATGACATACATTCATACTTACTGCAATATTTTGTTAAAGTTGTTAAGCTCAAATATTTAATGAGGCAATAGGTAAATTTCTCTAGATTTTTTTTATAGTTGTGGAACAACTTAATCATTAATTCAAGAATTAAGATTCATCAGAAAATTAAAATAGAAAGTGCATGAAATTTTTATGTTTACCACTTGTAAGAAAAGCCTGAAAAAGAAAAAAAGGAAAGGAAAAGAGAAAAAAAAGGAAAGGAAAAGAGAAAAAAAAGGAAAGGAAAAGAGAAAAAAAAGGAAAGGAAAAGAGAAAAAAAAGGAAAGGAAAAGAGAAAAAAAGGAAAGGAAAAAGAAAAAAAAAGGAAAAAAAAAAGGACAAAAAAGAACAAAAAAAAAGAAAAAAAGAAAAAAAAAAAAAAAGTGAAAGCAAAAAAGAAATTTCTTTTTTAAAAGAAAAAGATTGAAAATAAAGAAAAGAGAAAGAAAAAAAAAAAAAAAAGAAAAGAAAAAATAAAAAAAATAAGAAAAGGATAAGAAAAAAAAAAAAAAGTAGAAAATAGAAGAGAGAGAAAAAAAGGTAAAAAAAAAAAAGGAAAGAAATGAGAAAAAAAAAAAAAAAAAAGGAAAAAAAGACATCCTTTGAACTAGCCCGAATAAGGAACAGAGATGAAGATTTACAAACATTTGATGCAGCATCCATTATTTTTTTTTCTTAATATTTCAGCTGAATTTTTTTTCTGCAGGTATTTTTTTATATACTTTCAAATACTGTAATATACTACAATTAAAACAGTGACTATATTCTAAAATCCAAATGATGCCTTACAATTAATTCATCATCTTTATTAAATCTATTGTTATATATGAGGTTCAAAAAATTACCTGAGTGATAAATCCTTCCATTGCATTTTGGCCTAATCTCCAAAGATCCCTGTTTTGTGGTGGACCATCTCAATAATGTATCATACATTTCCTGTTAAGAAAAGTTTAAACACATTAAAGCTTAAAACCTTTAAAAACAGAATTCAAAACTTAAATTATTCTTTACAATCTACTGATTCATCATTAACAACATAAGATACTCATATGACACTGATGGCAGTCAGAAGGAAAACTGAAAAAACTCTTAGATAATATAGTAGATGAATGTTTGAAGAAAGGACTAATTATTAACTGGAAGAAGACAAAATTCATGGTTGTCAGCAAAAGAGTCAACCCATATTGGAAAGCTACATATTAAGGGCATCAAGATCAAGCAGGTACAGAAATTTAATTATCTGGGTAGTGTAACAAAAGAAAAAAAACTCAGACTGGCACAGCCACTGTAGCAAGATTGAGACTGGAAAAGATATGGAAGAGCAATATCAGTTTCCATACCAAGTTCAAATTCTACAAATTGCTGGTCATATCCATCCTCATCTACAGGTGTAAGACTTGAACATTACTGGTTAAGGTAGAACAAATGCTTGAGAAAGCTCCTCTGCAATAAATAATGGGAGCACAAAACTAATGACTATGTACAGAGCAAGACACAAAAAATTTTGTTGTCTTTTACTAATATGATTTCTCAAATCTTTGAAGATAAGTCCATTTAGTTATTTGAGTTTCATAGGAATTTTGTCTCCAGTTCATCTTTGAGTAAACTTAAGTGTCAGTCTTTTTAATAATTTTATGTCTACAAAAAACCTTTAAATTGGGAAACATAAAATGTTGTTAATGATTTTAGATAATCATTTAAAAGTAGTCCTTTGAAGAAGATAACCACCTGAAAAGCCAAATGGGTAGTCTCAAACTTCTGGAATACAAGCGGATGGATAGGCGGATGGTACCCCATCCATTATTCATACAAGCAGGGAGAAAAGAGGTCTAGAGGTTACTGAGTAAAGAATAAGGTAGATGACCAGTGGCCACTGAAAAGGGACCAGTGAGCAGTTATTTGATAGCAGTTCAGCTGAAGGGAAACAGGCAGCTAAGAAGTGAAAATTGTATACTTGTTATTTCAACCAGAGAGTTTTGAAAATCAATTGTTATTATTTTTTTGTTGAATACAATCAGGGCCAAATGGACAAATTTGTGATATATAGCAAAGTCAGGTGTATATGCAGATACAGTCAATACTGGATGTTTTCCATTTGAATTGGACAGAGAGCACTTTTTTTTTAGCAGAAGCTGAAATTGTCTCATTCTTAAGACCAGAGCTTAAAATGTTGTCCTAAGGAATCTCAATATTGACCAAAATCCTGTTCCAATTAAAGAGTAATGATGGCCAGTAAAATGCAAAAAACTGTTATTAAAGATAAATATAGAAAATCATCAAATCCACTTTTCATCAAAAGAATCTGGAGTTTTCAGTTGGCAACAAGATTGTTACTACATGTAAGCTCTAGCTATCTAAGTTCTAGAAAATTTTTTTTAAAAGTTATGTCATCACAATCTAAATGATCACAATCTAAATGATCATTGATTTCAAGAGAATATGGTAAGAAATGAATGGAAATAATATGACTAGCATGGACTTTTTGGCATAAGCATTTTAACTTCTTACAAATTTATGAACCTGTCAGCAATCCTTCCAAAATTTGTTCACATTTCTTAGATAAAGCACAGGCATTAATTAATTTTTTGACTAATTTTCTCTTCATCTTAATTTTATTGATTTTCATCCTAATACTCAGGTAATTTTAAACTTAAAACATTTACAAGTAATTAGATGTAAAAAAAATTAGATAATGAAGAATGTAGCTATATAACTAAATTTGAATGATATTGGCTGGTTAGCTTTTGTAGCCTAATTAATAAATTATGTCTCCAACTGTAGAGATGCTTAAAAGGATACAAAATGCAATATTAAAAATTGCAAGTAAAAAGTTAATCACTACTGTTTACTATGGGTAAATTTTAAACAAGACAGACTAGGTTATATAGCTTTGGGTGGCATCTTTTGGTTTAGGAGGAGAAATTTTGAATTCAAAAATTCCCAACTATAGGTGAATATTGGGCAGTCTGGAGCCATGTTTGGCAACCAGACTAGTAGAAGGACAATTTAAATTCAAATCCAGAGTCGGAAAAAATAAGACATTTTGATATCTTATTCAATTTCATTGTCAACTCCAGCAACGATATTTTGCCAGACTGTATTGGCACCTGCCTTTCTTTTGGAAAACATTGGTGGCATGAAAGGAAAGGATTCGTACTGTATGGGCAACTGCCAATCTGAAAAAAGCCCAGCCTGGGGCTGCACCTTGAGAGGGCATAACTAAAAAGACTGACTGATGCCATACTTTTTGCTATCCAAGTATTGCAAAAAAAACAAAAAACTAAAGTTTTTTAATAGTGTGAAATTAACAACTTCCAGTAAAGGTTTAACAGGAAAACAGTTGTATAAAAAAGGAGTTTCTTGATTATTATAGAAATGGACAGTCAAGGAATAAGAAGAAAATGGACAAGTGAATGCTGAACTACTTAAAATGTTTGAAATTTTTTACCTCACAAAATAAATTAAAAATGAGAAAAATTGCACAACACTCAAAAGCAAAGAGATTCAGCCCAGCTTTTAGGCATGTCATATTTTTTAAGATTAAGATCTGGGTTGATGGCATTCAGTATAATGAAGAAGATTATAGATTTCAGGAGAATCTGAAAAGAAAGAAAAAATAGCATATCCAACAAAAAACAATGATTAAAAGAAAAAAAATTTTCTGATGAGGAATTATAAAATAATCATTAACTAACCTTTAGTACAAAATGTACAAAAAAATTTACATATTTGTCAGTGAGGACTATTTTATCAACAGCACAAATTTATATCAGTGAATGCCTGAGAATTCTTACTTGATCTAATTGAGACTTTTTGAATATAAATTTGGTATAGATTTATCAGGCAAATACAAATAGCTGAATGAAACCAAAAAAGTAACTTTTCCATTTAAAAAAAGAATAGTCCATTCAAGATAATAAAAAAAGCCTTCCATTATACATTTTATTTTTTTATTCCAACTCTATACTTTCCAATATCAATGGGATATGATTTGATTGGGTTTAAAGGCATATAAATCCTCATTTTATAAAATAATAAGATTTGATTGGGTATAAATGGTTAGTGTATTTTTTTATCAGTCAGGTGGATTTAGATAGCAATAGACATTGCATTTTAGATAGGTACCTCCACAAAAAAAAAAAAAAAAAGAGCATAGCTTGATGAAAAAAAGACGCCAACCTTGCCGAAAACAAAATTTTATTATCTAAATGCTTATGTTATTATTAAGAGGAAAGACAAAGTTTTTTTTAATTATTTTAAAAATTTTTTCCTTCTTTTTAGAACATTCTAAATTTTGATTAAAAAAACCTTGTTTCTATTTGTATCACCAGAACTAGTAAATAACATAGACAATTTTAGCACGTTTTTTTTTTTGGTATGACACACATTAATTTGGAAAAATCTTGCAAAAAAATAAAAATAATTGTCGGATGTTAATGAAACTTTCAGGAACTATTCACAGATGATCGAAATTATTATAAATATGTTTTTTTTTATTAAAGTCATGGCAGAAATATTTTTTTTAAATATTTATTACCCCCCCATAAACTAATTTTATGAAAACGCTAGAAATTCGATCGATCGGGTTTAGTGATTACAATAGTTAAAAGCACAAGGCTTTGAGGAATGCAAATCATGTTTTTTTTTTTTTTTTTTTAATTGGACCCCCCCCCTACCTGAAAATCAGCTCTGAATTGTAACATACAAAACTCAATAAAAACAAAGATATTATTTAATTTCAAATGCTTTTATTTGCTTTTTTAGTTGTTTTTATGAATATGGACAATATTTTCTGAAAGCAAAAAATTTTTTTTGATAAAAATGAATTTTTAATACAATTATTTGTTATTTCTTTAATTATAATAGATTTTTACATTTAAGTTGTTAAAATATTATAAAATTAGTTAAAAGCCACATCGGGTTTCCTAAGTGTCCTTATGAGATAGATCTTTTTTTTTTTAGTGCGTTGTAAATTGTATCATTTTGACTAATCAGAAGATCCGCAGTAATTAAAAAATGTAATTTTGTGTTTATAATCGGGCTGTAATTATAAAGTATGGAAGACCAACCAGAATACAATTAAGTTGCGTTATTTTAGTTAAGCCTTGTTCCCTGCTGTTAAGGCCTTTATTTTTGCAAAACACGTGTGGAGAAGTTAATTTGATTTTTCAATCTCAACTGAGTAGGGTACCTACAAGCATTAGTATTAGCTTATGAAATTTATATGATCTTATTTTTTTATATTAATCTCAGTTATGACATTTTTTCCATAAATAAAATATCAAAATTAATAATAAAATGAATGGAAATACAAATAACACAGTAAAATGTAATAAATGTACATAAAATTATAGTATTTTATGTACACTTCTGATAAAATTTCATAAGAAAGGTACCTATAAATTAATTAGATATATTTCTTATGAAATATGAAATTTATTCTCACTCTTAACAGTCTTATTTTAATTTCTTTAGAATATACTTTCCATAAATCATCATAAACGTAAAGGTGAAAGCTAAGTACCCAAAAAAAAAAAAAAAAAAAAAAAAAATTAGAGTGCTGAAAGTTTTCCTTAAAAATAACGAGGTAAATAAATAATTTGTTCACTTAAATGTAAATTATTTCACTTTTCTCCTTCCGTAGAACAAATTAGCGTCACGGAATCTGTCAATATGTCATTCATCACCTGTCAAGTGACGCAAAAGTTTATGACCTGCTTTGTTTTATTTTCAAATTACATCTTTTCGGCGCAAAAGCTAAGTTAAGCTTGATTCAAAATATTTTAAATAAACATTATAATTTCTGATTTTCTTAAAATAAGTTTTGAAAAAATGATAATTGATATTTAAAAGAATTTCAAAGTGAGATTTCCATTTTTTTTTTTAAATGGAAAAAAATGATCAATTTTGCTGACTCAAAAAAAAAAAAAAAAAAAGAAAAAAAAAAGATTTTTAACGAAAATTTCGGACGTGCTAGGAACGATTAAAAAAATAAAAAAAATACCCCAAAAATACTTTGATCCTTTCTCATAATAATAACATAAACATTTAGATGATAAAATTTTGTTTTCGTCAAGTTTGGCGTCTCTTTCATCACGCTATACTCTTTTTTTAGCGATCTCGTGGAGGTACCTACATTTATATTTTTACAGATTAAAGCTGGCTGAAAAGCAAGTAGAAGGGAGTTCCACAAGTGAGAAGTGCAAGAGAAAAAACTGTTAGCATAGAAATTATGTCTACATCTAGCCAGCTCAACTGTAAGCTGATGAAATCTCGACCCCAGTCTAGTACTGCACTTAAATTCAAAAAGTCTAGGTTCCATAGCGAAGAGATCATCTGAACAAATACGATGAAAGTATTTATAGAAAAGATGCAGAGAGGCAGCATTGGGAAAATGACTGAAGCCAAGCTGCCAGATCAGGACCAATAATATTGCTGATTCTTCTTTGGATCTTATCAAGGAGCTCAAGATAAATAGTAGGGGCACCAGATCATATGTAGCAGTAATATTCTAAGCATGGACAAATGGTTGACTTATAGATATGTCAGATAGATTCTGGTGAGAAAAATTGTTTCACCTGACACAGTGAATTGATTTTAGCAGCTGACCTAGCAATGGATTTAATATATTCTTTCCACTTCATGTCAGCAGAGAACATGAGCGAGAGAAGGCGCAATGAATCACTTTCCTGGTGGTTAGCATTAGCCATGCTGATAGAAGACAGTGAGGGATTTTTCAGATGATTAATGGAGAGAACTTTAGTTTTGGAAATGTTAAAATTAATAAGGCATTTTTTGCCCCAGTTCATGATGGACTTGAGCTCATTTTAGACATCAGCTGACATTCTGCCTTGTCTGACTGATAAGCCTTGCTATCGAGGCAGGAGTAAATTGTTGTCATCAGCGTCGGTACCAAATTGAGAGCTGATGTCATCAGGAAGATCATTAATGAAATTTAAAACACTGTAGGACCAAGGATGGAGCTCTGGGGACATCCATGTCAGTACAAAAGGATCTAGATGAGTGGACATTCAGGATAACTCATTTCACAATTTGATAGGAAAGACTGAATCAGTTCAAAAATGTGTCTGGAGAGACACATAACTTTTCAGCTTGTGGAGAAGACCTGAATACCAGACCATGTCAAAGGCTTTTGAGATGTTCAATAATACAACCCAGGCTTCGCTGTGTTTATCTAGAGCATGACAGACTATCTGTAATTATTGCCAGTACATCAGCAGTTGACCTGGAGAAACAAAAGCCATATTGCTTGCTTGTCTGAGAAAAGGCCCTGCAATGAGAGATGATGAACCAACTCAGCATTGATTAGGGCCTCTAGTAGTTTCTCAAAAAGAGGTAGGATACTAATAGGCCAATAGTTGGAAGGATTGGATGGCTCACTATTCTTAAAAACTGGATGACTTCCCGCAGACAGGAAAGCAGAAAGGTATTTATTATACAGTTTAGAGAGAACAAGAGCCAGTCCGAGAGTATACTTCTTAATGATTATTACAGGGATATCATTGGGTCCACATGTTTGTGGAGATCTAAGTTAGAGATGTTAACAGAAACCATAGAGGAGGTTATATGCATATCACTCAAGCCAGGGATATTCCAGATGAGTGAAGATTAGAGTTTGAGGAGAATTCAGCTTTATCAACAGAGGATGATAACACCTCATATTGACTGAAGAGGTGAGGGATAGAGACTTTACACTAATTTAATGCTCTATTACAGAGCCACCAGTAATCACAAGAGCCAAAGTTGTTAGAGGTTATGTGGTGCCTCATTCTCTCAACAAACAGAACTTTGCTCCCTAGAGGACTATCTTACATTTATTGTGAGCAGCAACAAATAGACGCTTGTTGTGATGAGATCAGTCATGTTGGTATAACCAAAAATACTGGTTCCTGTATACCAGAGTGGCTGAGCGTACTGGTAGGAACCATAGAGAGGCTTGAGGTTTCATCTATTAAATTTAATTTGTGAATAATATTTTAATATCATTCAGTTGAAAGCAATAGCCTTTGTAAAGGAGTTAATTTAATGTTAATGATTTTGGTTATTTTATTTTGTTCATTTACTTCTTTGTCAAGATTAGTTATTGCTTAAATTTTTAATATATCTTGGTTTCCTTAAGAAATTTAATTAATTTATTTGGATCAATCCCTTTGAAGAGTTCACTCATTGTTTGCCTGATAATATTTTTCACAGATCAAACTTAAATCTATATATTTTATAAGTATGTGTTCCACTGTATATCATTCATTACATATATAGCACATAAGTGGAACTTCCTTTTTTAGTATGCAGCTGGCAATCAAATTGGAGGACTTTAGCTCTCAAGCTATATAACAATTTTTTTCAAAGTAATCTTTGCATAATCTTAAACAGGTGACGGTTCTAACTGCTATCTTGAACAGGTAGAACTGGGATTATATAAGCCATCATTACAGGGTTTCTAAAACTCTTCCATTCAATTTTTATCCAAAGGACCAAGTTATGGTCATTCTTGATGACTTTAGTGTGAAAGTAAGTGCAACAGATTAAACCGGAAATTGAACTTGGCTTGCCAGTTGGTGTAGGGATTACTAAGTATGAAGTTGGGTGTTTCTGGGCTATCTGTAGCAGATGTGCTTATTCATATGTCAATTGCAAGTCTCAAATTTTTTGCTCCAAAAGATACCAAGTTGTTTTAGGACAGGACATTTTTAAAGTATCAACAGTCAATTAGTTTTAAAATTGCAAGTAGCTTAAGCACTTGTAGGGACTGACCCAATTCTTTACACTGGGTAAGCAGATCATTCTTGCAACCTTTTGACAACCTATAGTATTGTTGTTGCCAACTTTTACATCGGTGTTTTTTTTTTTTGTTTTTTTTTTGCTTTTTGAGAGAGTCTGCCAAAAAAAAAAAAAAAAAACTCTCTGAAATGTACAGGAGAATGCATCAGAAATCACATCCCAGCTAGTACATAATGACAAGGTGCTCTAGTCAACTTATCCAAAGATTGCCAGCTAGTGAAAGAGAACCAACAAAAAACATCTATATCTGGCAAAGCATTATATTTCACTTGGTATTTGGTGCTAGCAACAATAAGTGGTAAAATTTGGCATGGTTACTGATTATTGGTGTGTATTTGGTATCATGACTGAGTGTATGTGTATAGTACCTGATAATGTTTAAAATATACAATGTAATCATAGTACTGAAAAGTGGCTGGACACACTTCCAAAAATCTGTCTCAATATCAGAACCTATTTTGGAAGGAATTCTTGGTTGAACTGACAACTTTTCAGCCCACCTTTATATAGAAGACGGACAGCCTTAAAATTATTCTAAATTACATTCCCAGAAAAATGATTAAGAAGAGAGAAAAAGAATTTTAAAAGATGAAAATATTAGTTTAAAGGAACAACTGAAAAGTAATGATACCTTATCTCAAAAATATATCAAAGTAACAAGAAAAGCGATATATATAAAAGAGAAGATTTATCTGAGTGACCTATCCATAAGTTCTATGCTAACAGTTTCTTCTCTTACACGTCTTGCTTGAGAAACTCTTCTGGTTTCTTGCTCTTAAATTTGTCAAGAGTTCTGCTATGCCATTCCTTGGATATAGCCACAATACATTACCTTCATCAGCAAATGGTGTATGTTTCACCAAACAAAAATTCATTCCTTCAAGGCTTGCAGCTATAATTGCAAATTCTGGTTTGCGATTTTTTGCATTCATCTGTAAATTAAAAAGAATAAAAAAAATGGCATTAAATGTTTGAAATAATTTTAATCTAACATTTGCATATTTGATATTTATATTTTTGGTGGTATTTTTAATAATGACATATCCCTTCAAGATGTAGGTAGCAATGGCTCTTCATACATTTCATTTCTTTATTATCTATGACTTGTTGGGGAAGATATTAAAAGTCAGAGTAGTCCTGTTTGAGTGTTTGATAACCAAGGCTTGAGAGTCAAATCTGCTTGGCCATTTAACCTGTAGTGATGTAAAGAAGAAACGGATTCAGGTCTTTCCTCAGGGCATCCATACAAAAAGTGAATTCAACAGTTTTTTCTTTTTTACTAAGTTTGCATATTACAAGGCCAACTCTAGTTAGGAGGTTACAAAATGAGGTTGCTGAATGGGCATAAGTAAACATACATTACAAGGATATGTAGGATAGGTAACGGCAGACTCTAGACTTGATGAGGTTAAGATTGATGAGGAGAGCATACTCTTGTAAATCTGTTCCACAAAGTAGTGGTTTTCAGGAAGAAGCTATCTAAGTGCAACTTCTTTCTTACCAGTGGAATACCAAGGATATAAAGATGATTCTATTTTGTATATGTGTCATGGTAGGTCTTAGTTGTAAAGGTTTGAATTGTTGGAACTAAGAAATGTCATTCACCTTAACATTTGCCATGGAAATATCAATAAAGTAGTGATGGGTTTGCAATGTTTAGTCACTGATAAAGAGGCTGTAGGGCTGAAAATAAGGCCACGTAAATGCTTTTGAACTCTGTCAACACTAGAAATTGAAGACCGAGCAGTACAGATATAGCAGCAATAATTGTAATGATAGCATGGCATACTTTCTGAAACAGCACAAGGAATCAACAATTTTTCCAAGATCTTTAGTGACAGACTGTATATATGAGTTTCACTTAAGATCTGAAGTGAACTTGAGTCCCAATAGATGATCAAAGCAAGGAACCTCATTCATCATGACTGAAGAAAATTCGGGGTTAACTTAGTGATGATGGAACATTTCTAGTTTTGTTTAGAGATATTGAATATTACAAGCCAGTTTTTCCCCATTGAGCTGTCAGAGGTAGATCAGAAGAGAAATGAAATGTCAGGCTTTGATCATTTGATTTTTGGAGGTGAACCCATAAACTGGTGTCATCTGCATAGAAATTTACTAATGGTCTAAGAATGTTATTGTCAAATCATTAATATAAAGAGGGTAGGACTGAAGAGAGACTCTTGGAGGACACTTGTACTGAACTTCAAAAAACTAACCATTAATGATGATCTTCATGGACCTACCTGATAGGAAGAACTTGATAATTTTTAAGATGATGCCATAGATGGAGAACTTTTGTAGCAACTACCTATGTGGTACCTTATCAAAGGACTTTGAGATATTTAAGGCAACTGTTCTTGTGATGTGACTATTATCAAGTTTTTTTGTTGATTATGTGTGTAATGGCAGTGAGGACATCAGCAGTGGATATAGAGTGAAATCCATACTCTTTGTCACTCAGTAGGTTGCTTCTGTTGAGCTGATCAACAACCTTGTGCATAATATACTCCAGGTGTTTGTTGATGGGGCCAATTACTCACCCACATTCTTGAAAAAAGGGTATACAGCAGACCCCTTCCATGGACCAGGGCAACAGTTTTCCTTCCAAGTTAAACAATTTTGTCAAGATTGGAAATAATTCAAGGTGAATGTTCTTGAGAAAAATGACTGGAATTTTATCTGAATCAGTAGCCATTGTAGAGTCAAGAAACTTCTTTAGTCAAGATAGAAAAATGGTAGGGAATGGCCAGATTGTCTAATCTGGAATTAAGGGCAAAGTTCATTGCAAAGTGCTTAACTTTATCTGGTGAGAGGCCATTTATAATCGTAGGCACTGATGGTTTACATCTATTAAAAATCATGTTGGCAATTTTCCAGAACTTGCAGGAACTAATTCTTTTATTTTCAACTTTGGTTTGGACTGACTGCACATAACTGCTGTTTGCATTTTCCAGAACTCTCTTACGCTGAATACAGATAGTTCTGAATGTGTTAAGATAGGTACCTCCGTTTATTTCGCGAAAATCTAATATAGCATGACAAGAACGGTCTGAAAATTAACGAAAAAAATTTTTTTCATGATAAAAGTATATTTCATTATTGAGAAGAAACACTAAAGTATTTTTTGAGTAATTTTTGAAATTTTTTACTCATTCTTAGCATGTTTGAAATTTTAGTTAAAAAACTTGTTTACAGAAAAAACGAAAAAAGCTCTATATCAGCCATATTTTTTAAAATTTTAAAAATAAGTTAAATTCTTCGTTTAAAATTCGTTTAAAAATTAATTATATGTATTTCAATATTTATTCGAAGAAATTTAGAAAATTTGAAGTTTATTTAAAATATTTTGAAAGAAACTTTTACTTACTTTCTTCGTAGAAAAAATGTTTTTAAAGATAAAGAGCCGATCTTCACGTTGCCGTTGATTGACAGAGTGCCAAGTGATGACATCTATAAATTATTGACAGCTGACGTGAGATTCGAGTTCCCATACGGAAGCACAGAATGGACATATTTTTTTAAGCGGACCTACTTAAGTAGTAACTTGTAATATTTAAAGTAAAAAAACTTTCGCCATTACAACTTTTTTTTGTTAACTACTATGTACCATAAGTTTGTTGATATTATCTGGAGAAATTATAAATACTATTAAAAAAAATTAAAATACAAGTGCTGCACTGCTGTTTGAGGGCCCATATAGACCCCTCTAAAGTCAATTCAGATTTGCTATTATAAAAAAAAATTCTATCCCCAGTAAAAATAATCAAACATAGTAAAAGTCATTTTGTCACAGCCTATATTCTCGGAAAAAATAAATAAATGGATTTTTATATTTTTACGTAAAAAAAAATTACTTATCTGGAAAAATACCAGGGAAAGTTTATCTGAATCCCATGAAACTAGGTATTTTCTGAAAGCAAACATTATGTTTCATTTAAAAGTAAAATTGGCCAGTGTAAATGACTGAAAAGTTTTTAGTTTTCTAGAGGCAAAATGTGAATCTTACTTATTATAAAACCCAGGTTGTGTGTATTACGTTTATTGGATCGAATTTCCTACATTTTTCAACCAATTTCAACCAAACATTACAGGACTACGATGAAAACTAGATGAAAGTACCTATTTTAACTTAATGAAAATGATGCACACGTGTTTCAGCAGGAACAGTTTGCTAAATTAAGGGGCCGTATACAGCGAAGAACAACCCTTACTAGACAGAAACTCAATCCATGTGACGTTATTTTTATTGCACGCACCAAACTTCCGGTCTTCCGAGATTTCATTGGTAAACACATTATTGACAAATTAATTTTTTTTAATATACGAAGACTCATTAGTTTGTAATAAGCTTTGGAAATTATAATCTGTAAATATATATCTACTTAAAAACAACATCCGTTAAGCTGTACACGCTTTTCCATAATTTTAGAAGAATTAACAACATAATGTAAAAATAACAATGGTTGCAGAAATAAAAAATAATTGTAGGTAATTGTTTTAAAAATTCATTTTTCATCGAAATATCTTTTTGCTTTCAGACAATATTGTCCATGTTTATTGGAATAAATAAAAGCAATTAAAAGCTTTTTTGAAATTAAATAATATTTTTGTTTTATTGAGTTTTTGTATGTTACACTTCAAAGACGATTTTTCAGGTAGAAGGGCTCCAACTAAAAAAAAACAAAAACATGATTTTTTGTTTCCTCAAAGCATTGTGCTTTTTAACTGATATAATCACTAAACTCCTAAGAATTGAAATTATAGAGTTTTCGTACAATTAGTTAGAGTGGGTAAATACATATAAAAAAAAAAAAAAATTTCTGCGATGACTTTACTAAAAAAAAAATGTATTTATAATAAGTTCCATCATTTGTAAATAGTTTCTGAAAATTTCATTAAAATCCGACAATTATTTTCATTTTTGCAAGATTTTCCAAATTAATGTGTCAAACGGGAAAAAAAACGCGCCAAAATGTTTATACGTTAATTTATCAGCCGTTGATAAAAAGAGAAACAAGGTCTTTTAATCAAAATTTACAATGTTCTAAAAAAGAAGGAAAAATTTCAAAAATAAGTAAAAAATACTTTGATCTTTCCTCTAAAAAGTAACATAAGCATTTAGACGCGAAAATTTTGTTTTCATCGACTTTGGCGTCTTTTTAATCATGCTATGCTCTTTTTTTAGCGATCCAATGGAGTTACCTATGTTAAGAGTTCTGCTACACCATTCACTGTGATAAAGATTGTAGTAATGGTACCAGCACATTCTGGCGTGAACCAAAGCAAGATCAGGAATTGGAACTCAAATCACCTATTCCACTTTTCAGCCTGATAAACATTTGTTCTTGGTATAGTTAATTCATTTTCAATCATTCAAGGTTTAAAATTTTATAAAAATTCAAATGTTTTGAAACAATGCTATGACAAAATGTATAGCAATATTTTTTTATTCTCCTAGATGTTGTTATGCATAAAAAATATTTCAAGTTATTGAATAGTTGTGAGTAATGTTAATTCATTGATGAAACATTCTTTTATAGTTTTTATTCTAAATGCTGTTACGCATAAAACTACTTCTAATGTTATTGAGTAGTTGCAAATAATATTGATTCACTGATAAGCTCATATTCTAAGTCATTATATTTTGATTAAAAATAACTTTGGAATGAGAGTTCTTGTTTTTGACACATTTTCAAATGTTTGTCAGAGTCATTAACCTTCATAAAATTCTGAAAAGAATTCTTTATTGAAATAAAATTATATTGTTTTTAACTTGTAACTATCAATTTTCCTCATGGTAACTTATTATTGCTTTATTCAGTCACAATAATCCTATATTCCCTAGCTCAGAGATTGAATCAATGACTTCTATGAAATGAAATGAAATTAATAACATTTGTATTCTTTAGACCATTGAACAGACAAGGTAAAAGAATTTTGGAGCTTGAAGCCTCATGTATTGTTTTTTGTTTCTCTCATTTTTTATTAGGTTTTATTAATTGGATCTTTTAAGTCACACTTTTGCATTGATTCTTTCAATCATTTTCCAATAATATTCATTATTATGTTAACTTCATTCCATGAAGGTTACAGTTTCCTCAAAAGCTACAAAGATAAGCCACATTGTTACTTGTTAAGGATCACTGACTAGATTTCTGATAGAGTTAAATTTATAAATATATGGTGAGAAGTGGAGAGGAAAAGAAAGTTACTTCAAAATATATGTTTTGAAAGGCTTTAAGCTGTTAACAAAAATTTTATTCCCCAAGAACCATTGTTGATAAAAATCTAGTTTTAAACTCAAAAGATACTGTTGTAAAACTTACGAAAATTTCTCCTTTATCCACTAAACATAAAACTAATATAAATTACATGTTTGAAAAATATTTAATAAAAACATTTCCAAGAGCAGAGTTAGGGCTATTGTTTGGTTTTATTTATTTCTAATTTACATACTTTGTCAATCTTATACAATAGTTAACAAATGAGACAAAACAAAGTTTACAAGAAAGTTCTTATATGATAATTTATTGACTAGTATTCCAGCTGTAAAGATAATGATGACTAATGGATACCTTTACTCATGAAGCTTGGAAAGGAAAAAGTAATGTTTTTTCTATTTTTGGTTCTTTTTACTTACCTCATCTTTTATAGATTTCAAGAACACTTTAACTAGATCTTCAACATAATCTTGCATGTATTCAGGACAGTATTCAGAAATGGCTCCTAGCAAACGGTAGATATTTGCTCGGACTGAAACAAAAAAATACATTACAGAATATGAGATCAAATGCAAGGAGAAATTTAGCTTGTTTGAGTTACTTCATAAAAAAGTAAGATAAAAAAATGTCAGAGATGAATTTAAGTTAGTACTTTTAAAAATATTCTAAGAATAACATTCAAAAACCCTATTAACTATTTCACTGCTGCATTGTCATAGCTTTGTTGCTTTGCTGTGCTGGTCCATTTTAGGGAAAATAGAAATTGCTATTTCCTGGAAATTAATAACTATGAGAGATTGATTTTTCATGGATGCCACTATTTAGGTTTTGACCAGATACTCTGCAGCACAGATTAAGCAAAACAATACCCGCAACACACAATATAACAAAAATATGTCACAAAATATTGTATGCTACTTCATGTCTACACTGGTTTGAAAATAAGACTAATCCATGGAGAGATATTTTATGGGGTCTTGAAATTGTGTGTGTTTATATATATATATATATATATATATATATATATATATATATATATATATATCCCAACAGTAGTCAATGTAAGTCTCATAAAGATGTATATTCACAGGCATTACATCTGTTGGTTTCAATCTTGGGGAATGATCATTAAGAACATCCCCTCTCCCCAAATTTATAGACAAATCTTACTGATGCATGCTGGGAATTCTTCCTAACCAATAAAAATGAACCTCTTCTCAGTCTCAGATATATTTTTGTTCTTTCTTGTCTTAAAGTCAAAATGCTATAACCATTTGACTGTATACCTTTTGCATGTGAATATAATTCTCATTTTGTGAAATTTTGCTTTCTGTTTGCATAGTTTTGATTTGCGCATATATATATATATATATATATTAGTTTGCTTAGTAGTATTTTGCCCTGTTTTTTTTTCTCTTCCTTTTCTTATTGTTTGTGAGAATTTTCTGAATTACACTCAACCATAGCCAATAACTCCACAATATCAACATCTATTGCAAATTATCATTTAATTTTATTTAAAAGCTAAGATGTAGTAGTCATCAGCTTCACAAATGTTAAGCAAAGAGCACAATGATGACTAAAAGCTTATTCTCCTGTACACAAATAGCAGAAGGTATAACTCTGACAATCTGCACTTACTGTGCTTCATCCTACACAGGTAATCAAGATTTTTTGTTAAACAACTTTCATAGATAATGTATTTTTTATTATAACTGAAGAAATTATACACATTAATGATCATCTGAATCTGATATAGGAATTTTCATGTTAAGCAGTATCTTGTCCCATTAAGGATCACCGTCTGAAATGGCCACAGTGACGGTGCACATGCAAAATTCGCAAGTAGGCCTTTCAAGGTCAATCACAGAGACATTGGATCCCGTTCGATATTCTCTCAATTTTTTTGCACACACATCAGCATGAGCTGTGTATGTGTCTACATGTTATTCAGTTCTCTATAATCTAGTACAGGGCGCACCTTTCCCTTGTTCTTTTGTACCACAGCCATCAACGGGATGAGGCCTCTTGGAGGACCAAGCTCTTCCTCGGGATATGGAGTCAGCCATCCATTATCCAGCCACACCTGCCCTCAGGCTGGTATTCTTCCTTGATTATTTCGGGCAACGGAATATTCTGACACTCGGTTCTGGAGCTTTTCTGGTGGGTTATTTTCCACCATTTCCAAAATGCTGTCCATGTCTTCATGTTTTGGTCGAACTCTCCGCTAAAGTTTTTTTGTTGATCTTCAAAGTAGCACAGATGGGCAGATCAGAAAACTTGACTTCACCCGCCTCTGTAATCTTGAAGACGCCACCCAGCTCCTTAATAATGTCCATAAAAAGGAGCAGATCGAAACCTAATAACTCTCTTTGTCCACGACCAACACACTGACTGTGACAGGGTCACCGCTGTTGATACTGAGTTTGATGTTTCCAACTCCCCGGCTTCTGAGAGCCTTTCCATCAGCCGTTAGTATGGTCCATCTTTTTGTCTGCTCCACTGTCGGCATTTCGAACCGCTGGTGGAGTGACCGAGAGCAGCCCGATTTTCCATTAAAGCGGTACGCATTATTCCATTGATGCGCATCCTTAATCACAGGGACGCCTTCTTTCATAAATGCGGGGAAGAGACGCGCTGACGTCTAGGCCCCCATTCCATTTCCGGACACTTAGAGGCAATATGACCTACTTTATGACATTGGAAACATTATAGATCAAGACGCGTTTTTTGACCGAATGAACTGCGAACATTTCTTTTGGCGTTGATAGCGCAGTCTCTGGCAAAATGATTCGCCCAGAGCACCGAAAGCAGGTGGCAAATGCCATATGACGAATGGCTGGGGTCGGACCTTAAGATGTTTGACTTCAATTGGTTGAATAACTGCGCCACTGGTTCATCAGCCTCTTTTTCGCCGTATCATGACAGCACGGGCTCTGGTCAACAATTGATTGAGCGTCAGGTCTTCCATTCTGGATGATGCGGATATCTGCTTAACATGACTGGCGATCCAGAAACAAAGGCATGTCATCCATTCTTCAGGAAGCGGTGCGATTGAAACGGGAAACCACTTCTTTAATTCTGCCAAATATATGTCTACTGTCATGGTCGTAGACGCCATGAAACCGAATTGGTCGTTCCACTACAAACGTCAGTTCCAAACGATGCCATCAATGCTTTATTTGCTCAATGTCACTTTTTCTGTTCTTTACTCAGCTGCCTATACACAGCAAGGGCACCGCCATTCAATTTCAGTGGAAGAATCCGTTTAATCTTCGTGGATCTGAAGATAATTCGCAGACCAGTTCCACCTTTTCGATCCATTCAACCACAGACTAAACAAAGTATCACCACTGAATTAGGGGATCAGTTTTATATGAACGGTCTTTCCGCCATCTTGCGAGAGACAAAGTAAATGCCGAAATAGCTTGTAAGTGTAAGCGTTCTCAAAACAAATTTGTCGCAGATTACTCTCCCAACAAACGCTGTAGCCAAAAATGCCCGAATTTTCCTTCCGAGGTACCTGATTATCTCTTTCACTACATAAACAACTATCAAAACTTAATGAAATGTTTTAATTATGACATGTTTGTTAATAACATTTTAAATGAAACATAAATCTCTCTATAGCAAAGAAAAAAAAAATGGCTTCAATTAGCAAGCATTTATTTCAATGGATGGCACAAATACCTGACAAGTATTTATCACCAGTCTTCTGCTACCCATGCAACTGATTTTGCTATACTTAAGCCAAGTCCACGACAGAATTCCTCAGTTCATTTGTGGACATCAATTCTAAGGTTGGGTCCCAACAACGAATGGTGCAATTTTCAGTTGGACATCTTATTGCAACTAAAGATCCAATAGTGATGTATCAAGGTTAGTGTTTGCAGTGGTTCACACAAACTTTTAAAATGCTCTCAAGCAAAAAACTGTATGACACAACAGAGCAAAGGAAAGGCATGTGGTTTATTTAACATTTGATATCATTGCTAGTTTATATATAATATTAAATTATATTAGGCACCTCCACTAATTCACTGAAAAAACAGCATATGAAAAAAGACCCCAAACTCAATAAAAACAAATTTATCATCCAAATGTTTATGTTATTATTAAGAGGAAAACCAAAGTATTTTCTTATTATTTTATTAAATTTTTTAATCCTTTCTAGCACATTCAAAAATTTGGTTAAAATTTTTTTTTTTGTGTGTGTCAGTGGTGGGCCAAAGATAACTAAGTATTTTAGCTCCATTTTTCTGGAAAAAAAAACAAAACAAAACAAAAAAAAAAAACACATTGATTTGGAAATTCTTTCAAAAATCAAATAATTGTCAGATTTTAATGAAACTTTATGAATTATTTTTTTTTTTTGAGAAAAAATGAATAAAAATATATATATATTTTTTGAAACTGTTACCTTTTTAATTTAAGAAAATCTTGGTAAAAATATATTTTTTTTTTAACATCTGTTACCCTTGCCCACTTAATTTTATGAAATGCTGAGAAAAAAAAATTTTATTTGTTAAAAAATGCAGGACTTTTTGGTTAAAAGCAAGACTCCTTAGAGAATGTAAATCATTTTTTTTTCAAACAATAACATTTCCACAAAATCAGCTCCATATCATAATAGAAAAAAATGAAATAAAACTATAACATTATTTAATTAACAAAGCTTTTAATTGCTTTTATAATAAGATATATTAAGTACACTATTAATTATTTTTTTCAAGGAATAATGAATTTCTACAAGAACTTTTTAAATTTTCTTTTTTTTTTCAAATTTTAATTATTATAATTTTTAAAGTTTCAAATAATTTAAATTTCTTTATTACTTTGATTGCATTAAGTGGTATTGTTATTAAGTATAAACTATACTTAGTAATTAAAAATTGAAAACCTAAATACCAGTCTCCAAACAGAGATTTTTAAAAGAATTTTGTTTTGTTTTTTGTATGTGTAAAAAAACCATTGGATGAAAATTCTTGCCAAACCATAGACACAACATTATCAGAAAATAAAAGAAATAACTATAGTAAATTTAAAGTCAAAATTCTAAAAAGAATTAGATTACAGAAAATATTTCCCAACATTTTTAAGATTACGGAGTACTTAAAAATTTATAAAAAATTATTAAATAATTTTTATACAATTAAATTATTTTTTACACAAAGTTTTTGAAAAACGGTAAAAAATTCCATCACCTTTTCATCACTTGTTCCTGTCAAACACATAAACATAAAACTGTGGGTTAAAAAAACACAAATGTTTTTTTAAAAATGTATTTCTGTGTTATTTTAAATTTAAAGTAAATAATATTTGGGACAAATCAACCAATTAAATTAGATTAATATTCCTCAAATAAAATTTCAAAAAGTAGGTATTTTATTTTGGAAGATTTTTTTAATAAAGAGAGAAGCATTGCATTAAAAGACAATTAAAAACGATTTTGGAAAAATTTTAGAGATAAAAAAACGGTTAGAAACCAATATAATTTCTATTTGAAATCCAGAGTATTTTGCTTATTGAAATATTAAATTTAATTTTTTAGCTTTCCAAAAGGTTTAAAGTTAAAATGAAATATTTTGGAAAAGCATTTTTTTTTTTTAAAAATTCGGTATTTTAATTTTAGTGGAGGTATATTAAATTACCATGTGTTTAAAATTATATGTTTAGTGCAGCAAAAAAATTAAAAACAAAAGTATCAAACAATAATAAAAAAAGACACAAAAATCGAAATTCCAAAAGGTTGATTGTTTCTTTGGCGGGATTGTATGGTTTTCAACATTTTGCAATCTTATTGCATGAGAGATGGGGAAAATATTTTTAATTTTAGAAGAATTTTTTTTATTTAATTTATTTTAAATGCAAGTTAAAAAAATTAATTTTCATCATTATTATTATTGTATTTTTTTTTTGTAATTTTTCAATAATTGTTTTGTTCAAATTGAAACAAACCTCTCCTGGAATTTGAACTCAGCCGTTATTTATTAAACCAGCCGCAAATCCAATTAGAGAACCTGGTATTCCCAAACGGTCGCCCATCTAGATACTGAGGCTCGATGTCGCTTAACATCAGTAATCGTTGATAACCGCTGTTACAAATGTATGTCCAACAAAAAAAGGAAAATCTTTTTTAAAGTCAGACATGTTCATTTGACTATTTCCTCTAGGAAAGGGAAGAAACCTTTTTTTTATTCAAAGGTGTTCGTTTCATTTCACATCATCTTCAAAGATGAACTGAAAAGATTTCCAATTATTTGTTTTAAAAATAATGATTGTTATTTTTTTTTTAAATTTATCGTCCTTTTTGTTCATGACAATCCATATTCTTGATTGTTGGAAAATTTCAAATTTTGACAATGCATTTTAAAAACAGGGTAGATAAGATTATTTTGAAATGTGTATTGTCAATTATGACAAGTTTTTGAACCAAATGTGGGATATTAATTGATTATGAATGAAGTTTTAAATGAACCAAAAAATACAGTTAACAATATATATTATTTGGAAATACAAATGCTTTTGGCTTTTTAAAAAGGTGAAAAGTTTTTTTTTTTTTTTAGTAATTTTAATTGACTTTTTAAAAGTTTAGCTGAGATAATAAAAACAAAAGTAACAGAAAATTAAAAATTAAGTATCAACATATCCATGTAGATTCAATAACATATTTTATCTAAAAAGTACAAAAGGTGTCATAATTTAATACACAAGAGATCTTGAAGTAATTTTTTTTTCATATATATGAGGAATAATAAATTCCATTTGATTTGTGTTAGAATGATACCTAATGAGATTAAAAGACAGCTAACATTAAAAAGATGTTTCAGAGAAAATTGTTAAATAAACTGAAATTTCAAGAAAGAAATTTTTTGAAAATTTATTTGAACATTAATTGATTTAAGTTTAATTATCCAAACATTAAAAAAAATATTACTCACTTTTGAATTTTTAAAATTAGGAAAAATTTAATTTTTATGACAAAATTAAATGAGGTGTTGATAGATTTATCAATAAATAATCATTAAAGATGGGAATGTCCTGCATTTTAAAGAATCAAAATTCTCGACGAATACAACATAAATTTTTTTTTTTTTAAAATGTTTTTTTAATATTTTAAAGAATTTCTTTGAAATTTAAGGTCTGACATGCAGCTTCTATTAAATCTCTTATCAGCCCCTGTTTGATAATAAACAACATTATTTGTTCAGTTATCTTCCCTATCCTGAACCTGTCTCTGGAGTTGTCCAGGAAAGAATGAATTAATTCTGTTAACAGGTTTTGTTTCCATGAGCATAATATCCCTTAAATTTACCCAAAATTAATAATTCCGTGCAAATGTCCATGCAGACCTCGAACTAACAATTAAAAATGAACAAAACCTTAGGACATTTGGATTAGGCAAAAAATAAAAAAAAAAATCGGACTTTTTGTTGGTCATTCCAAAATTAAAAAAAACTCAAATCATGTTTTAAAATTTACATCCATAGCGTAGGGAGAAAAATGGCCTAAAAAAAAACAGACTTTCCCCAAGAAAATTACTAATGTAAAAAAAAAATTAATTTTTTTTTTTTTTTAAGTGTAGTTTTATTTATGAAAAAATTGTTTAATTTATAACAGAATCTTTTACGTTTTGAATAATCAAAAAAAAAAAAAATACATTTACCAAATTAAAACATTAGTGATTTTTTACCTGAAAATCTGGACAATACATTGGGCAATTTTTCTGATTACGCAAAAAGAAAAGCAATTCAAATTAATAGAAAAATTTTTGTTCTAATTATTGTTAAGATTGATTTAGGAAGCATTTACTTTTGACGGAATTATGACGCAATTTTTGAAAAAATTTTAGGGATGAAATAAAGCGCTCAAAACAAAACCAAAATCAACCTATGATTTTATTCTTGGTATTATTTGTCCCATGGAGAATAATTTTAACACAAATGAGTACGGGTTAAATGGGATAAAACATGAAATTTAAATAAACAATTATATGTAGTAAAAAACAAACATGTTTATCAAAATTATTCAAAAAATGGAATTTGATTTGAAAAGGTTTTTGATTTTGTTGTTTTTATTTCAATGAAAATCAAGATTTATAGAGTATAAATGAATATCACCTGTTACTAAAAAAAAAATTTTTAAGGGAGAAAAAAAAAAAAAAAAAGGAAAAGGTTTCAAAAATCGTGTCACCTGTGATTTAGACAAAGGTGGCGGATGATAATCAACAATTCTTTTTTACAATGTTCTAATGATTGAAATGATCCAGTCACAGATCTTTTTTTTTATTTATATATATTTTTGTTGGGATTAGATAATTTATTTGAAAAATTGATTGTTAACTTTACCAAAAAAATTTGAATCAAATTTTCATTTTTAAGAAAAAATGGATGAACTTGGAGTTTTAAATAAAATGTGAAAAAAAGCAAAATTTTTTATGTTAAATGTATATTTTTTCTACCTTTTTAGCAAATGTTTATTTTTCAAAAACAAGATTTTTAAGACTGCTAAACATATAAAGGCATGAGCCGGTAATAAAAAATTTTTAAACGGATAAAATTTTACACCTACTGAGGTGCGTATTCAACAAACTCAAAGATAATTATTCGCCCTCTGAGACAGGGTTCAAAACTTTATTATCTTTCAATAATGAGAGACATTTAGTGTCCTATAAAATTTAATATTTTATTTCATAAATTTAATTTGTTGGTTGAAAACATTCAAAATAATAAACACTATTCAACAGTTTGAATCAATTAAAAAAAAATAAAAAAAATGAAATCAAATAGATCTTTGATATTTAATGCAGATTGGTCAATTAATCCTAATATCATGTTTTCCATTATTCCGCACATTTAGAATCAATTTGACCTTCCAAAATCTGTCTTTGTTCTAAGCCTAGTACGTTATACATACAACATTAGAAAATATCCAAGCGAAATTTTCAACTTTTTTCTGTTTGGTTTTCTACACATACAAATTTAGGTACCTCCCAAAATTTGTATACCTAAGGTTTAAATGTATTTTTCATAAAGGAAAAATCTGTTTTGAAGCTTCCCCCCAGTTTAAATTAAAAGCTAAAGGATTAACTGTTCTAATTCCAGAAAAAAAAATAGTGTAGAGTATTTCAAATAGAAATTTGAATGATTTTTAGTAGATTCTTCTGAAAAACCAATCAAAACTGCCATTTTCAACTTTTTTAGAGAAATATGAACTAAACTTATTTTTTTTTTGTTTTTGAAAATCTCGCTAAAATAAAATATACATTTCTGAAATATTACTTTCATAAAATTAGCAATTTTAAAGTTAAATTAATCTGTTCTGAAACAAAATCACTTATAGCATAAAATTTTCTAGACTTTTAAACAATTTTGTTATTTTCACGTTTCCATCGATAATTTGATGGCTGAATGTATTGACAGGTTTAGTATGGTGCATCAGAAAAATAATTTGACATAAAGTTTTTTTTTTTTTTTTTTGTTTCTTATAATAATTTAAAATACTATAAAAATTTCTTACATTATTGAGTTACCTCTATCTCTTTCATTATTTAATAGCTAAGATAATGATAAATAAATTTTATTAATTATTAATATTACATTATGTTATTACATTTTTAATTTAAAAACTGAGATAATAATTAATAAAATTATTATTATATTAATAATTAAAATATCTCACTGAGTTATTAATTGTTTAAATTGATAAATGAGATAATAAAATTATCTCAATTTAATTTAATAACTGAGATAATTATATTATCTCAGTTATTAATTTAAAAATTAAATTATTAACTCTCTCAGTTATTAAATTTTTAACTGAGATAATATATTTATATTCTTTGTTATTTAATTGCTATACTTTGATTATTATGAATTGTTAAATTCATTTTATTTAACCGGCAAAAAATAAAATAAACTTAAAATAAACTAAAAACAAATTAAATTATTTTTCTTAACTAAGTAAAAAAAAACTAATAAAACAAATTATGTATGACACACTACAAAAAGTATACACACTATAAGGTAAGATGAATACATAGCAAAATTAAAAAAAATGCACAACTGCATCTCATTTCAAACACACAGCTTTTAACATATAGACAAGAAGAACAATTTGCTCTCATAGATTAAATAAAAGGTTCAGTTTAAAATTCCTTGAAACTAGCCCAGAGCAACAGAACCTTGATAAAGGCTAAAGGGCACAACAACCAAAACATTTGCGATAATACAAATAACAATGAGGACAATAGTTCATAATTAACAGGTATTTAATTTTCAATCTTTTAATCCTCTTCCTAATCAACAGTGAATTTTAATCACATTATACAGTGAAATTTTCAGATCAAAATTCAGCTGATTACTGTATCTCTATCCACTCCTTGTAAATTAACATCTTTCAAAAATAATTTTAAAATGTTGAACCATATAAATAGTACATGTTTTAAAAAGTACCTTCCACCCCAGATCTTGCAGAGTAAACATTATTTAATATTTCATATAATAATACCTGTCTTTTAGAAGCAAAACTTTAAAAAAAGTACTATAAATAAATCTAGTAGTGGTTGGTTAATGCTACCACTAATTAGCATAGGTGTATGAGTAGATGTTATCTATAGATTCGCTACATAAGGTAGTGGCATTGGTACTTGACCTACTTGTACTGTTGACATCTCTTGGTTGTGTCTCTGTCTTCTGGGGAACAGCTACCCACGCCCACAGTACCCCTTCATTGCACTAAAGAGGGGGAACGGTAGCAATATCAATGCCAGCACAAGCAACAATTGTGGAGGTGATTTTTAGTCCTGGCTCAGGTGTATGCTCTCAAGTGACCAACATGAAACCGACCTTGTGTCACATCTTGTCACTGTGAGGAGACAAGTAAATACCATGGTACTTGGACTGTAGGACAAATACTGACTGCATACAACTGCAATACCATAACAGTAAGAAATGCTGATTGACAGTCAATTGGGAAAATGTATCTGACAAAAATTTAACAGACACATTTTATTTAGACTATGATGCTAGCAAAGCTTTTCATTTTTTCGCAGGTTGAAAAAAAATTCATTTATAATTGTTACTGATCCAAAAGATGCCTCAAAGCCAAAAATAGATTTTTTTTTGCTCACCTGTATTAACAACTTTGTTTGACATTATTTCTGAGTAAAATTTCTCAAACAGATTGTTGATGTTCAAGTCAGGAAGCTGTTTGGGGTCAGCAACTTCAAAAACCTATTTGAATGAAAAATTTACATTTATATTGTGGCTGACAAAAACAGAAATCATGATAAAAAAAAAGCTTCCAGAAGCAAAAGCATATCTAAAAATGTCTGGTTATTGTTAAAGTAGCTTGAAGCTAAAGATTGATAAGTGCATAAATTGACTGAGTCGCAATTAATAAAATAATTAGACTTCCAATGATATAGTTTCAGTTGTTGGCAAGTCTCTTGATCTCAAACTGCTTTTCTTCCTTCTAAAGGTAAAAGAAGTTACTTAACTCAGATTCATGTAAACATATTGGCATTTGGTCATTAACTACAGCCTGTTGCAAACTCTCAAAAATATCTGTTTTCAGGAGATACAAATTTGAAGGTTTTTCAATTTATTCCAGCCAACAGCAATTGATTGAAAATTCTTTTTATATTTTGCAATCTGTTTTCTAATATGTCCAACAAATTTCTAATCTAATTTTAAATTTAAGTTTTGGCAGCTTTTTTCTGGAGCCTACCATTTTGATATATATGAAGATTGGTCAAAAAGAAATATCTGCTCTAATTTAATTTTAAAAATATTAATTAGAATTCCTATGGGTTTTTTTTTTTTAGTTATGAACCATAAAGCATTTTACTGTATAAGGCTAAAAGTTCATGATTGCAGACTGTAACAAACACAAAACAATTCCAGCAACAAAGGACATTATGGTAAATATGAGAGTCAATCAAAATGTAATGTTAGTGCTAATCTTGTTTTAAAAGTATTAGAATTCATTGAGGATTTTTTTCTAGTTATAAACAATAAACTGTCTTGAAGCCAAAGGAAAAAAATTTCGACTCACATTCAAAGCAAAGAGATATACAATTTCTGACTTTGAAAGAAGAAATTGCTACAAACATTCACAAGTTAATGGCTGCACTTCATGTAAACACAGTTAATAGCATTCCTTGACAGAAAGAAGAAACTGACCTTAATAAGCACCACATAGAATAAATAGCCTGAATACAGGAAATGATACATAGAAAAATTATATTCAGAAGTCACAGGTTGGTGTGGTTTAACAAAAATATCAATGTCTTAATTTTACAAAATAATCCTAGTAAAGAAAATAATTCAACACTAATAAATAATATGTAAATTGTGCATGTAATGCAATAAAATAATTCTTGGAATAAATTTTAAATATTGTTCCTTATTTGTTTGAATGTTGAAAATAGAAGGAAAACATCTTGTACAAGAGAGAGATTTATTTCAATTGTTGACTATTATTTCCTAAACGTTTTAATGTATCAAGATCTGTATATGATATTCTAAAATGTATGCTGCATCAATTAGATAATTCTGGTGTAATAAGGCCCTATATCTTGAGATGATAAAAACCAGAAACTTAAAATTCAAACTCCAATCCTCATCATCAATGATTGATAATCAATACAGTATAAAATATTAACATTTATGCTGAATAAATTATCTGCTACATGCAAAAGTAACCTCTTAATTGTGTTCATTATCGTTTTTGACAGTCTGACATTTTACCTAGAGGTTAACTAACATGAAAAAGTTCTAAATTCAACTAACCACTTTTTCAAACATCTTCAATATCATTATTCTGTTTAAATTACTCAACATAATGTCATTATCTAACTGACATAAAAATGAGTTTAATAAAAGAGAAAAAAAAGACAAATCCTACTTACCAGTACCAGTAAAACAATAGATGCATTTTTAACTTTAGCTGCTTTATCTTGATTATAAGAATAAAGGCATACATTCTGAAATGTAAAGAAAAAAAAAATTATCTGAGTATATTTTGAAATTCTTGCTTGGCAAGGTCACTTGCTATTGTCTTGTATAACATAACCAAGTGGTACAGTAAATTTAAACTTTACAATCAAGTATAGATTAGAATTGAGAGATCAAAGTAGATGATTTATAGATATAAAAAGTAAAATAAAAGTGAAAAACAGTAAAGAAATAGTTCATTTCTTCTTAGTAATACTGTCTACAGGAGATGAAGCAAAAAGAGCTCACAAAAGCAATAATAATAGTAAGAAATTCATTTATATACATTAATATGAAATAATGCTTGATACACTTTCTTATTTAAACTCAGACCCAAATCTCAAACATCTTCATTAATAGACAACATGTGAAACAACAAATATCTTTTCAATATCCACAATCATTTTTTCTTTAAATCACTTCATCCCAATCAAGGTGATAATGCCACTAAGACACAGAGTATTACTGGGGGTGAAAGAGAATGAAAAGACTTAATGAGGAGAAAAGGCAGGATTCAGGAAGACAGAAGATGGTGATTGACATTGCATTTAAATTTTTTAAGATTGTAGATGATATGGGCGCAAGAAATCAGTAAGACGTTCCACAGGTAAGAAGTGCAAAAGAAGAAATATTAGAATAGGACATACAATTGTATGTTGTAGTTAAGCAGTAAAATAATGAGACAAAGTTGCCAATCTAGTAACATGCTTAAAATCATACAGTCGAAGCACCAAGGAGGAAAGTTCACTATAGCAATTACCATGAGAATATTTGTAGAAAAGACAGACAGAAACTATGTCACATTATAATTTTAATCAGTTCTAATCTTATAAATTACTTTAGATGCTACATATAAACATTAAAAGGAAAATATTTACTGTTCAATTACTGATGTAAATAAACTTATTTTTTATTTACATTATTCAGACTATTGTCCTCATCTTTGTCGCCATATTTATTACAACATTTTGGCCGTTGTACTTCTCCAGGTGGTTGGAATGTTGAACTGAACTGGGTTCCACGTGTCATGTTTAATGGATGTCAGTTATCAGTTATCTCCTGTTAATTTTTCCCCCTGAAAGTTCTCCACTGCCTTGACTGGGTATTGAACTCACACTCTTTGGGTCTTGTCACTGGATCTAGCCAATGCCTTTATCCACTGTGCCATGAGGACATCTGTGTATCAACTTCTGGGTATTATAAACCTAATGTCTCAGCAACCATTTTTACCAGTGCTCATATTGCAATTTTTTGCTGTTATCATTGCATGTTTTTACCAGAGCTCAGATTGCAACTTTTGTTTTCTTTTTCTCTGGCACTCCTTATTACTGGTTCCTATATTGTATTCATTTCTATGCTTGGTTGGCTCAGGAGATTTTTGTGGCCAAGCATATGTACTGATTCCTTAAGTTTACAAATTTTCCAATGGTGTTCTTTTGTCTATGATCTCAACCTGATCCCACAGAGGGATCTGATCTCCCTTCTCTCCATATGTGGTCAGCCACGCCTGATTTTTTCCACTTCCCTCGTTTTTTGAGCTTTTTTTGCCATAAATGCCTGCTAAATTACATTTTTGGGGGGGGAAAATTTAATATATTGAATTTATTGTGTAAAATAATGTGTTAGGTTAATTTTCTTTCCATTTCTCCAATTATTATGCAACATTTTTGGCTGGTCATATGATCATTAACCCAGTCCTAAAAAAGTCAGTCTTTCTTTAGAAGTTATTAAGACAAGATGCATTCCAGAACTCTTGAATAGACACAGACTCTTGCAATATGACATACAGGACTTGTGAATAAAACACCCCTGTAGCATCTACTACGTTTCCTTTTTAGGGTCAGAAAGAAGACATATAACACAATTATATACTTTGTCAGCATGTTCTCTTTCAAGAAAAATTTGTTTATGTTCTCCTCCCTATCTGTCTTTATTTTTTATTATAATCATTTAGATAAATATCTGTAACAGCAGGAGATACTACCAAGGCTACCCGTCAACCTAACAAAAAGGTTAGAAAGAGAGAAAAATATTTAACCTATTAGTGTTCATGTAAAACATCAATATAATCCAATGCATTCAAACTGTTTCTGTTGCCAAAGTTTCATAAAAAGAATCTGCTAAAATACAAAGACAAATATTTAATTTGCTTGGCATCCTTCGACAATGAATGTGTATGGCCATTAGGTTCCAAAATTGCTGGCAAATTGATATCATACAGACAGTTTGTCCACTCAAGATCTGATATATATGTCAACATTATTGTCTTGACTGGAATCAATCAGTTTGTAAATATTAATGTCAATATCTGATCCATGTTACATTTCTCATTTTTTCCTTGGATTCGAGAATAACCTGGGCTGTATATTCCTCAAATGAGTGCTCTCTGTCAATAGACTCCATTCTGTTGTGAGGCTTGATTTCTTGTCATCAAAAAAACAAAAAAAACAAAACAAAGATCATAAAACTTATTTTCTTTGCTAATCAAACAAAGAGATGGCAGAAGTAGCACATGGTCAAAGTTTCACTGTTTTTATGACTTCCTGCATTATTTGTGATGATGTCATTATATATTATGGTAGAGTATACATTTTTTATGGTGGGTTGAACATTGAGAGCTGATATTTATAGGATGGGTTTGAACATGTTGAATGCTAAAGGATTAATTTACATATTTTTAAAAGCATAGGAAAATTTACAACAAGAAAGCAATATTAAGTAAATATATATCCTTCTCAATGTGAAAGTTTCTTTCTTGAAACCAAATTTGTTTTTTTTTCAGATATTTTTCTTTCAAAGACAAAAAATGAAGTTGATAGTATATCACAAATAAAAAGACTAAGGCTGTTTTTGTTATTTTTCTCATTCTTTTCAATCTGCTGTTTATGATAATTATACCCTTTTCTTTCATTTTTTTTTCTTGCTCTGATAAAATTTCTGCTCCAATGACCATAATAAAATGTTAAAAAGCTTTATATTAATTTTTCAAAATGTTTAATTCAACTCTTATAATGTTGCACTGAAATATGATCTACAAATAAAATACATCAGTGATATTATGATGGATGCTACCCATGCTAATTATAAAAGAGTGACATTGTCATTAGGAATATCATGTAACGGCTACCAAGAGTAAGAAGGGTCAATGTATAATCAGCCTTTGCACCATTCTTCACTTGGCCTCTCCGCTGTATTACTGTATTTATCAGTAATAAATACAAAGAAATACTCATCAGTTGTAAAAGCTCAAGTATGCATGGATTTAAATGAAATCTGTTTTAAGTTCACTAACATTGCTAAATATATGCCAGCAAAACATTGCTAAATATAAAAAATATGGCTGAAAACAAATATGACAATGAAAACAAGCATTATTCTGTTGAAGTCAACATCCAATTACGTTGCTCATAAAAAATAAAATAAATGGCAGACGTTACCTTGAGATCAAGAACATAGGGTTGAATTTTCTTCCCAACACGTTCCACATATTTGCTCAAGAATTCCAAGAGTTTTGCCTTAATGTCTGGAAACTGAAAACAAGAAAGAATTTTTAAAAATTATTCTTACAAATATACAAAAAAAAAAAAATTACAATTCCTTGACAAACAAAGATTCTGAAAGTTGCTATCACTTTATCTATACTATACAAAAAGTGACTGACTTCTGTCAACATTGATAATGGGTATAACAGCTATGTTGTTACTGTTTGAGCAGGTAAGTTGGTTTGCTCACTTAGCCAATATCTTCTTCAATCATAGTAGTATAAAAATGAAGAAATGTTTCATGAAAATATCAAGAAATGATACAGAACTTGAGGAAATATTCTTGCCTTTTCTAGAGTAAATACTTCATCTCAGAGATATAGACAAATAAGAGTAATAAGTCTGATACAATAAAATATATGTACAATATTTCTGATACTATGAGAGGCACTATGGATTTTACTAGCATATAAGGTCTTATATAATTTGGAAAACAAACAATTGCTAAAGTTACCAAAATTTTGGAAAGTCAAAATCTAGTATGGATTGTTAATAAAAGCTGTTAATCAAAAACTGATTGACAGAGGTAAGCTTGTCATCAGTTGAAAATTGTGTATGCAAATCCTTGGGTTGTCAGTGCCATTAAATGTTAGAAGGGAAAAAAGGAGAATAGAAATAAAATCTTATATATATATATATATATATATATATATATATATATATTATATATTATATATGGGAACACAAATCAAGCTGTCAAATTAAAACTTACTACCAAAAAGAGGGTCACCCTGATACTTGATCTAAGTGAAATACCAGTTCAAGGTTTGACAACTGAGTTAAAAAAGAAGTTGCATAATCAAAGACTTGACATTGTTTCTCTTTAAAAACAAAATCTTTTGTACTTTGACCCTGGACATTTTAGTTACAGAACCAATTTAGTGAAAGTTTTCCACAATAGCACAAATCCTTGCAAGTAGTCAATTATCCTCTTGAGACATCATTCGATGGTAACTGACCACAGTTAAATGTAAATGTCAGAGCTGCCCAACAAACAAAATTGACAAAGTTTACAATAAACAATAACAAGAAAAAGAACAGGGAAAAAATAATATAAAGCAAGTAAACAATATATGTAAAGCAAATTAAAAGTAATAAGGCAAAGCAATAGTAATATGGCAAAAAGTTCACAAACTAAAAATTGGTGTTGACAAATAAGAGTGAATTCAGATAAACAAATGTAGCATTCTGTCTTTGAAACAAGACTGACTGGGATTCAGTCAGATGAGACCAAGAAGTGGCCTATTTTATTGGCTAGGAAGAAATCCCAGCATTCATTTGTGTGGTTCTGCCTATAAATTTGGGAGGGGAAAGTGTTTTACAATCATTCCAAATATGGGATTGGAACCAACAGAATTTGTATATGAAATGATATTTTTTTTTTTCCTCAAAAAAGATGTTTATATATATATATATATATATATATATATATATATATTTATATATGTGTGTGTGTGTTCTAGTTTGACAATGACAACAAAATTGGAACCAGAGGATTTAACCACAATAAATGTATTTTCAGTTATTAATAAAAGACAAAAATAAAAATGTTCAACTCTGAAACAAATTTTCTTTTTATCTTTGAGGTTGCTGACATCATTGATGACATTACTCTGCAACTAGATAGAGTTTCTTTGAACACAGCATTGACATAGAAGAAAACATAAAACAGAGTGAGACCTATCCAAGCAGGCTACAACCGTATCAGTTATATTTCAAAAGAGTTCACAAAATGCTGTTATGGTAACAGGAACTACTGTAAAGTTACAAAAGTGACTAACTAAATGACAATATTGGTATCTATTAATAAGAATCTTTATATAAACCAAAGAAATTGAAAGAAAGAAGTTGACTTTACTGAACAGTTTTACATTTATTTTTAGTACACAAATATTATATCCAACTGATGACACAGCATTAATAGATGTTTATTCAACTTATTTAGAAAGTTAATCAAAATTTGTACATAAAACAGTAATTATAAACATAGTATTTCTTAACAAGCAGCTTGATAAAAGCTACTTTTGTTTTACTTCTGTACATGGAACTAAATGGATTTATTGATGAATGATGATGTTGAGTAAAAAAAAAAAAAAATACAAAATTACATTGATTATGGCATTTTTTATTAACATATTTAAATATTAAAAATTCAATAGAAAAACAGGTTTAAATAATTATTGTTTTTTCAGCTTCTTTGTAAACTGCACTATTTGAAATGAAGAAAACATTTTATTGAATTATTGAGAAGTCTCCTATTGACAAATTGACATAGTGATTTTAGTCCCTGTCTCATTGGACTTGGCTATTGGTTTAAAAAACTCATCCACATATTTTTGTATCATAGAAAACTTGATATCAAATAAAAACTAATGATTTTTAAAGGTGAACAAAAGAACTAAAGTATTATTTAAATGATAAATATTTTGATGTGATGGATTTTTATAAGATTTTGATAGATTCCAATGAAACAAAGTTAGCTCATTTTAAGTTACAAAACAAATGTAATGATTTCAAAATTGTAATTAAACTTAATTCAAACAAAAACATTGGATTCTAAAACAAGGGAAATAATTAGTCACTGTAGTAATAATAATGGGTTTATATAAAGCTTTCATTCAGTTTTTGTCAATTAGATAGCATTTAAATTTTTAATTAATTTAATTTATAATTTAAATTGTATTATAATATTTATTATATTAGCCTGCATTTTTAAAACAAATTTCAAAATTAGTGCATTTTATTTATGATTTTAATAATGAAGATAGAAAAATAGATGTGTACAGTTTATGGAGAAGATACAACAAATAATCAAATAAATCAAAAGTGGTTACAAAGAAGGTTCTGTAAATATTCAAATGTATCAAAAGTGGTTATGGAGAAGGTTCTGTAATTAAATGTATCAAAAGTGGTTTGTGGCATTTGTGCTGGAAACTTTGCACTGAATAATTTATTGTATATTTGAGAAAATTTTTTGTGATCAAAATCAATATATCAATTATGAATAATCAAAATTATAAGTCAAATTATATCTAAGTCAAATGCTGAAACTCATTTGTACCAGCATGTTTATATTTTCATTTTGAAATGTGGGGTTCAGACTTCTAAGAAAAATAGTCTAGTGAACTGAATTTTATATGGAAATTGAAACTTAAATATAATAAAATATTTATTTTTAAATAAATTATGATGAATAACTTCACAACAGCATGGTAATGGGGAATATTAGTTATTTCCTGAGGAAACATTGGAATTCATTGAACAAGCAGCCAGTGCTACTTTTCACTTTAAATTTATAAAATTTTCTTTAAAAATAATTTTTCAGGGAAATAGGTTTCTCAAGTCCAGTAGCTGTCATCATTTTCTTTCCAGTATTGATGGAGGTTTCCTTCCTAACCTTTTATTTGAAGTAGTTTGGAATGAAAAACATCTCATTTTATACCATACTTTTCATTCTCAAGTCCATTAGTTTTCATTTCTTTCCAGTATTGATCAGGGCTTCTTTAAAATGTTTTTTTTTTGAAACAGTTTTGGAATGTTAACATCTTGATTATGTCATTATTTTTTTTTGTGTTGCAGATGCTATCCATTTTAGTTGTGATCTAAAAGTTCTTTAATATTGTTTTATTTTGGTACTGTTCTTTTAGATTCTGTTGCATTGTCCTGTAAGGTTTGAGGAATAGGATATTTTTAAGACCTACAATGTTTGCTCAAATTTTTAAACATTGACTTGAGAGAATGGTTGTATACAGCTGACAGACTAGATAGTTTTGAACAAGTTTGGTACCTATGACATCCATATGAAAGTTTTGAATGACAGGGCTTTTTCAAAAAAACATAAGTAGTTAAGTTTTTAGGTGAATGCTTTGGTTTTGTAGCAATTTGCAATGTTAGGTAAAACTACCTCTAGTGGAGACTATTCTATGTTCAATTCTCCTTATCCCCTGTAATAAATGATATATACATCAAAGTATTTGAAGTGTTTAGTAATTTGATCCCTGAAATCCCTGTCGCTGTTAAGAAATGATCCTTGACATGTTCCAATATTTTTAAAATTGTTTAACCACTGCCTGAAGGAGAAATATTTTTAAGTTGGAATGTATATATTGGATAATGTTTTTATTGTCTCAATTTGACATTGGAATGTATATATTGATAATGTTTTTATTGTCAAAATTTGACATTGAATTTATATATTGGATAATGTTTTATTGTTCAATTTGACATTGAATGTATATATTGATAATGTTTTTACATATCGATTTGACATTGAACAGATATTTTGAATTGTGTTTATTATCTCAATTTGACATTGGAATGTATATATTGGATATTCTGCTTATTGTCTCAATTTGATATTTTTGGACATTGGACATTGTATTTATTGTCAATTTGGTATTATTTGTATATATTGATATTGAGTACATTTGTACAATTTTAAAACTGGATAAAAATATTTAAATTGTGTTTATTGTCTCAGTATGACATTGAGCACAGATACTGGATATTGTGTTTATTATCTCAATTTGACATTGAATGTATATATTGATATTCTGCTTATTGTCTCAATTTGATATTTGAGTGTATATATTGGACATTATGTTTATTATCTGACATTGGAGTGTATACATTGGATATTGTTTATTGTATCCATTTGATATTGTATATATATATTGTGTTTATTGTTTCAAATTGACATTGGAATGTATATATGGATATCGATTTATTGTCTTCACTGCCAGACATTGTAGGCTATATATTAGATACTGTGTTTATCGTCTCAATTTGATATTGGAGTTTATATATTGGTTGTTGTGTTTATTGTCTCAAATTGTCATTAGAATGGATATATTAGACATTGAGTTTATAGTCTCAATTTGACATTAGAATACATATATTAGACATTGAGTTTATAGTCTCAATTTGACATTGGAATGTATATATTGGGTATTGTACACCTCTAAAGCACTTTACCATTAGTTGCCTGTTACAGGTTGCTGATGGCAATGACAGTAGTCCATAGTGGCAGGTACTGGTGGGCCTCATCGGGTCCACCAGTTGTAACATTGCTGAGAGGAACATGCCAGCAGTCTGACTTCAAAATACCAGTGGTAAAATGCTAGTAGCATGCAACCCAGTGGTAGATTGGTGGTTTGTATAGGGCTGGGGTGGTCTGAAATTTTGTAACCCACGTTCTCTTCCAAACTGTAGCTTATGTCAGCCATCTGAAATAGAAAATTATATTATGTGGAGTGACAAGACATTCGGACCGCCCTGTACATATATATATATATATATATATATATATGTATATATTGGATATTATTACTATTGACTCAATTTAACATTGAATAAATTTGGTATTGTACAGTGTGGTCCGAAAGTCTTGTCACCATCTACTCTCTTCCAATCTTAGAAACTTGTGTCAGTGTTATATTCCGTGTTAATAGGAATATATACTTGGCAAAACACAGTGTATAAATAAGTAGAGGTTTATTGTAAAAAAACAGTACAATAAGAATAAAGGTAAGAGTTATGCACAAGGTCATCACAAATCAATCCAGTAGTCAGTGCTATTATTTGAAGGTCAGTAGTTCTCATGTATGTCTGAGTCATACTCAACAGATCCCAGCTAGCTTTCTGTAGTCCATTGCCTTACAGATACTTATAGTTAGTTACTTACCTATAGTGTAGTCACTCATGGAGTTACAGGTTATTCCATTACATCAGTCAGCCATCTGAAACTGAAAATTATATTATGAGGGGGTGCCTTTTCAGACCACTCTGTACATGTGTATATTAGATATTATTATTGTCTCAATTTTGATATTAAAATCTGAATTAAAATAATTTTGAATTTTCAATGTTAAAAATTTATTTTTCTATAAGAGACTGTCAGAATCCATCTACTTGTCCTTTTTTTGCTATCTGAGTTTTGGGATTCAAACATTTAACAACAACAACACATCTTTTAAATGAAACAAAAAAAAATTATTCTTTGAAGGAAAAGTAGAAGGAGAATGTCAGTTTAAATAACATTTATATATTCTTTCAGAAATATACAGTAACAATAAAATGTTCAATTTTCCTTGTAGTTAAGTTTGTTTTATACTCTTCCTTTGTGTTCTTTCAATTTGGTATGAAATGTGAAGATAAATTTAGTAAAACTTAAATCATTTCTTAATGCCATAGGTGATCATGACTCTCCAGTTTCCTTTTCTTTATCTATGTATTGCTATGACTTCTTGGGACAGATAATCCAGTTGCCTTTTTCAGTTTTCAATCTCTTAGAGTGGTAGCCAGACAAGGTTAGAAAAGAACTCAATTTATTCTCATGCTATTTCAAAACACAGTTTGGTATCATGAGAAAGAGGTAGCTTCAATGCCCTTTTCAAAGTCATTAATGTGAAACTGAATATGCAGTAGACAAGGCCAATTTTTTCTATTCAGCTCACTGATTCCCACTTTCTAGACCACTGACTGCTATGCAACTCACACATCAATAAGAAGAAAACAAGTATTTTGTTATTTCAGTCAATCTTTCTTTCAATTTTCATTCATTACAAACACCTGGCAATATAAATCATTTCATTTGTACATAAGCAAAAAAAAGAGTGACACTTAATTTTTATGGTCCAGTAGTTCAATTAAAAAACATCCAATAAAACACAATAATTGGATTCTAAATCTGTTGATAATAATCTCTAAAGTATAATCTATTTCACATTCCCAAATTTATAAAAATTAATTTAGTAGTTTTCAAGTTATAAAATACTAAAGATAAAAATTTATTTAAAAAAAATTAGAATATGGTGACATAGCAATTGTTAAGTTCAATCATCAAATACGAAGCATGTATTGGACTAAGTTCATAAGAAAAGAGTAAGTAAAAAACTGAGGGAGTACTAACAACAAGAAATAGACA